>CAUYUJ010018808.1:72500-85000 GCA_963575745.1 Prorocentrum cordatum | reverse complement strand
CCACAGACGTGACCATCCTTCCTCCTCCTGGTTCTCCTCCTCCTCCTCTTCCTCCTCCTCCTCCTCCTCCTGGTTCTCCTCCGCCTCCGCCTCCTTTCCGTTTTTCTTCTCCTTCTTCTCCTGCTGCTTCAGCTGCCATCTGGGCCCAAGAGACGGTCAGGGCAGCAGCACACTTACATTCCGTCATTCCACAGAAAGGTGGAGGTAGGACTGACTGGGCGGAAGCCCGCATGATAGCGCTGCGATGGATGATCTCCCTTGCGCTGTTGCTCTACAATCCGCTGACGGCAAGAGAGGACCGCCTCCAGGATATCCTGGAGGAAGCAAGCAACTTCGACGTCGTGATCCTGTCAGGCACCCAAAGACTCCGACGAGGAACAGAACCAGAGAAACGGCGATTACAACACACAATGTACATCGATGCGGGATGGCAGAGTGGCGTGCTTACCAACCGCAGCACGGGAATCCTGGTGGCACTACAAGGACGACTACGGGGAGCGGATATATTCGCAGTACATGCCCCACCACCAGAATTGTGCGGCCGAGGCGTAGCACTAGACATTGCGTACCATACCCTGCGATTGACGATCATAGGTTACTACTTCCCACCCCGGCCGCCCACGAAGGAGGAGAAGAAACAATACTACGCGACACTGGCACGACTTTACAAGTGGATGGATACCATTGCACAACAGCGACCACCAGGCAGCCTACTGTTCACAGCGGGCGACCTGAACGACGGGATCGGCTCCACGGCGAGAGGACAAACGCCACCGAGCACGACACTGGGCGAGCACCGCACGAAAGAATGACTACCAGGAGGCGCAGGACAACGAGCACGCCAATACGCGGAGCGCCACCAACTCCTGGTCACGAGCAGCAAGTCGCCATGGCGCCCGACGTACTTCGGCACACACACAGACGCACCGACGCTCGGCGAGCTGTATCGACTTCATCATGATACCGCAGGAATTCTCCAGCAACGTCATCAGCCAGGGACCCCTCCTCCGCATGGGCACCAAACTACAACAATCCCCAGCATATATCACCGCGACCACGTACCAGTACAGACAACAGTCACAGTGATGATACGCCGACACCAAGTCCAGAGGCAGAAGCCAGTGAGATGGGACAAGGGCCTACTTGCTCAACCGGCCCGACACGGACATCATCGCAACGAGTTCATCGAAGCGCTGGAAACAAGACTCGAGACGTACGTCTCCACTGGCAAGGGTATAGACCAACTGTTCGCGGACATCAACGACATGATCGTACAGGCGGCTACCCCAATGTATGGACAACGGCCACCACCCACACCGGCTTACACTGACGATCGTGCCGCATGAAGCTATTCCTACAGCGCAGAGAACTACGGACTCCACCACCGGACTGAGTAATTACAGGGTCGTCGCCCACGGCCTGCGCAGCCACTGGGTCTCCACCGGCGGGTTGTGTTGCTTCTGGATCTTCACCGAGGGCTTGTGTGACCATTGGGTCTCCACCGAGGGCTTGTGCTACTACTGGGTCTCCACCAACAGCCTGTGTGGCTACGGGGTCGTCGACGACGTCCTGCGTCGCTACTGGGACGTCAGCTACCTGTTGTTTGACTACTGGATCATCACCGAGGGACTGTGTGACTATTTGATCATCGCCGACGGACCCAAAGGAAAGAAGAGCGAGCGATATCGAGAACCAGCTGCACCTGATCACCAGGGAATGCGCGACCATGCGCAAAGTGGAGTACCAGAAGCTGACGGACGACAGAGTGAACGAATTGTACGAGGCATGGGAATGCAGGGACCTAGCGAGAGTGGGCAGATCGACCAGATTCATTGCGGGAAGCAGACACGGGCCACGGAAACGCGACTACTGGACGACAATTACGGCAGAACCGACACGGGAAGAATGGCTGGAGTTTGGGAAACTACCAGGCGGAATGGAGGGAACGGAGCAGGACGATGACACGCTGGAGCAGATACCAATAGGCGCAGAGGCGCGAGACTTCGACGATAACGACTTAGAGGAGTTAATTGACCAGGACATCGAGAATATCAAGCATAGCCTCAGGAGAGCGAAACTACGACGAGTTGCGCCACCCACAGCGGCGCCGTCCGAATTATGGAGACTACTACTGGGAGGCTTCGCACCAGCGCCACAAAGACGCCAAGGCCTGGGAGCGCCAAACACGCAGGCTGAACCGGACCTCTTCAACGACTTATTTCGAGCATAATTTGCTGCGATACGACTCAGCAACACTGCGCCAGTACGCTGGCACCAGAGCACGGCGACTGCAGTCAAGCAGAACAACGAACCAGGACCACCAGGCAAGATAATCTACCGCATCGTGGACCCGATCGGCAAGGCATACTACTCAGCCAACGTGCGAAGACAACGTGCACGAATCCACACCGACCAGGACTATGGTTTCATCAAAGGACGACGCCCGGAGGGGGCAACACTGGCCAAGGGACAGGTCGAACGCCTTCGCGCGGCGCATGGATCACGATGGACGAAGCCAACAGCAAAATCATGCCAGAGGATGCTTGGGACTTGGGAGCACAACGCTACAGACGCGCGACATTCCACATGCCATGCCGAGACAGACCGACGGGGGCATGCATCAAACCACACTGTGGAAGACCCATCGGCGACCCGCGCATGGCACGCAATTTCGCGGTTAGTTTCACGCCGTGCTTACAGAGATGGGTTCGCGAGCGCAGCGACAACCTGGACCGCGACTGCGAACTCTACGGGCGCAGCGCGCTATTTCGACACCCTATCTACGCGGGCCTCGCCAAGTGCGCCGACGACCTCCGCGAGTTCATCCTGGGGGGACACGCGCAGATGCACCGCGACTGGCACAGCAAACGCGCGAAGTGGGCGAGGACCTCATCGAACGATTGCAGAACGTCGGGATGCGCCAGAACCAGGACAATCATGATAACCTAGTCTACTTTCAGGGGCAATGCGCGCGACGAGCACGCCACCAACTCAAGCACGACCCACGACGCAGACGCACGCGACAGAGCTTACACAACGCATCAGGGCCATGAGAAAGAGCTACTACGAGTGCGGTGCTTTCTTGAGCAAAGCCAACCCCCCATACAGATGGAAAAGAGCAGTATTGATTTGCTGAGTAATCAACGCGGGGCTGTCATGCATAGAGTGCTACCTGCCGACGCCCGGCGAACACGTGCAACTCCAACGTGCGATGGGGGCACTGCTGAGACGGGCTATGAGAGGCCGAGCCACCGCCGGGCGCGAGGGCGGCAGTGCGCGATCCCTGGGCACGCTGGAGGCGTTCCGCCACTGGCAAATACTGCCACCAGCGGAGGAGGCGCTCGTACGACGTCTGGGCCGGTCCAAAAACATGCTCCGAATGCCAGGCAACCATCGCCAACTCATCGCAGCACTTTTCGGACAACTCTCGAGAACACGAGGGGCGGAGAGACGGGGGGCGAATTGCAACATGACACGAACCCCTGGGCCGAAAGATTCCTGGAGGATATTCGATGCGCATGCGGGGTCTCGGAGAGTTCCTACAGCGCTTTCGGGGAGAGGAATTTGCCCTGCAGGAAAACAAGCCATGGATATGGGAACTGCGCGACGGGGGCGGAGGGCGCGGGTTAGTATTTGCCAGCAAGAAGGCGCTGCCCAGCCACATCATGCGGGCACGCCGCATCCAGAAATTGGCAGCAGCACTTACAAGCAACAACGAGCGCATCAATGGCAAGCAGGTATTCACATGCAATGGGACAGCATGGAAGCATTTAGCCAACAGCATGTTACGAGGAGGGCGCAACACAGATCGCACGGCAAGAGAACACCCTGCACGACCATGCACCAGAGTGCCCGCTCTGTAGTAATTTTGCTCTCGATCGAGATTGCTGCTACCGACGCCTGTGCACGCGCCTCCATCGACCACTCCTGCAGCCGCCGCGCGATGCCCATATGCGACCAGAGGCCCCAGCCGACGACGGCCGCGCAGGCGCCAGGCCAGAGGAAGGGCCGCAACCGACCGCGACGAGGACAGCCAGGAGGCCAGGCGGCGGCAGCGGCGGGAGGCGCCGACCACGCCAACCGGCAGACGCTCGACATCACCGTGCGCCTCACGCAGACCCTGGCGCGAGAGCAGGTGGAGCCGGCGGCAGCAGTGCTACAGACCTGGGAGACCCTGACAACAGCAGGCATCGAGTCCACGGCGCTCGTAGTGGGTCGCAAATACAACGAGGAGGAGCAGGCCCCGCGCCAGCGCATGCGGAACGGCGAGCAGCTCAACGCGGGCAGCCTCGCGAGTCCACGCATCCGAGCGCGGACAGGAGTGCGCGCGCCCACGGGCAAGGAGGTCGAGAAATACTACATGGACGCAGTCATGGCCGCCTGCCAGAACAACAACTCCGAGGGCATCGAGGACTCCGTTCCAGTGTTCAGGGAGCACCGCAACGAGGACCGGGAGGCGGGCGGACAGGAGAAATGCTGATTCCCAGTCATGTTCAACGAGACTCACCACCAGCAGGCCGCGATCCAGGGCAAGAAACACAAGAGGGAGAGGGCCGCGAGGAAGATAGGCTCGGATCTGAGAGGCTTACCGGAGAGAGAGAGAGAGAGAGAGAGAGAGAGAGAGAACTGGGCAGGATGCTGGACTAACAGCACAGGCCGAGAGGAAACAGACGGGAGTAGTGCCGGGACAGACAGTGAATGGGACCCCGAGCTCAGACGCGCCCCAGTCTAATTCAGCCCCGGACGAAAGCAGAGTTCGAATCCAGAGGGTCGAAACCGGAGAAATCCCGAGGGCGATCCCCTGAGTTTTTGAGGGCAGCGCGAGATTCCGAGAGTTAGTGCAGAGCTGTAGACTTAGAGCGCCAACCCAGGACGCGCCAGCGGTTTTCAGATTTCAAGGGCCGAGTTTTCCAGAGTACTTCCTGGTGCCCCGCCCACCATCGCCCCCTGAAAAGCCTCCCAATGGGGAATCGAAGGGGGGGCGGACCCAGCGCAAAGGCCGAGGGCAGCAGGCGATGGGGGCGTCCGTGAGGGCGGGCGCCACCCCGCCCGCGAGTCCCTGCGCGCGTGTGTGGCGGGGGGGGGGGCGGCGCGGGAAGGGCCCGAGCGCCCCCTGACGACAGTTCCCCCATTCCTACGCGACGCAGTTCCGAGGCCTCACAGCGTTGCCCCAGTAGGCGTCGCCCCGAACTCGGCCCCAAGGCTCGATCGATCGCCCCCCCTCCTCCCCCTCCTCCTCCTCCTCCTCCTCCCCCTCCAGCGCGGCCGCCCGCCTAGCCGAGAAGCTTGCCCGACGTTGCCCGTTGGTTGCGTGCAATTCCGTCGTTTCCTTCGGCCGCGACCTGGCGCCAGGGCAGCAGCGGGCAACAAAACAAGGTCTGGCCAAGCGAAAGGAATGGTTTAAGGCGATGAGGAAGCGACGTGGATTTGTCAAGTTTTTTCGGTGCCACTTCCTAGGGGCCGATCTCGGACGGACCAGATGTGCATCTCGGGGCCCAGGCCAGCCGCTGGATCTGGGCCCATGGTCCTGGGGATGTCCGACCAGGAGCTTCTTGAACTCAGGAGGGCGCTCTTGGCTGGACATGTGCCAGCGCGTCGAGGAGTCTCTCCCACGGCCAAGATTCGCCTGCATGGCGACTCAGCATGGCTTCAGGCGGTTTCTCCTGCTCGGCAGTGGGCATCGAGTTTGCGGAGAAGCTTGGCGACCCCGAGCACCAGCCCACCCACCTTCAGGGGCCACGTCAGGATATGGCGGACCCCGGAGGCTCAGAAGCTAGAAATGGGATCCCATCGATGGAGATGCTCGAGATGCCTTGGCCATCGAATGCCCCTGAGCTTGCGCCGCAGAGGATAGAAGGCTTTAAGCTTCCACCTCTGGCAGGACGACTTAGGCAACCTAGTCGTGGGAATGCCTGTCATGGCGTCTAGCCTGCTGCAGGGAGGGGCGCCGAGATCTCATGCAAGTCTCAAGGGAAAAAAAAAACTCGCAATGTCGACCGCCTCCTTCGACGGCGATCGTGTCTCGGTTGGCCCCCGCCCGCCCCCTCCTCCGTTCGAAGCGTGCCTGTCCGCGAGCAGGATTTTGGATCTGCGCGCGTTTTACTCAGGGTGCTTCGGCGGCTGATCTCCTTCAGGTTTCTGGCTACGTGTCCGACGGCAAATGCCCATGCTGCGGACAACCTGGCTCGCTCTTTCACCGAAAGTGGCTGTGCCAGGCCCCTGAGATAGAGTCAGTGCGCAGTGAGATGATTGAAGGCGAGATTGTTCAGAAAGCCCGAGCCAGCGAACCGTCTGAGCAGCTCTTGTGGAGTCGGTTGATGTTGGCCCAGCCGAATGAGTCCTTCGACGGCGACGGACCCTCTCCTGCAAGACGGCGACGGCAGTCCACTGACCTCCCAAGAATTCGTCGAGCGCAGCGAGACTTACGATGTAGTGGTTGATGGATCGGCCACCCAGTGCATCATGAAAGACCTGAATCGAGCCACTCTTGCGGCGGCCTGTTTGGAACCTGGGCCCGAGTACACAGTTCAGGCCAGGATGTTGGCCCCAACTTGGCCCTCCCTACCCCAGGCTCGCAAGCGGCCGATAATGTTGGTCTTGCCACTGTTCGTGCGTTCGCGCCGGGTATGAGCACCACTTCCAGTGATTGCAAAGGAGCTGTCAGTTTGCACAATGCCTCGGGCGCGGCCCAGTTGGGGCCAAGCAGATGCGTGCTCGATTTCGCAGGGCTGCCCAGCAGGCCCTAGGTTTTCCGATGCGGCGAGCGAGGCATACCACGCGCCAGCGCACCGATCATACCAGGTAATTCAAGCCCTCCCACGCGAGGAGAAACGAATCGCACTAGCGAGTGCCGATGCTGACCGTCTAGCTAAGTTTGCGCTGTCCTACACTCGCGTGCGTCATTTGCATATCTGGAGGCGCTGGATAGGCAGGTGACGCTGCCCCTTTCTTGTGCGAAGATGTTTGGCGCTGTCTCCCCGCTGTTCCCCAAGCTGGAGTTTGTGCGCCAACCGCGCCAGGCCCGCCGCCCCCGAATGCAACCACCGCCGGACTGGCAGGAGCGGGAGGGGTCTCGGGGAGGAGTGTGCGAGTCTAGGTGCGGCAAGTGTTTTCTGGTTTCTTTGGGCAGCGAGGCTCGACCCATGAATGGTTGTTCTGGTGCCCCCACGGCCCTGAGGCGCCTTGAAGGTGTCGGGTCTGTCCGTCGACACAAGCTGGGCTTCGCTGGTTTGAACCAGTCTCAAAAACAATTGATATGTTGCACCCGATGTGGTGCTTACGCCAGTCGGCGATGTCATTTGCTCGGCCAGTTGTGTCTCGAGAAGCCTGGAGCCTCAGGAGCGAGTGCCCTCAAGCGTATCAGAGAAGGCCACCACCTTCATTACAGGAGACAGATGGAGGGTGATGATGCTGTCGCACCGTGCAGGGCCCCGCCCAAGACGGTGCTCCTTGCCCCTCTTGGCCCCGACTCGGCAGGCAAGGCACGCCTGGTCGACAGCCATCGCCTGCGCGCCCTGGCCGGGCGCATTCGGGTCAAGGATGTTGCCGCTCAGCAAGGCGGCGGGTCATCCAGATGTTCTGCCTCAAGCTTTCAGGTCCTCGTCCTCCTCCTCCTCCTCCTCCTCTTCCTCCTCCTCCTCCTCCTCCTCCTCCTCCGGGTGCTGGGAGCACATCGACACCTACGGACTGGGCCTCGCCGACCCAGAGGCAAACCACGTCGTGTGAGGTCGACGGACCGTGAGGCCACCACTGCTTCCATCGCCTTTTTTTTTTTTGTTTTTCCTTCTTTTTTGTTCAAGCGCTGCCGCGAGGTCCGCCCCCCTGTTGGCCCGCCTTGAAGTAGCTCCACATCGGGCCTTGTGGCCCCGTGCTCTCCGTCCTTTGGGGTCTGTGCGCACCTTACGCGTCGGTGCGCGCGCCCTTGGGGCCCAGTCTTCAGGTCCGTCAGGGCCCGTCGGGCCCCTCCTCGAACCTCATGATTTTCACCAGTCCTCCGACGGGCGCACCCTCTAGGTTTCACGCACTGAACGATGAATCCGAAATCCCACGGTTTAATCGATAAATTTCATTTGGGCGCAGAGCGCGCGGTGTGTCCGCTCCGCCGCGGCTGTGCCAGCAGGACAGAGGGATGCGGGCCCATAGTCGTGTCTTATCTTATCTTATCTCCTCCTCCTCCTCCTCCTCCTCCTGCTCCTCCTGCTCCTCCTCCTCCTCCTCCTCCTCCCCCTCCTCCTCCTCCTCCCCCCCCCCTCCTCCTCCTCCTCCTTCTCCTCAGGTCGTCCTCGTCGTCGTCGTCCCTCCTCCTCTCCTCCTCTCCTCCTCCTCCTCAGGTCGTCCTCGTCGTCGTCCTCCTCCTCTTTCTCGTTCCTCCTCCTCCCTCCCCCTCCTCCCCCTCCTCCTCCTCCTCCTCCTCCTCCTCTTCCTCCCCCTCCTCCTTCTCGTTCCTCCTCTTCCATGGGGGCGCAGGCGCGCAGCAGTTCGCGTTGGCCTTGGACGCGGCCAGGACCTCGGCCCCCCTGCGCACGAGGGGGCGGCGCACGGGGGCCGGCAGCCCCAAAAAGGGCCAGGTGCCTCTCAGAAGGGCTGCGGTGTTGTTTTTTGCAATCGTTTTTTTTTTTTGTTTTTTTGTTTGTTTGTTTTTTGTTTGTTTGTTTTTGCAATCTGTTTTTTTGCAATCCTTTGGGCACGTCTTCAGACAGGAGGGGTATTCGAAACGAGTCAAGTCTGTACAGTGCCGTTTTTCACACATGCTCAGCGTGCGGACGATGGTATTCAAACCAACGATGAGTTCATACATGCATGCATTCCTAAATTAATCATGTATTAACAATCCTATGTCTTTAAAAGTCCCATTCATCAACATCTGCCCTGTAATCTGGGGGCGATGATTATGTTTTTGTTGGCAACGGTTGAACACTGTTTGACCACATCTTAATCCTCCTGCAGCATCTGCCTGTATGGGGGACATGCCCGACATAAGGCTCGGGCGCTTCCAGGAGAGGGCCTCTTGGATCACGGGGGGGCTTCTCCCAGACCCCCTCGGCTTCTCCCAGACCCCCTCGCGCTCGGCCTGTGGGGGCCCCTACCCGGCCGGCTTCGGGACCGCCAAACAACCATTCAGGATGAAAAGCCAGCGCCGGGGAAGAGGTCCAGACCTCGCGGGGTCGACATTGCGAAAAAATCACGACGTCGGGGGTCTGTGCTGTAAGGACATCGACAACAGAAGGACTCCTAACCCTGATAACACGATGAAGGCGTGGCCTCACTCGCCTCGCGTCTCCGTCCTCGCATTGCGGGTCATAAATCTGGGCGGTTCGGCCTGATACAACATCAGCAGGAAAGACACCCTGTCCCAACTCAGGTCCCCTACCAAAAGGTTCGGTGCACTCTTGCTGTTTATCGTAAGGGGCCCCGTGCTCCTTCGTGAGGTGGCGCCCCGTGCGCGAAGACCCCCAAGCCCTGCCTGGGCCCTTGGAGGTGGAGTACGGGCCGCTCGCGGTCGCGGTGGCTGCGGGCCACGACTGGAACTGGTATTACCACGGCATCCTCACCCCGAAGGGCTGCGACCAGAGGAGCGTCATCAGCCACGCGGTGGTGCTCTTCGGCTTCGGCACGACCACGACCTCGAAGCACGGGGAGGTGAGGTACTGGCACATCCTACCGGCCTGGAATCAGATCCCTATCCCTATGCGGGGCACCTCTTCGTCGCGATGCCAACCTTAGGGATTCCCTTATTTTTTTCGAGGGCGGATCCCTGGGATTGTCACCGCCTTTTGGCGCGTCAATCTTAGGGATAGGGACACGCTCGAGGCTGGTAGACGTCAAGAACTCCTGGGGCAGGAGCTGGGGCGAGGACCGGCTCCTCCTCCTTCCCCCTCCTCCTCCTCCTCCTCCTCCTCCTCCACCTCCTCCTCCTCCTCTTCCTCCTCCACCTCCTCCTCCTCTCCTCCTCCTCTCCCTTCCTCCTCCTCCTCCCTCCTCTCCTCTTCCTCTTCCTCCTCCCTCCTCCTCCTCCTTCCTCCTCCTCCTCCTCCTCCTCCTCCTCCTCTCCTCCTTCCTCCTCCTCCTCCTCCTCCTCTCCCTCCTCTCCTCCTCCTCCTCCCTCCTCTCCTCCTCTCCTCCTCCTCCTCCTCCTCCTCCTCCTCCTCCTCCTCCTGTGGTCGGCACCTGCTCGTTACCTGGCCAGTCTTTGCGTTTTGTTGTTGAGAGAGAGAGAGAGAAACAAAAAAAGAAGAAAGAGTGTGTGTGTGTGTGTCCGACGACGACAACAACGACGACGACGCCGACGCCGACGCCGACGACGGCGGCGACGACGAAGACGACGACGACGATGACGACGACGACGGCGACGACAACGGCTGCGACGACGACGACGACGACGGCGGCTGCGGCGGCGGCGGCGGCGACGCCCCAGTACAGGCCGTCGCGCGCGGATCTAACCCCCCGCCCGCACCCCCGCGGCCCACGCGCGCCTGGGCGCGTCCGTCCGCCTGCGAGAGCGAAGGCGTTGCCGTCGACGTCGACGTCGACGTCGCCGTCGCCGTCGTCGGGGAAGACGAAGATCAGGAGGGGAAGAAACACACAGACACAATTAATCTTCGATTCCCCAGAAAATATGGGAAAAACATAGGAAGTGGGGGGGGAAGCCAAAAACCCAGAAAATATATGAAAATATGGGGAATCTTTTTATTTGTGTGTATTTACTTGTGTGTCCCAGGGCCCCTTCAGAAGAAGAGGAACGAGAATGCGAGGAGAGAAGCGACGATGAATCGCTGGAGGAGGGACGAGCCGAGGCACCCCGGGGGCCCCGCGTGTCGCGCCGCCAGTCCTGGCCCACCGTGCGTCGGCGCGACGCGCCATCCGCGCCCCGGTCCCCAAGCATCGCTGGTCTTTTGGAGGACGATCAATAGAGAGGAAGCATGTTGCCAAATAATCTCCAGATGTTTAGAACATGTGTTGAAATTGCAAAACAATGGAAACATATGTAAAGCATTTCCAGGACATGTTTCCGACATGCTAAACACATGTTTAATTCGATGATACGATTGCTAGAGTGTCCGTTGTCATGGCGTCCACAACGCTGGTCCGAGCCTTTCCCAGCCGCCCGCCCCGCGGAGCGGAGCGAAACGGTAGCCTCTCGCATGGCATAGCGTGTCGCATGGGCCGCCGCCGCGACACGCCGAGCAGAAGTCCCATGAAATCTCGCCAGCAGCGATGCTCCACCGCCTGTGCGGTAGGTTCGTGCTGCGTTGGCGCGCCAGCGACGCCGGCGAAGGAATTCCAGGTTGAAATCTGTGACGCGGAATCACCGAGGAACGCGGTAACACCATTGGACCCGACGGACTTCAACTTTGGAACGACCGGGGCCGCGGTCGATTCGAGCCTGAACGATCGACGCGGTGTCGAAAGCCTTTGCCCGCGCCGACGCCGCGCGAGCCTGCCGCAGTGGGGGTCGCTCCCGCGCGCCGGCGATGCGCGCCTTCCCCCGAGGACGGCATGCTCCGCCTGCAGCGCCTGGAGGACGAGGAGGGGTACTGCGGCTGGGACAGGCAGCCCGAGGTCGGCTCCGGCTGCACGGGGGGCCCGTCGAAGGTGTGGGTCTGCAGCTCCTGCGGTATCCTCCTCGCCCTCGGTCCCTCCTCCTCCTCATCATCCTCATCATCACCATGGCCATCATCAGCATCGGCATCAGCATCCTTGTCACCACCATCAGCATCAGCATCAGCATCAGCATCAGCATCAGCATCAGCATCAGCATCAGCATCAGCATCAGCATCAGCATCATCATCATCATCATCATCATCATCATCATCATCATCATCATCATCATCATCATCATCAGCATCAGCATCATCGTCATCGTCATCGTCATCGTCATCGTCATCAGCATCAGCATCAGCATCAGCATCAGCATCATCATCATCGTCATCGTCATCGTCATCGTCATCACCAGCATCATCATCACCAGCATCATCAACATCAGCAGTATCAACATCACAATCGCCATCATCGTCATCGTGATCGTCATCGTCATCACCAGCATCATCATCACCATCGCCCCTCCTCTTCCTCCCTCCTCCCCTCCCTCCCTCCCTCTCCATTCGCGGACGCTCCTCCGCGTCCTCATCCACGGACGCTCCTCCGCTCATCCGCCTTCCCTCCCCTCGTCCCCCGTCGAAGGTGTGGGTCTGCGGCTCGTGTGGCCTCCTCTACGACACCGTGATGCCGATGTTCCGGATGTGAGCCGCCGTCCTACCAAGTACTGTCGGAGGTGTTTTTGGCCCAAGTCTCTACGAAGGGAAGGGCTCCTGAGGCGAAGGGGTCCTCAGCTGTCTCCCTGGTTTTCGCTTCCCCAGGGGCTCTTCCGGGGGCTCTTCCAGATCATCATACCGAGGCAAGTTTACTGAACGTGTCACGTCGCCTTGCCCACCGCGCTTCGGCGCGACAGCCGACGCACGTCCCAGCCCTGGAGCATCAACGTCTCCTCCTCTCTCATTCTC
>CAUYUJ010018808.1:60000-70000 GCA_963575745.1 Prorocentrum cordatum | reverse complement strand
TGGTGCACGCCGTCGTGAGCGCAGGGGTTGCGGGGGGAGGAAGGGGAGGAGGGAGCGGCCAGGGGGCAGTAGCCGCCGGGGGACTTCCTGTTTTTTGTGGATCGAATTCTCCTGTCCCTGGCCTCCCTCGTGGCACTCACCTTTCACCCTGACCCCCTCTGCGTCCCCATCTCGTCCCCCTCGTCGTCCTCCTCGGCCTCGTCCTTCTCTTCTTCCTCCTCCCTGATTTCTCCTCTCGAGCTGTGGCGTTGCTCACGGCTCAGCGTTGCTGCTGCATTCCACCTACAGCCCGCTCCTTGCACTTCGGCATGATGAGGATCAGGAGGGGAAATGCACAAACGCCAATGCACAACGCAAAGATGAGAACATGTTGGATATATGGGGAGGGGGAACAGCCATGACATTTTGCAACAGTGCTGGCACTTTGGGGTTTCTACCCCTTGCTCTAAGGGAGCTGGGCCTGGCTGGCGGTTTGGCGGCCGGCGCCGCCGTCGCCGCCCCTGGCCGCCTCGTCGCCGCCCGTTGTCTGGGCCTGCCTGGCGGTCTCGCGCGCCTGTTGTCGCGGTCGCCGCCGTCCATCGCCGCTGCTTCTGCGCGTGGCTGGCGGTCGCCGCGCTTGCCGTCGCCGCGTCTTCGCCCGTCGCCGCTGCCGCATATCTCACACCACATATGTTGCACCGGTTCTAACCAGAAGTTGGGATAGATTCCCCCTAGGTTTGCTGCCTCCCTTTGGAATGACATGTGTTGCGCACGATTCTGCCCCAACGTTTGCCTAACGTATGAAATCGCACCATCCCAGTCAGACCCGATATCGCCTCCACCCTTCCCCTTCCATCTCTGTCCAATAAGAGTATGCGCGCGCACTGGTTTATCAAGAACCAGCATCTTCCAATAACCCCATTGCACACACATGGGGGCAAGTACGCACGCACACGGTGCGTTTCGCGCGTTTTGCAGAACCCCTCAAAACCATAGGTTTTGCACGGGTGTCAAGATCGAGGTTCCCGAAAACGCGACCAAACTGGCATCGCTCGCGCTCGTGTTGGAATCATTCGAGCGCCCTTGCGCGCTTGCTGGGCTGGGGGCGGGGGGGCAGGCGGCACGACCCTTGTCGAAGACGGCCGTGCGGGCCATTTGCGCGCGCCGGCCGCGCGCGCCTGCCGAAGTCATTTCGAAATCGCCGACAGGCGGGCGCCGTCATCGTCATCGGCGTGGCCAGCACGGGCGCCGCCATTGGTCTTGCCGCCGTCATCGTCATCGTCGCCACCACCATCGCGACCATCATCATCATCGCGTCCGCCGTTGTCGACGTGGCCGTGTTATTGCGCCCGCCCGAGCCACGGACTCGCAGCGAAGTGAAGTGCCCGCGCGCCAGCGCAGCCTGTGAGACGGGACGGGGAGCTTCCATCGGCGAGCGCCACCGCGGCCGCGTCGGTTGCGCCAAACTAGGTGGCCGCTGCGCGCGCGAGCATGCGCGAGCCAGCGGGGCCGCGGAGATGCGCCAGCCAGCGCCAAACCTTCATCGCAATCGCCGCCGCGTGGGCTTGCTCAAACCAAGTTGCGGGAAGATGAGTGGGATGATTGCGCGAGCACTGCACTGGGGCTGACATTTCATAGCTCTTGGAACTTCATTGGGCCGTTTAGGCTCCCCCCTTTAACATGTGATGGGGCCCCACCGTTCATCGTAAGTACAAATTCTCTCCATTCCAGATAGATCCAGCATCCCCACCCCATCGCTTTCAAAGTGTACAATGCGCGCAATGTCGCTTTTCAGAAATAGCCAAGTCGCGTCAACCCCTTTTACAACAACGCATATAGACCAACGCGCGCGAGCCGTCGGGCGCGCATGATGGGGCTTTCAAAGAAAAAAAGCGCACGCGCACAGACACGCGCGCATCAATTTCGACCGGATTGCAGGATCGAGGTCGCCGAACACATTTGAAGCATCATGCAGTTTAGCAGCGCGGCTTTTGCAGAGAACACGGCGCGCTTGCTCGTTCAGAATGTTAGGACCATCGCAGGTTTCCCAAACATGCCCATCACGTGCAACCGCGCGGGCCGCTCGCGCTCGCGCGTCGAAATCAGTCGAACGCCTTTTGCGCTTCTTCTTCTTCGGGGTTGCGGGGTGCGCGATCCCCGTCAGATCAGACAGCGCGGGCCACTCGCGCGTGCCGCAATCCACCCGAAATATTCACACCGCCGACGCGCGGGCGCCATCGTCGTCGACGCGGCCAACATCGGCTTCGCATTGGGCCCTCCCGCCGTCATCGCCATCGCATCGTCACCATCGCCAGATCAACGCACAAGTGTCGCGACATGACTACCCCCCGGAAAAACATCGCTCGATTCTGCGAGCCTCCCCGAAAACCTTCGCTTTGTTCAGAGAGTTCCGTCAGAGGAGACCCCGCGGACTTCTCGCGCGCGAGCGTCAAAATCAGTCGAAGGCCCCTGCGCGCTTTGCGGGGGCGCGCGACCCCCGTCAAACAATGCCGCGCAGGCCACGCGCGCGCGCGCGACTGGCGCGCGCGTCGAAATCCCCCCAAGACCCTCATCGGCGACACGCGGGCGCTATCGTCGTGGCCGACGCGGCCACCAGCATCGGCGCCGTCGTTGGTCTCGCCGCCGTCATCGTCATCATCGTCGCCGCCATCGCCGCCCTCGTCCACGTTTCCGCTGTCGACGGCGCCGCCGCGACACTGCGCTTGCCCGAGTCGTCGACTCGCAGCGAAGTGCCCGCGCTCCAGCGCGGCCAAAGAGACGCGCTGCAAAGTCCCCGGCGGCGAGCGCCCCCGCGGCCGCGTCGGTTGCGCCAGACTGGCCGGCTTCCACGCGCGCGAGCGCGCGCCCGTCAGCGCGGCCGCAGAGAGGCGCCAGCAGTCGCCAAGCACCCATCGCAACCGCCGCCGCATAGGTATCACAAAACAGGTCGCGGACGGGCGGGCGGGGCGAGTGCGCGAGCAGAGGGGTGGGCAACGCCAATTCCTTCGCAAGCAACTGCGCCGCATGGGTTGCGCCAGGTGGGTTCCCCTGTCGCAGCGGAACATCGGCAGCGCCCGCCGGCTGCCCCCCCCCCCGGGGCGATCGGCGCCCCCTGGGGGGCGCTATTTTTTTCGCGCGACACAATCTTCACGTCGCACATGAGTTTGCTGCGCCCCGCCCCCCCCCCACCCCCGCCAGACGCCAGGCGACATTTCGCGCGCGCCCGCTCGTTGTCGAGCATTCGCGCGCGAGGGCCCCTCGCGAGGAGCGGGGCGGGGCCCGCGCGCGCGTCGCGGATCATGCGCCGCGTTTCTTAAAACTTTCGGTCTTGCGAGGACGTCGAGATCGGGGGCCCCTGGCGCATGGGAGAACAACGGCGCGCGCCTGCGCGAGATCTCGATTGTCCCAGGTTGTTCGTTTCAACAGCTCTGTCGAATGAAACCGCGCGGACCTCTCGCGCGCGAGCGTCGACGTCATTCGAACGCCCCCGCGCGCTTGCTGGGGGCGCGCGACCCCCGCCGCGCGATGCGATGCGGGCCGCGCGCGCGTCGGGCGCGCGCGCGTCGAAATCCTTCCAAAATCCTGATCGGCGACGCGTGGGCATCATCTTCGTCGCCGGCGGAGGCAGCGTCGGCGCCGCGCGGCCATTGGCTTCGCCGTCGCCATCGTCATCCTCGCCACCGCCGTCGCCGCGATCAGCGTTGCCCCTGCCGCTGCACTGCGCCCGCCTGAGTTGCCGACTTGCGTCGAGGCGCCCGCGCGCCAGCGCGGCCTGCGAGACGCGCCTGGGAAGTCCCTGCCGACCGCCGCCACCGCGGCCGCGTCGGTCGGGCCAATCTAGCTGGCCGATCTGCGCGCGAGCTTGCGCGCGCCGGCGTGGCCGCGGAGAGCGCCAGCCAGCGTCGATCAGTCATCGCTGTCGCCGCCGCGTGGGTTTTGCAGGCCAGGTTCTGGGCGGGCGCGGCGATTGCGCGAGCGGCGGGGTTGGCGGCCCCAACTTTCGCAGGAGTAATTGCGCCGCGCAGACTGCGCAGCGCGCGATTTCTGTTCTTCACAAAATGTAGGCCCCCCCCCCCTCGCCCGACGCGATTGTTTTCCATTGGGGTATTGCAATTCACGCGCCATGCTGCCGCGTCGCTATTCTGATATTGATATCATGCCATCCCGGGGCGTGCCCCCCTCGCCCCCTCGCCCCTTGTCAGATGATATAACGCGCGCGTTCGTGCGATTATGCAACGGAGTGAATGCGAGCGAACATTCGGCGAAAGAGCAGCGAAGTCCACGCGCGCGCGTCGTCGCGCGCGCGTCTGAATCTGGCACAAAAAAAACACGCGCCGCAAGGGTTCGAAAATCGAGCCCCCGAAAACATGTAAACATCAACGGGGGCGCGGCAAGTTTCGGTCGTTTACACGCGCGCGCGCCCTTGTAAACTCTCGCGGGAGCCGCTGGCTTCCTAGCGTTTTCGTCGACAGAGGCCGCGCGCCCCACCCCCGCGCGCGCGCGCAAATCATTCGAGCGCGAAGGAGCGCTTGCGCGAGGGGGGAGGGGGGCGTCCACTAATGCGTCGCGGGCCGCGCGCGCGTCGATATCCTCGCGGAACCCTCGTCGGGGGCGCGCCGGCGTCGTCATCGTCGTCGGCGCTGCCAGCGTCGGCGCCGCCATTGGCCATGCCGTCGTCGAAATCGCCATCGTTCCTATTGCCGCTATTAAATGCTGCGCCCCCGCCGCTGCCGCCGTCGCCGCGATGCCGCGCCCGCCCGAGTCGCCGACCCGAGCCGAGGTGCCCGCGCGCCAGCCCGGTCTGTGAGACGCGCCTGGGAGGGCACCGTTGGCGAGCGCCACCGCGGCGCCAAACTAGCTGCACGCGGCGCGCGAACGCGCGCTTGCGCGGCCGCGAAGATGCGCCAGCCAGCGCCGAGCAGTCACCAATCATCGCAATCGCCGCCGTTCGGGTTTTGCAAGCCAAGTCGCGGGCGGGCGGGGCGATTGCGCGCGGGGTGGCGTTGGTGATTCCAATTTGTTCAACATGAATTGCGCCGCGCAGATCGCGCCGAGCAAATCCATTTTTCTGAACAAGTGTCGGCCTTCCCCCTCGTTCGGTATCAGCGCCCTCCCAGGCGCTGCAAATTGCCTAGATGTGTGCCTCATCGTGCATGTTGCATTTGGGCTCATGCCATCCAAGGGGGCTTCCTCGCCGCCCCCTTCGTCCTTGTCGAATAGTACCGCGCGCGCGCATTTGTTTTTCAACATGGCCAAGATTCGAGAGTCCAGGGCTGCAAGTCTGACAAAGTCGAGAGCAACGAGCGCGCTGTCAAGCACGCGTGTCGAAACCGGCAAACCTCAAAGGTTTCGCTGGGTTTCCAAAGCCGAGGTTCCCAACAAAAAACAAACGAATTCTGTGTTGCCGCATGATGTGTCAAGTAAGAAGCACCCAACCACAGGCAGTTGTAAATCACGCAGTTGTGAGCATTGTCTTCGGTGGAACTCTCTGTGGGGCCACGAAACGCATGAGGAACGTACCGAAATGGGCGTGGTGAGCGCGCTTGGAAGCAGTCGCTGGGGTCGTCGGTGGAGTTCCTTATGGGGCCGCGAAACGTGCGAGGGGCGTGCCGAAACGAGTGGGGCGGACGCATGCGAACATCGCCAGTGAGGCCCTCGGTGGAGTTCCCGCTGGGGCCGCGCAGCGCGCGAGGGATGCGCCAGAGTGGGCGGGCGAGCGCGTGCGAACACCGCGAGTCGAGCCTTCGGTTGCGCTCCCTACGGGGCCCCGGAACGCCTGGGTGGTGGGCCGAAAATGAGCGGGGCGGCCGCGTGCGAGCGCAGCCGCTGAATTTGTCGGCGGCGCCCGCATGCGGGGCCGCGAGACGCGCGAGGGGCGTGCCAGAATAGGCGGGGCGGGCGCATGCGAACACCGCAACTGGGGCGGCCTTCGATGGAAACCACATGGGGCCGCGAAGCGCGTGAGAGGGAGCGCCGAAATGAGCGCGGCGGGCGCGTGCGAACGCAACCAGCGGGACCTTCGGTGGAGCTCTCTATGGGGCCGCGAAGCGTGCGAGGGGCGTGCTGACATGGGCGCGGCGGGCGCATGCGAACGCAGCCACGGTGGCGTTTTGTGGAGCTCCGTGCGAAGGGAGTCCCGAACTGAGCGCGGCGGGCGCAGGCGAACGCAACCACTGCGGCTTTCGGCGGGGGGGGGCGCAAAACGCGTGAGGGGCGTGCCGAAATCGGTGCGGCGAGCGCGCGCGAACGCAGCCACTGGGGCCTTTGGTGAAGCTCCCTATGGGGCCACGAAGCGGTTGAGGTGCGTGCCGATGTTGGCGCGGCGGGCGCGCGTGAACGCAGCCACTGGGGCTTGCGATGGGGCTCCCTGTGGGACCGCGAGGCGCGTGAGGGGTGCACCGAACTTGGCGCGGTGGGCGCATGCGAACGTAGCCGATGAGGCCTTCGGTGGAGCTCCCCATGGGACCACGAAGCGTGCGCGGGGTGTGCCGAAATTGGTGCGGCTGGCGCGTGCGAGCGCAGCCACTGGGGCCTTCTTGGGTGGAGCTCCCTATGTGGCCACGAGACGTGCGACGGGCGCGCCGACACGGTTGGATGGCGCGGATGGCAGAGGCACGGATGGGAGGAGGGATGGGTGGAGGGGGGGGGGGGAGGGAAACGCGGGGCGCTGTTTTTTTGAACGCGAAGACCCAACACCACAGGATGGTTGGGGAAGTACTGTTAGCCAGCGTGGGCCCCAAGCCTTCTATATGTGTAGCAGCCTTCGTTGTGCACCCCATGTGGTGCGACCGATGTAATGCAATCTGCGTGGGCCAAACTCCGTTGTGCAATGCGCGCTGTGCTGTGCACCGTGCGTTGTGCCCCACATGGTCTGCAATGTCTGTGCCGCCATCTATGTGATGCAAAAGTCTGTGGTGCAATGGCCACGAACACGACCTGGCCGACAGCGGGGCGCCTTGATGTCCTGAGGTAGTGCCTGCGGGCACAGGCCTCGAAGGCAGAGCGTGCAGCTATCGGCGCCGGCAGCGAGGGCATCCACGGAGGTGTTGCCTGGCCATCGTGGCTGGAACCGTCCGTCGGGGTGCATCCGAGCCCTGGCGCGGGGCAAGGCCGAGCCACAAAAAATAGCCACCTGCGAGGTGCCGCATTTGCGGTTCACTCAATGTTGTGCAATCGACGTGGTGCAAGCTATGCGGTGCTGCGTCTGTGGTACGATCTGTAGTGTGCAATATATATATATATATATATATATATATGTGTATATGTATATATATATATATGTGTGTATGGTGCAATATGTTGTGCAATCGATGCTGTGCAGTCTCTGTGGCGCAACCAAGGTGCTGCAATCTATGATGTACAAGTTGTGTGGGGTATGTGGGGTAGCTTGTGTGGTGCAACCTACATGGCTCAACATGTGCATGTTCAAGAGGTGTACGATAGTATACGTGGTGATTAATGTTGCGCCGTCTACCTGGTGCAAGCTGTGTGGTGCAATATGTGTTGTGCAACCGATATGGCGCAACATATGTTGTGCAATCTCTGTGGTGTAATCTACGTTGTGGAGCTTATGTGGTGCAAACAATGTTGTGCAACATACGCGGTGCATTTTATGTTGTGCAACCTACGTTGTGCAATATAGGTTGTGCAACCTACGTGGTGCAATCCATGCGGTGCAACCGAATCGGTGCAGTCCAACGACGGCAACGGGTTGCGACAAGGCGGCGACGGGGCGATGCGGGCGGCAATCTAGCGGCCAGAGCGGCACCTTGGCCCAAACGACGGGCGGTAACGAAGCGGCGACGGGGCGGCGACGGCATCAACATAACTGCCAGAACGGCACACCAGGTCAGACGACGGCGACGGGGTGGTGACGGCGGTAACATAACCGACGGAGCGGCACATTGGCGCAGACGACGGGCGGCGACGAGTCGGCGACGGGGCGGCGACGGCGGCTACAGAGCCGCCACACCAGCACACCAACCGATTTTTTTGTATCTCCCGAAAGAAGAACCCGTAAGTGCAAACTCTGATTGTGAGGAAAAACACGATGCGCGCTCGATTTTACAAATCCCCACGAAAGAAACATAGTTTTTCCTTACAGTTTTGTCAGGTAGGGCCAAACGGCCCTCTCGCGCGCGCACGTCGGCATCATTCGAACGCACTTGCGGGCTTGCTGGAGGGCACGACCGCTGTCAAAAGATACCATGCGAGCTACTCGCGCGCGTCGGGGGCGTGGGCGCATGTCGAAATCCTTCCGAAACGCGTCATCGGCGTGACCAGCATCGGCGCCGTCATTGGCCTTGCCAGCGTCATCGTCATCATCGTCGCCATCCTCGCCATCGCCGTCACCATGATACCGCGCCCGCCCGAGTCACCGAATCCCACTGACGCGCCCTCGCGCCAGCTCGGCCTGTGGGACGCGTTGGGAAGTCCCCATCGGTCACCGCCACCGCGGCCGCGTCGGTCGTGCCAAACTAGCTGGCCGCTTTGCGCGCGAGCTTGCGACGCCGCAGAAATGCGCCAGACAGCGCCAAACAGTCATCGCAATCGCCGTCGCATGTGCTTCGCACGCCAAATTTCGGGTGGGTGGGTGGAATGATTGCGCGAGCAGTGGGGTTCACAATTCCAACGCTTTCAAAACTCATCGCACCACATCTATTGCACCACGAAGACTGCACCGCCTGAATTGCACGGCGTAGTACGCCAGAACACACTGCTTGGAGTCCACGCTGGCCCACACTCAAACAAAGTAGGAGTTCCTTGAATTTGTATCGATTTCGTTGTGGTGCCCTGGCCCCCCTCCTGCACGCACAATACACCAGCATCGGGTGCCCCTCCCGATCTCCAGGGGAGACCTCCTCTCCCTTCTCGGCGGCGCGCAGGAGTCGACGGGGCGCGGAGGCCTGCCTTCCGAGAAGGCATGGGGGCTCTTGGAAGCCCTGTTTCCCTCCGAGGAGCCTCCTTGCCTCTCGGAAGCCTCCGGCATCCTTCCAAGAAGCGCCCTGCCCTCTCGTGGCTTCCTCTTGCGGGCCGCCCCCGCCTCGCCGTCCCCCCTCCGTGCGCCGCCGCCCGTTCTCCGCCCCCGCCGCCGTGCTCTCCGCAGCCCCGCCGCCCAGCAGTCAGGCGCGTAGCGCTGTCGCCCGACGGAGGATCGAGAGCTCTTGCCGCTCCTCCTCCTCCTCCTCCTCCTCCTTCTCCTCCCTCCTCCCTCCTCCTCCTCCTCCTCCTCCTCCTCCTCCTCCTCCTTCCTCCTCCTCCCTCCTCCTCCTCCTCCCTCCTCCTCCTCCGCCTCCTCCGCTTCGGAGTCTGGCCCCGGGACTCCGAGCAGTGGAGGCTACGTGTGGAGCTCTGCCCGCCCGTGGTCGGCCGGCACGCATCCGTCCCCGCGGCTCCCCGAGTCCCCAGGGCACGGCAGCACAGCAGCAGATATGGGCGGATTCCGGCGGCGCCTCTGCCCGTCCCTCCCCTTGTCCATCCCCTTTATATTCCCCCCTCCTGCTGCTGCTGGTGCTGCTGCTGGTGCCACTGCTGCTCCTGTTCATCCTCCACCCTTGCCCCCGCGCTGTTTTTCTTCCCCGTGTCCCAGGTGGATATTTGCTGACGACCTCGTCGAGGAGTGTGGTGCATCCAGGGGGTACAGGTACTGCGGGAGCTCTGGCTCGCTTTTTCCGGTCGCACCGCCCGTCCGCGAGCCGTCCGTCCGCTTATGAGGCTTGTGGGGGCAGAGGCCGAGGCACACAGAAGCTGCCGCAGCCGCTGGCGCACTGCCGAGGAGACCGTTTTCTCACCCCGTCCGAGGAGGAGGAAAGGAGGAGGCTTATGGGAGGAGGGCAGGCCCGCTCCCAGAGTGCGAGGCTTGGGGGGCAGAGGCCGAGGACACAGAAGCTGCCGAGCCGCTGGGAGGGGCGACCCCGTCACGTTGGAGACCGTTTTCTTGGGAACGCGGGGAAGAGCTCTTTCCCAGAGGAAGAGCGCCGGCGCGAATCGTGACGTGACCAGGGGAAGAGGGTGGGGGGGG
>CAUYUJ010018808.1:52500-55000 GCA_963575745.1 Prorocentrum cordatum | reverse complement strand
CTACTACTACTACTACTACTACTACGCTTATTTCTATAGCTACTACTACTACTACTACTACTACTACTACGACTACTACTACTAGTACTGTTATTACTACTACTACTACTACTACTACTACTACTACTACAACTACTACTACTACTACTACTACTACTACTACTACTACTACTACGACTACGACTACGGCTACGACTACGACAACGACTACTACGACTACTACTACTACTACTACTACTACTACTACTACTACTACTACTACTACTACTACTACGACTACGACTACGACTACGACAACGACTACTACGACTACTACTACTACTGCTACTGCTACTACTACTACTACTACTGCTACTACCACTACTACTACTACAACAACAACTACTACTACGACTACGACTACGACTACTACAGCTGCTACTACTACTACTACTATTACTACTACTACTACTACTACTACTACTAGTACTACGACTACTACTACTACTACTACTACTACTACTACCAGTACTACTATTACTACTACTACTATTACTACTACTACTACTACTACTACTACTACTACTACTACTACTACTACTACTACTACTACTACTACTACTACTACTACTACTACTACTTGTACTACTACGATCTTGCCTGTACAGGTGCGGTTGGTGGTAGTCGTAGTCGTAGTTGTAAAATTCGTATGAGTAGTAAAAGCCATTGCAGTTGTGCTGGATGCAAAGGTTGTGGTTGAAGTTTTGCTGGGTGGGTGGAACGGGGTGTTCGAATCGATATTGCGTGTTTGTTTAGAGTGGCAGTCGCAAAGCGTGGCAGGTTCAGCTTTCGCGGTCTTACCGCGATCAGAAACGAAGCAGCCATGGCCCAAGTCATGACGCCGATCCTGCGAACACGAGCGCCTCAGAACAGCCCCCCGAGGCGCTGGCCCAGCACCCCGAGGTCGCCGACCGCCTGGACGAGCAGGCACAGCAGAGGCTCCGGGGCGCGGACCCCGAGAGAGCCGCGGAGGTCATCCGCGAGATCGCCCTCAAGGTCGCGGGACGGGGGGCCCGGCTCAGCGATCGCCTTCATCAGTGTTGGTGCCCAACTGCCTGCGGCGGTCTTCGGCGGCCTCCGGCGGCCTCGGCGCCCTCAAGGCCGGGATCAGGGGTCGCATAGGGCCTGAGGTCTGAGCGGTTCATCAAGAAACGATGCCCTCGAGCGAGGGAGAACAAAAAACGCCGCTCCGCATAGGGCGCGGCTCGAAGATAAGCCGACAGCAGGAAGGTCGAGGTCTGGTGGGTGTTCCGTCGTGCTTTCGTCGCTGCCCGCAGAGAGGCCCCCCGCGGCTGGTCTCCGGTGGCCTCCAGGGGTGTCGTGGGAGCGCGGGCGCGCCTGCGCTTCCTCTCGCCCGCTCCCTCCATCCTTGCACTGGCTCTCTCCCCCTGCCTCCTTCGCCTCCCTCCCCTCTCCCCCTCCTCTTCCCCCTCCTCCTCCTCCTCCTCCTCCTCCTCCGTAGCCATTTTGGCTCAAGCCATTTTGGCTCAAGTTCGAAACGTGTGTCCCTGGCGCTTCGAACCTGGCGCTGCCGAGGGCTCGAGCAGCACCAATCTTCTGGGGTCGACAGGCGACCCCGCAGGCCTCACCCGTACACCTCTCTTTTCTCCGCGGCGACCCCACAGTCATGGCTGTTCCCGATGAGCTGAAGAACCTGTTGTGTTCTCTGATGTCCGAGCAGGCCGAAGCCATCAAAGTCACAGTCAAGAGTGAAGTAGCCAGTGCCACAACTGGACTTCAGGGGCCGATCACCGCATAAGGTGTTGAGCTTGCTGCATTGCGTGCCTCACTTCAAGCGCAATAACTGCGATTGAGAAAAGTAGAGTCGAGCGTGAGTGCTGCATCGAGTGGAGCGTCTACAGCTTCCCTTCGGTTTTTTGGGCGTGGGTAGTGCCAAGAGCCGAAGAGTCGACACCACCGTCGACCTCACCCACGACTTCGAGCAATGCGACACGTGCGTCAAATTCGTGGGCACGTTCCCGCGGCCATTATTGCTCAAAACGCGTGAAGCCCACTTTGAACAGATGAAGGCGAGGTTCCCCGATGAGCTTGGCGACGGCAAAGGTGTGCTGAACCACTGGGGCATCACGGACGACCAGGCGCAGTCGCTTCTCGAGGACCTCTGAAGGGTTCTCGTGCAGGCCGGCGCTCAGGAGATGGGCAGCCCCCCTAGTGATAGTTGTTTGTTCCCCGATTTCTTGTTAGTTGACCTCGAGCTCGGGGGAAGTAGCTCAGGTCCTGATGATAATCCAATTTTGTCTTCCGCGCTGCCACTGCTGTTTTCGCAAACATGTGAAGAATCAGGGAGCCTCTCTTGGTTCCCGCCCCCTCTCGTTCCTTGTCCTCCACCTCCCCCCCAGCGTCTGCAGATGTCTCGGGAGAGCCGTATAGTTTTCCGTCTCACCCCTGCCCTTTCTTCCCACTTCTCAGCTCCGCATCTCGCATTGGAATTCCCAGGCTC
>CAUYUJ010018808.1:15000-45000 GCA_963575745.1 Prorocentrum cordatum | reverse complement strand
AGCGGCTACGGCGGCGGCGGCGGCGACGGCGGCGCCGGCGGCTACGACGGCGGCGGCCGCGGCGGCGGCGGCCACGGCGACGGCGGCGGCTAAGGCCATGGCGGCGGCGGCGGCCCCGCAGGCCCTCACGTCCTTCGCGTTCCGGCGCGGGGGCGCCCCGGCCGCCGAGCGCGCGGAGGCGCCGGCCTGGGGCGGCTCCTACAGCGCCGCCGGCTCCCATTGGCGTCCTGGGCCGGCAGAAAGGCGTCGTCGTCGGATGGGAGGAGCAGGAGGTCATGGCAATGATGAGTTCCAGGCTCCCCTGGATGTCCTACTGATTCTTATGGGCTGCATTAGCAAGGGTCGCTAGATATTCTTAGAGACCCGGAATCGTATCCTGAGCCAATCGTATCATGACATCATATTCGCCTTATCAGAGAAACATCCCTGAAGGAGCAAGTGGTGACATACACATAAACTTGCGGAAGTCCGCATGGAGTTCTTGAATCCGCGTTCGACCCCCCCTCTTGGCGCGCGGGGCGCGCCAGGGGCGGCGCGGAAGGCGCCGCTGGAAGGTTCCGGCGCCGATTGAAGAAGTCCGCGCGGATGTCCGAAAGTCTATGTTTGTGCCAGCATGTGTTCCCCGAAGAACCATCCCAACCTCGACCTGGACAGTTCAGCGGGCGAAGAGCGGTATAAAATAAACTTTTCCGCCGTCGGGGACGCCTGCCCCTTGGCGGCTGGAAAGTTTATACCCCTACGGTGCCACCGTAAGGGTATAAACTTTCCAGCCGCCCTGGGACAGGCGCCCGCGATAGCGAAACAGTTTATTTTATACCGTTCTTCGCCTGTTAAACAGTGTCGGGTCGGCGGCGTTTCGGAGCCAAGGTTGCAGGCGGGCGACGCGGGGGCGCAGGCGAGGCCGATAGTTGCACACGAGGACGGGAAAGGACAGAGGCTTGGCATTGCTCGGACGTGTGCATTTTTCCTGCGGCGAGGACCATCGAGGAGCATCCTTAATCATTCCGCGAAAAAACCACGCACGAAACCGAACAAAAACACAGGGAATGGACGTCCGAGCGATGGCGAGGAGGAGTGGAAGAGGAGACCGCGCGCGGCCGGGGGGATCGCCTCGAAATCTTGGTCAGGGAAGCAGCGGCATCGCTGCCTTTCCGGTTTCACTTGTGGGAGGTGGGCGAGGCGCGGGAGATCGTTGTTCGAGGGAGGTAGCGTGATGCCAGTGCAGGCTCAGGAACCTCCACCAGGACAGGGCACGTTGGCTCTACTCAGGGCCTTCAAGCCCAGCGCATGGCTAGCCAGGACTTTGATCTTTCCACCTGGGGCACATGGACTACCGGAGAATGCTTCAGCCCGCGGTTGCAGCTGTCGGGCGCGCCAAAGTCGCTTGTTCCTCGAGAAGTCCCCGATGCGGGAGGGGCCATGATCTCCCAGCGCGTCCCCTCTGGGCATGGGATGGGTGTAGCTTGAAGCTCGCTGAGGGGCAGCGAACGCGATCTGTGTTTCTGGGGCGACGGGGGAGAGGGCAATGCTTTTGTAGGGCAAGAGCAAGCATGAGCAGCCCAATCGTCGGCAAGAGCAAACCTGAAATCAGAGCTTCTCGCGAAGGGCGGCTGGAAAGATTGCTGTTGACCGATCACGCGCGCCCGCCGAGCGTACGGGGATCTGGCCCTGGAAACAACGCTGCCCCCCCAGCGACCTTCAACGGGTGTAGCTCATCCAGAGGAAAGTCTTCCTTCGGAGGTCCGCGCGGAGCTCTGGGCTCCGACCCCGGTGCCGGCTCCCTCTGGCAGCCCGGGTCGGCAGAACTTCGTCCTCGCCAGAGCCAAGCCATCCCGACCTCGACCGGGACAGGGTTCCTCACCTTGAAGGGGCCCCAGGACACAAATAAATGCACACAGATAAAAGGATTGCCCACATGTTCGTCTATTCTCGGGTTTTTTGTCTTTCCCCCCACTTCCCATATTTTCAAATATTTTCTGGGGGATCGACGATTCATTGTGTCTGTGTGTTTTTTTCCCTCCTGACAGCTCTCCGAGCGCGCCCCTCCCTTTGGGTAGGGGTGTAGCCTCTCCAGAAGACTTCTGCGGGCTTCGGATGGCGGACGCCAGCCTTCAGAACGCCGCGCGGAGGTCTTGGCTCTGCGCGCCAGGCTCTCCCCTGCGTGGCCCCTCTGGCGCCGCTCCTGGTGGCCTGGGCCCATTTCCCACCGGACCCGTTTTCCACATGTTCAGACATCCGTCATCGTCTGGACAGTATGCCCCTCAGCCGTAAACTTCAGTCGGGCCTGTCCCAGAGGGATTTTCGACGAGAAATATACCCCGAACATTGTCAAACAATAGTCCAAAAATAGTCGGGGAACTATGTTTGAGTGCTTTTTGACTACTTTGGGGAATTTTTTGAGTATATTTATTTTTCGCCCAAATCCCCCTGTAGAGGGACAGGCCCTACATAACCATACGGCGCTCCTGGGGCCACCTTTGGAACTCGTGGAGTAAAACATCTAAGCGGCGCGTGCTACACATACACCCCGTCCGGGTCCCCAATGTCGCCTCTTGGTGCGCCCTCGGGTTGCTCCTTGGCGCTCCTGGGACCCTCCTGGGGCCCCTCTGGACCCTCCCTTGAGCCCTGCTAGTTCTGGACAGGCCGCCAAGGCAAAGCGGGGCTCCGCTCCCAGCCCGGTCTCCTCGCCACGGGGGGGGCGCCCCGGGCCGACCAGAGACACAGACCCGCGCGGAGCGCCCACCGTTCCTGAGGAGGAGGAGGAGGAGGAGGAGGGAGGAGGAGGAGGAGGGAGGGAGGGAGGGAGGGAGGGAGGGAGGGAGGGGGGGGGAGGGAGGAGGAGGAGGAGGAGGAGGCGGAGGGGAGGAGGAGGAGGAGGAGGAGGAGGAGGAGGAGGAGGAGAGGAGGAGGAGGAGGAGGAGGAGGAAGAGGGAGGGGGAGGAGAAGGAGGAAAAGGAGAAGGAGGAGGAGGAGGGCCAACCAGGTACACAGACCCGCGCGGAGCGCCCACCGTTCCTGTGCCTGTGCGTGTGCTGTGCTTCTTCGGGGGGAGCACAGGTAGCCTTAAGTCGGGCCTGTCCCCCTCCAGGGGGATTTTCGCTGAAAAAATAAGAGATACCCCCCCCAACATGCTCCAAAAAGGTAAAACAACGATTAAAAAAATAGTCCCCAGACTATTCTTGGATTATTTTTTGATTATTTTTGGGGTACTTTTTATTTTTCGTCGAAAATCCCCCTGTAGGGGGACACGCCCGACTTGAAGGTAGCCCCACCCACTCGCGTCGCGAGAAGATCGCGACACCAGGTGTTTGGCCGGGTCCCGTGTCTGGGGGCCCCTGTCGGGCCCAAGGGCCGTCACAGGCTTGAGAAGTCCAGCTGGGCGCTCGCGCGTGTGTCCGACGTGCAGCTTCGCCGGCAGTCGATGACCGCCTCCTTCCTGGGGCCCGAGGTCGTGGGCGTGCCTGCAGGGCCGCTCTTCCCTCTCTCCTGCCCCCTCTTCTCTGTCGTCTGTGCCCTGCTCGATTCCGTCGCCTTCCCTCCAGGAGGGGGAGGAGGGAGGAGGAGGAGGAGAGGAGGAGGAGGAGGAGGAGGAGGAGGAGGAGGAGGAGGAGGCGCCAGCTTTACGTTTATAGACAAGGCCCATGCCCTCCCGCCCGTCGAGCCTCCCATGCGGGGGGAGGGGGGGGGCGGGGGGGGCAGCGGATCCAGGGCTGGTCGCCAGGCGCGCCCGCAGGCCCGCCGCGTTTCTACGCCTCCCAGATGGGGTCGGAGCAGATGGGGTCGGAGGATCGCGCCGCATCGTCGATGCATCGGCGATGCGGCTCGATGCTGAGCCCCATTTTCTCCACGCCCACGTCGCCAGTGCATCGCCGATGCATCGGCGATGCATTGGCGATGCGGCGCGATCCTTCGACCCCATCTAGGAGGCTTCTAACGCTGGCAGAGATGCAGACGGAGCTGTGGCCCGAACTCACAGGAGGAACAAGGTACCCCACCCATACCGTTACGCTTTGTCGGTCTCCCCTTTTTGGTCGGGCCTCCTGGGAGAGGCCCTCGTCGCCACCGCCGGATTCGCCCCGTGGAGGAGCAGGAGGAGGAGGAGGAGGAGGAGGAGGAGGAGGAGGAGGAGGAGGAGGAGGAGGAGGAGGAGGAGGATTGGGCAGAGCCCACCCCCCGGGAGAGGTCCGGGGAGCAGCGGCACTGCTGCCCTGCGGTGCTTCGCGGCCAGAGCCTTGGGCCGCCCAGCGTGAGCCCCGAAGAGCGCGGCACGGAAGGCCGCCCAGCCATTCCGCTCGCAGTGCCGACCGCGCAGTGTGGGGGGTTGCGGCCTCCTGCCAGGTTCCCTGCGGGCTTGGTGATACACTGTATCACCAATCGGGACGACCGACATGGGTACGGTAAGAATGGGTACAATACCCAACAGCAGTTTTTGTTCATTTTGAACAGGACTCGTTGTCCACGCCGCCGCGGCCTGTGTCCATTTGAGACAGAGGGCCGCCTGCCCAACAGCGGCCGCTGTTGGTTTGGGACAACATTTGTTGTTGGGCATTGGACCCATTTTTTCCGTACCCATTTCGGGCGTCCAAACTCCTGCCGGGTTCCTTGCGGGCTTGGTGATACACTTTATCACCAAGGCCGCAAGGAACTCGGCAGGAGGGCGGGAGCGCGAGTGTTCAAAACTTGGTTTTGCTTGGTGTTGCTGACGCGCCGCCGTCAGTCAGCGAGCGAAGAACGGTATAAATTACGCTGCCGAGGAACCCCACATACTTATATTATGGCTGGAGTGATGATAGCTGAAGTGAAGCATGTAAGAATGATGTTGGTGGCCGTTGCCACCCCCTGCGCACCCCCTATTTTGTCCAGAAAGTGCCACGCCTGCTATGCCCTGGACGACCGTCGTGCATAGCGGCCGCGGTGAGGGACCACCCCCTGCGCACCCCCTATGGTGTCGAGAAAGTGCCACACCTGCTATGCCCTGGACGACCGTCGTGCATAGCGGCCGCGGTGAGGGACCAACCCCTGCGCACCCCCTATTTTGTCCAGAAAGTGCCACGCCTGCTATGCCCTGGACGACCGTCGTGCATAGCGGCCGCGGTGAGGGACCACCCCCTGCGCACCCCCTATGGTGTCGAGAAAGTGCCACACCTGCTATGCCCTGGACGACCGTCTGCATAGCGGCCGCGGTGAGGGACCACCCCTGCGCACCCCCTATGGAATCGAGAAAGTGCCACGCCTACTATGCCCTGGACGACCGTCTCGGATAGCGGCCGCGCTCAGGGACCACCCCCTGCGCACCCCCTATGGTGTCGAGAAAGTGCCACGCCTGCTATGCCCTGGACGACCGTCTCGGATAGCGGCCGCGCTCAGGGACCACCCCCTGCGCACCCCCTAAGTGTCGAGAAAGTGCCACGCCTGCTCTGCCCTGGACGACCGGCGCGGATAGGGGGACCACCCCGTGCGCACCCCCTATGGTATCGAGAAACTGCCACGCCTGCTACGGCCTGGACGACCGGCGCGGTTAGGGGGACCACCCCCTGCGCACCCCCTATGGTATCGAGAAAGTGCCACGCCTGCTACGGCCTGGACGACCGGCGCGGATAGGGGGACCACCCCGTGCGCACCCACTATGGCGTCGAGAAACTGCCACGCCTGCTACGGCCTGGACGACCGGCGCGGAAAGGGGGACCACCCCCTGCGCATCCCCTATGGTGTCGAGAAAGTGCCACGCCTGCTACGGCCTGGACGACCGGCGCGGATAGGGGGACCACCCACGCCTGCGCACCCCTGCCCTATGGTGTCGAGAAACTGACGCCTGCTACCGGACCGCGCGCATAGGGGGACCACCCCGTGCGCACCCCCTATGGTGTCGAGAAACTGCCACGCCTGCTACGGCCTGGACGACCGGCGCGGATAGGGGGACCACCCCCTGCGCACCCCCTATGGTGTCGAGAAACTGCCACGCCTGCTGGCTGGCGACGGCGCGGATAGGGTGACCACCCGTGCGCACCCCCTATGGTGTCGAGAAGTGCCACGCCTGCTACGGCCTGGACGACCGGCGCGGATAGGGGGACCCCCCCCTGCGCACCCCCTATGGTGTCGAGAAACTGCCACGCCTGCATAGGACCACCCCGTGCACCCACTACGGCGTCGAGAAAGTGCCACGCCTGCTACGGCCTGGACGACCGGCGCGGATAGGGGGACCACCCCCTGCGCACCCCCTATGGTATCGAGAAAGTGCCTGTTACGGCCTGGGCGACCGGCGCGGAAGAGGGGACTACCCCCTGCGCGCCCCTTGTGGCGTCGAGAAAGTGCCACGCTTGCTACGGCCTGGACGACCGGCGCGGATAGGAGAACCACCCCTGCGCACCCCCTTGGTGTCGAGAAAGTGCCACGCCTGCTACGGCCTGGACGACCGGCGCGGATAGGGGGACCACCCCGTGCGCACCCACTACGGCGTCGAGAAACTGCCACGCTGCTACGGCCTGGACGACCGGCGCGGATAAGGGGACCACCCCCTGCGCACCCCCTATGGTGTCGAGAAACTGCCACGCCTGCTACGGCCTGGACGACCGGCGCGGATAGGGGGACCACCCCCGCCTGCGCACCCCGTCACTGCCTACGACCGGCGTCGAACTGCCAGCTGCTACGGCCTGGAGACCGGCGCGGATCCGGGTGCGCACCCCCTTTTGGTATCGAGAAAGTGCCACGCCAACTACGGCCTGGACGACCGGCGCGGATAGGGGGACCACCCCGTGCGCACCCTCTATGGTGTCGAGAAAGTGCCACGCCTGCTACGGCCTGGACGACCGGCGCGGATAGGGGGACCACCCCCTGCGCACCCAGTATGGCGTCGAGAAACTGCCACGCCTGCTACGGCCTGGACGACCGGCGCGGATAGGGGGACCACCCCCTGCGCACCCCCTATGGTATCGAGAAAATGCCACGCCTGCTACGGCCTGGACGACCGAGCTGAGCTGTGCTGTGCTGAGCTGAGCTGAGCTGTGCTGAGCTGTGCTGAGCAGTGCTGTGCTGTGCTGTGCTGTACTGTGCTGTGCTGTGCTGTGCTGAGCTGTGCTGTGCTGTGCTGAGCTGAGCTGAGCTGAGCTGTGCTGAGCTATGCTGAGCAGTGCTGTGCTGTGTTGTGCTGTGCTGTGCTGAGCTGAGCTGAGCTGTGCTGAGCTGAGCTGAGCTGAGCTGAGCTGAGCTGTGCTGCGGTATGCTGAGCAGTGCTGTGCTGTGCTGTGCTGTGCTGTGCGAGAAGGAGAAGGGGAGGGGGGAGGTGTGAGACGCGGGTGCGGCGCGGCAGGGAAGAAAACCAGAACCCCACGAAACATGTGGGGAAGTATATTTTTTTTCGCTGTCGGGGGCGCCTGTCCCTGGGCGGCTGGAAAGTTTATACCCCTGCGGTGCCACCGTGAGGGTATAAACTCTCCAGCCGCCCAGGGACAGGCGCCCCCGACAGCGAATAAGTTTATTTTATACCGTTCTTCGCCCGTTAAGTCAGACATTTTTGCGTCGGCTGCTGGGCAGAGTCACTGCGCTGGCGAGGAGGCGAAGCGGGGCTGCCGTGCAGCGAAGTGTGCCGGCATATGCAAGAGGGGAGGGGATCGGCACAGGCCGCTGTGCCGCTGGGGAGGTGGCGCGGCGGTCTTCATCATCGGACTGTGGCCCTGAGTCTCTGAAGCCTCATGAGCCCCCTTTGGCAAAAAATCAAAAAAAAAAACAAAAAAAAATGCAAGCACAGGGAGTGGACGTCCGAGCGATGGCGGGGTCAGCCCCCCCGCCTCCGGAGCCTCCTCGGCCGAGCCGGGGTTTTGGGAGCTCCGGGGTGCCGGCCCCGCTCCGGCGCCGCTCACCGGGCCACCCCCGCCCAGCCCGAAGGCCCCGAGGTGCCCTCCATTTCCCCCTCCTCTTCCTCCTCCTCCTGCTCCTCCTCCTCCTCCTCCTCCTCCTCCTCCTCCTCCTCCTCCTCCTCCTCCTCCTCCTCTCCCGCCCTGAATTGCAGGGGCGTTGCGGGCTCGAACCGCCCCCCCGTGGGGGGAGGGCGTCGGGGAGCATTGAAGGAAAAAACACACGCGTGGAACCCGTACGCCCCCCAACCTGAAGTCTGGGTCTTCGGGTCAGGTCGGGGTGGTCTGGTAGGCAGTCAGTCCCCTTCCCTCCCCCGACCCCGACCAGGGAGGGTAGTTATTTCGTGGTGGGCCGGGGGTCGCGACGTGGCCCCAGCGGGCCCTGGTTAGCGCCTGCCCAGGCGAGCCCACCCCCGACAAACGGCGCCTCGAGATCAGGCGTTGGGCCTTCTTCGGGGCTTCGTTGGGGGGGGGGGGAGCTTCGTGGCCACTGGCGGACGAAGTTCGAAGCACAGGTGAATCAGATGCTCCTTTTGGAGACCTTCCTGGGGCCCACCTGACGGATCTGTTCGACTCTAGTTCGACCCCAGTTCGACTCAACTTCGACTAATTTTCGACTCAAGTTCGACTCAGGTCAAGGTCGGCTCGAAACGACTGACATTCGACGCAGCTTCGACACACGAGTAGAGCGAGTGTCTCCAGGACTTGGATGCTCATGATGGGGACCATCATGAGTATCCAAGTCGAAGATGGTGTCCACGATCGATGTTGACCAAAAGTGATGTACGGCAGGTTCCCCAGCCGTTCCGGCTCAAGGGTGCAATGCTTCAGTAGAGCAGGGGTTGCGCATGAGGATCCCATCGATGCCCACGTGCTCGGTTTTGTTATGGTGGATACTCATTCCGCCATGTGCAGCGATTGAGTACTTGCACCCAATGTTATATCTCGACCTTCGTGAGGATGAGGTCGGATGCGCGGCGAGTGACCTGAGGTTGGTCTCGCGCGTCGGACATGTTTGGAAAGTACTGTCACCAATACACGTATTATTCGCGAAGGGTAAACGTAGAGCGCAGTCAGTTTCCGTGGCGAGATTTGCGGACAGCAGGGATCGTGTGCGATGCACTACGGACGGCATAGGTTTCCAGAACGCGATTGCGATGCATTGCCATATGACGGCTTCTGGGCTCCCTGAGTTTCCAGAGGCGTGTCGGACTGCAATGCGGCATTTTTCGCCAGGCTTCTGCAAATGGTACAATGTTTCAAAGCATGGTATGCTATCTTCGCCGCGATTGGAAAAACAGTGTGGTATGGCGCTTGGCGTCACGACGTCAATAGAGTTCGAAATTATGGGAGAGGCCGACGTGGATCGTATGAGGCCGTCCATAACGCAGGCGTTCTCGAAGTATCGGAGGGAGCTTCATTGGGTGTCGATGCATAATACGGTTGAAAGCCGTGCGTTGCGGTACCGCTACGGAAAATTCTTCACGCTTTGCGTATCCCCACCACTGGGCTCGGCCGTTGCGCTTTTAGGTCTGCGCGTTGCTAATTTGACAGGCCCGTGGCCTGGACCTCTCAGCTCGGCGACTGCGAATCCGCGTCCGCCCGCGACCAAAAAAAAATATCCCCACCAGCTCCTGACGGTGCTCGGTTGGTTCCGCGACACTCGCGATGAGCAAGTATCCCCACCAGCGTTGCCCGTGCGCGCGCTAGGTCAACCAGATCTGCTCGTAGCCTGAGCCGACCTTCGACGCCACCAGCGCCGTCGCCTGCGGTTGCGACAACAAAAGTATCCCCACCAGCCCGTTTTGAAACGTTGCCCAGGCGAGTTGACGGGAAAATGGACGAAGAGACACATATATAGTGAAACAGTGCGGGCAACCCGGATGAACAGAGAGATCTTTGGGGAACAAGGAGGTGGCGTTGGAGGGCCTCTTCGGGCCATCCATGGGGCCCGCGGGGTGGCGAGGGGAGGAGGAGGAGGAGGAGGAGGAGGAGGAGGAGGAGGAGGAGGAGGAGGAGAAGGAGAAGGAGAAGGAGAAGGCAAAACGCCTCTTGAGGCCCTCGTGGCACGCTTAAGGAGTTCTTTGGCGCTCTTAGGGCCGTCTTGGGGCCGTCTTGGGGCTCTCTTGGGGCCCGCTTGGGGCTCTCTTGGGACCCTCTTGGGAGCCCTGGAGCTGGAGGACCTCTTGGGGCCATCTTGGAGGCTATCGATCAAAGGAGGAGGGGTCTTCGATTTACTCCCCCTCCCCCAAGAGCCCTCGACATCGCCTCTTGAGGCGCCCTGGGGCCGCTTTTATGTGCTCCTGTGGCCGCCTGGAGGGCTCCGTGGGCCCCTTTGTAGGCCTCTCTTGGGCCATCTTGAGGCCTCACAAGCGCATCGGAAGCGAAACGGCGAGAAGGCGAACATCGGTGAGTTTCTTTACGTAGGTGTTTGAATGATGTTGGCTTCTTCGGGGGTCCTGATGGGGGCTCCGAGAGCACTTGGAGCCTTCCTGTGGCTTTCGTCGGGCCTCCTGGAGGCATGCCGGAAGCTATCTTGGACCACCTTCGGCGATCTTGAGCCATCTCAGAGGCCATCTTGGAGCATCGGACGCCTTTTGGAGCCATCTTGGGCCCTGACACTTCGCGCCCCCCCACCCCCCCCCCCCACCACACACACACACAGACACAGACAGAGACAGGAACATCAGGGAGGGAATGGGGGGGAGCACCCCTGCCCGAAGGGAAGAGGGCTTCTTAGAAGAGGAAAGAAAGAACTCGCTAGACCATCTTAGGCTTAAGCGGCTGGTGGGATTCTTCTCTTCCCAGAGTGATTGCTTGGTCTCGTGTTGCGTCGAGTGTCGCAGATGTACGCAACACGATCAGATCGACCTTCTTTGGCTTCTTCGGGACCTCCTGCCTGCTTCGAAAGCAAGGCAGCGGAGACTCTTTCCAACTTTACCAGCAAGCAATAATGTCACACTTCGTCTTCTAAATTACGGTAGCGGCGCGCTAGAAGGCACCGACCCAATGACAGCAATTATATTGGACCAACGCGACTGGTTCGTTGAGGGGCTGTGCGTTGATGCGAACCCAAGCAGATTAGTTGAAGCTGAAGAGAAAATAATCGAAGCGGGTGTGCATGGTATGAAGGTAAAGCATTCAATATTATCCGCGGATGTGGCGGCGATCACAGAAATCATTGATGACAGCCCAGCCTTGCGACATGCACCATTAGACATTCTCAAAGTTGACATTGATTCCATCGATTTGGAATTGACCATCGCCACGCTCCGAATAATCGAGCAGCGAAGCGGTGCCGATTATCTTCCACTTGTTGTGGTCATTGAATTTGCCCCTTCCATTCCCCCTCCGTTTCAAGTTCTGACTCGCGATTGGCGTCCAATGCTCAGCGGACGCGCGATGCCTCTGCGAGAAGGGGTGCTCAATTCCCTGAGCGCCATCGTTGCGCAGTTGTGGCCCTTTGGGTACCGCCTGCATCGTCTAGGATATTTGGACTTGGTATTTGTTCGTGAGGCAGTTGCTCGCGAAGAAAATGTGCAAGGCTTTGACGCACAAGACGAATTCGCTTGTTATCTGAATCGTGATGGTGTGGAGGCAGCATCTGAGCTTGACCAGAGCTTTCGTTGGATGACCATGCAGAGTCTGGGAGCTGCGCAGGAAGAACTGTACGCAGTCCTAACGGAAGGGTTGCAGCGCTCTCGTCGCACGGAGCTCTCTGATGCCATCCCAATTGACGAGCCGATGCCTCCATTTGGAAGTTATGGGATCGAGGTGGGTTTCGCGGTGCCACCCAGTGCATGATGTCATCCATGGAACGACTTGACGCGAGAAAAAAATGGCGCCCGGCAGGTTCCCGCGGAGGCTTCCGAAGGGCTTGTGAAGGCCACCTGGAGACTTGCCGAAAGGCTCTTCGATTCGAGCCCAGAACGCGCAGCAGAGACTTGCAGGCATGAACGCTTGTCTACAGCGAACCTTGCGAGTGCATATTCGCAGACGCGCGCTGCATGATGCGGTCCTCGCGATTGCACCGGTGCAGTCCAGCCGAGGCCCCATGCCGTAGTTGAGCCGTTTCACCATCCCTGAGATCCGGCGTTGCGAAAAAATGGCAACATCGCAAACAATCACGCCCTGAGCACTGGGCCCCATGTTTTTGCGCCAGTCTTCGAGCCGGATCGGCCCGTGGGGGCCTCGGGGCCCAGACACATGCGAAAGCGCCCGGCTCGGAAGAATGGAGTCGCCAGGATCTCAGGTCTTGGCGGTGGCTTGGGTTTTGCAGGGATGTCTGCAGCGAGAGAGCTCTAGGCCTCGTAGATGGGGTCGGAGTAGCTGTGGTCGGAGGATCGTGCCGCATCGCCGATGCGGCTCGGTGCGGAGCCCGATTTTCTCCACGCCGATGTCGCCGATGCATCGCCCACGCCGACGATGCATCGCCGCTGCATCACCGATGCATCGCAGATGCACAGCCGATGTATCGGCGATGCGGCGCGATCCTCCGACCCCATCAACTCCGACCCCATCTGGGAGCGGATTACCAGGGTGCCCGCCCAGAGCAGCTGCAATTCGGATTCAGGCATCTGGCTGCTTGTGCGTTGGCGATTGGCAGCGCTTGCACTTAGCCTGTGCTGGTGCACATCGATTCTGTAATTAGAATACCAACTATTCTTATTCATGTCGTCGGCAATTGTTCCCCAATCAGAGCTTGCCTCTGTAGGGGTCCCAGCGGATTTATATGGTTAGGTTAGGTTTGCCGCCGATTTTCGCTGCACGCCCGGGTGCCCGGTTGCCCGGGGGTGCCCGGGTGCCCGGGTGCCTGGGGGTGCCCGGAGGTGCCCAGGGGTGCCTGGAGGTGCCCCTGGGTGCCCGGGTGCCCCGCGGGGTGCCCCGGGGTGCCCGGGTGCTCTATCGTAGCTCTATAGCCCTATATTCCTATAGACCTATAGACCTATAGCCTTATAGCCTTATAGCCCAATAGCGCTATAGCCCAAATAGCCCTATAGCCCTATAGTCCTCATGCCCTATAGCCCAATCGCCCTATAGCCCTATAACCCTATAGCCCTTATGGGCCTATAGCCCTATAGCCGTATTGCCTTGTAGCCCTATAGCCCAATGTTCCTATAGCCCTATAGCCCTATAGTCCTATAGCCCTAGCCCTATGGTCCTATTGACCGTATAGCCCCATAGCCCTACAGCCCTAAAGATATTATGATTGGGTTTTTTCTCCGGTATCATTTGTTACTTGCTGCGCTCGCTGGTAATATATACATGGATGCCCACACGGTATGTCTGCCTTTGCTGACAAAAAAGACTCCGACCCCATCTGGGAGGCTTCTAGAATGAAGTCGGGCCTGTCCCTCTACAGGGGGAATATTTGAGAGCAGTCAAAAAAGTAGTCTGGGGACCATGTTTCGAGTATTCTTGACCATTTGGGAGCATTTTTTGAGTATTTTTATTCTTCGTCGAAAATCCCCCTGTAGGGGGACACGCCCGACTGAACTCTAGAAGCACTGCGCGTGGCGGCACGCGGGCGCTCCAGGCCCCAGCAGCACCTCTGGAGGCCCTCGGCGGGGCCCGGAGGGCACGGCCCACGGCGCGAGGTTTGCATGCGGGAGGGCAAACAACACACACACACACACACGCACACGCACACACGCACACACGCACACACGCACACACGCACACACGCACACACGCACACACGCACACACGCACACACGCACACACGCACACACGCACACACGCACACACACGCACACACGCACACACGCACACACGCACACACGCACACACGCACACACGCACACGCACACGCACGCACACACGCACACACACACACACACACACACACACACACACACACACACGCACACACGCACACGCACACGCACACGCACACGCACACGCACACGCACACGCACATGCACACGCACATGCACACACACACACACACACACACACGCACACACTACACACAGACACACACACAGACACAGTTAGTCGTCGACCCCCCAGAAAATAGGGGAACATATGGGAAGTGGGGGGAAGACACCCCCCCCGAAAATATGGGGAAACATGGGGAATCCTGTTATTTGTGTGCATTGATTTGTGTGTCCCAGGGCCCCTTCATGCACGCGGGAGACACGGGGGCCACCACGAGGGTTAAGTCGGGCCTGTACCTCTACAGGGGCAACTCCAAGAATAGTCAAAAAATAGTCTGGGGACTATTTTTTGACCGCTTGAGAGTATTTTTTGGGGCAGGGGAACAAAAAATGACACAAACTTAAAAACTCTGAGGTCTGCGCGGATTTCTCGGATCGGCGCTGGAGCCCCCAGGGGGCGCCTCCGGCGCCGCACCTGGCGCGCTCCGCGCGCCAGGGAGGGGGGTCCAGCGCCGATCCGAGAAATCCGCGCGGACCTCCGAGTTTTTATGTTTATGACACTTTTTGTGCCCCTAACGGGGGCCACCACGAGGGTGCGAACTCAGTCTTGCGTCGGGCATGTCCCTCTACAGGAGGAACATCAGCAGATAGTCAGTAAATAGTTGGGGGGCGATGTCTCTATCATTTTTTGACCCTTTTTGATTTTGCTTGGGTATGTTTTCTCGGTTCCTTCAAAATTCGCCTGTACGAGGACATGCCCGACCTAACGCGAGATGCACGCGGGAGACGGGGGCCACCACGAGGGTGCGAACCTCGTCGTAGTTCCCGTCCTGGGCGGTCTCAGAGCGAGGCGCAAGTCCCCCGTCCTGTTCCTGGCGGGCCTGGCGTGACAGCGCGAAGATCATCGCGCCTCGCGCCTCGCGGAGGCCGAAGCACGAAGATAGTTGCCCGTACTGTCGAGACCCATGCCAAGAAACACCCTGCTTGCCTCCATGGTGCCCTGGGTTTCTTGGGTTTCGATGGTTCTGCTACGGGAAGCATGACGCTCCCGCACCAGAGATCCATGGGCGTCCTGGGGTCTCTAGGCTGGGCTGCTTGTGGAAGGTTGCTTGTGGTCGAGCTCCTCCTGTAGGAGAGATGGGGGCGAGAGCCTCCGTCCTTCCGACGTCGATTCCGATCTGGCTTGCCGCGATCCGGTTTCGGTCCGATCCGACCCGGCCCTGCCGACTTCTGTCGATCTCGATCTGGCCGCCGACTTCTGCCGACCGATTCGATCTTCGGGTCGATCCGACTCGACTCGTCGACTCGATGCTGAGGCCACCTGCCTGTCTAGGGGGCCACACGCGAACCCTACCCCCTGCCCCCCACGAGCTCTGACGGGGAGGATGGGGCTCACTTCGCTCAGGAGCTCCCGGGCGAAGTGAGCCCCACCCTCCCCCGCAGAACTCGTGGGGGGCAGGGGTTGACGAACTAACATCACACACCCATACCCATAGGGGGGTCGTTGGGAGGAGGACTGGCTATGGGTATGGGTGCGGGTTGTCAGACCCTGGGGAACGCTCCCCTTCGAGCGGGGGCCCCCATCCGACAACACGCACCCATAGCCCTCTCCGACCCCCCTATGGGTATGGGTGTGTGTTGTTGGTTCGTCAGGGGTAGGGTTCGCGTGTGGCCCCCCCAGACGTGGCGCTCGGCTGCGCTCCAGGACTGGTTTGGCTTGGGCGGCGCAGGGCTCTCGCGCGGCCCCTCTGAGGCCCCGCGCGCGGGCCCCGCGCGAGGTGCGCGCGGAGTCTGCGAAGGGGGTTCGAGCAGGGAGGGAGGCAGGGAGGGAGGGAGGGAGGGAGGGAGGGAGGGAGGGAGGGAGGGAGGGAGGGAGGGGGAGGGAGGGAGGGGAGGGAGGGAGGAGGGAGGAGGAGGAGGAGGAGGAGGAAGGAGGAGGAGGAGGAGGAGGAGGAGGAGGAGGAGGAGGAGGAGGAGGAGGAGGAGGAGGAGGGGTGGGAGGAGCAGGAGGGTTCGCATGTGGCCCCCCAAAACTGCCGTCGTCGTCGGCCTTCGGGCCCCCGAGCGGCCGGCGACGGCCTCCGAGGCGCCCCCCGAAGCGCGGGGGTTGCCGGGGGGGCGCCGTCGGCCGGCGGGGCCCGCAGGCCTCGGCGCCCGCAGGCCTCGGGGGGCGAGGAGGTGAACAGAGGAGGGGGAGGAGGAGGAGGAGGAGGTGGAGGAGGACGACGAGGGGGACGAGGAGGAGGACAGAGGAGCAGGAGGAGGAGCAAGAGGAGGAGGAGGAGGAGGAGGAGGAGCAGGAGGAGGAGGAGGAGGAGGAGCCGGAGGAGGAGGAGGCGGAAGAGGAGGAGGAGGAGGAGGGGGGAGGGCGTCGTCGGTCGCCCGCCGTCCGGGGCCTTTGAGTGCCCCCGCCCAGAGATTAGGGCAACGAGCAGTGACACGAACGTAAAAACTCGGAGGTCCGCGCGGACTTCTCGGATCGGCGCGGACAGACACACACACACACACACACACACACGCACAGAGACAGAGACAGAGACACAGACACAGACACAGACACAGACACAGACACAGACACAGACACACACAGACACACACACACAGACACAGACACAGACACAGACACAGACACAGACACAGACACAGACACAGACACAGACACAGTTAGTCGTCGATCCCCCAGAAAATAGAGGAAAATATGGGAAGTGGGGGGAAGACCCCCCCCCCCGAAAATGTGGGGAAATATGGGGAATCCTGTTATTTGTGTGCATTGATTTGTGTGTCCCAGGGCCCCTTCATGCACGCGGGGGACACGGGGGCCACCACGAGGGTCAAGTCGGGCCTGTACCTCTACAGGGGGCATGTCCAAAAATAGTCAAAACATAGTCTGGGGACTACTGCTTGACCGTTTTGGGGTGTTTTGTTGGGCAGGGGAACAAGAAATGACACAAACGTAAAAACTCGGAGGTCCGCGCGGATTTCTCGGATCCGCGCCGGACCCCTGCCCAGAGATTAGGGCAACGAGCATCAAGCGGTGGCGAAGCGTCCTGGTTCGCCTATGGCCCTACCAAACAATATTCTAAGAACTGTTTGTGGTTCCCACAAGATGTTCTTGGAACATTTCTGGCCGAGACTGTTCTGTTTTTATCACATCGGGTTAATGTTCTAAGAACACTGTTTTTGTTCTTAGAGCATTTTTGGGTTCTAAGAACAATTCATGGTAGGACTATAGGAATGCCGGGACGGTCGGTGCCTGCTCAAGAACAGTGACACAAACGTAAAATCTCGGAGGTCCGCGCGGATTTCTCGGATCCGCGCCGGGGCCCCCCTGGCGGCGCCTCCGGCGCCGCCCCTGGCGCTCTCGGCGCGCGCCAGGGAGGGGGGTCCAGCGCAGATCCGAGAAATCCGCACGGACCTCCGAGTGTTTATGTTCATGTTCGTTCCCCCAGAGGTGGCCCACGAGCTCCCCACCCAGGCGTGATCGCGTCTTCTCAGGAGGGAAAAAAAAATCACAGACACAATTAATCGTCGGCCCCCAGGAAAACATAAGAAAACATTGGAAGTGGGGGGGAAGACAAAAACACCGAAAATACGAAACATATGGGGAATCCTTTTATTTGTGTGTATTTATTTGTGTGTCCCAGGGCCCCTTCATCTTGAGCAAATCAGGACGGGAGGTTCTTCGCTGTGCTCGGCCCCTGGGGGGGGGGCCTTCGCCGGCCCCGGGGAGCGTCTGAGGACGACGCGGGACGAAGACCCGGCCCCAGGGAAAGGGTCTGGGCTTCCGGGGGCGCCGCACTGAAGAAATCGGGGCATCGCATGTCTGGGAAGAGTTTCCGTGGTGACGCCTGAGGCTTCTCCGTTTCAGGTAATTCGTCTTTGCGCGGCCCGCTCTGACTCGACTCGCCGTGTGCGCTTTCGCTCGCGGCTGCTGACAAAAATGTCTGGGAAGAGCTCCCCAGGAGCTCCCCAGAACGCTCCGAAGGTACCCCAGGAGGCCCCGAAGAGACCGGCCCCAAGAATGCCTCCGAGTCGTCGCCGTCGCCGTCGGTCGTCGGTCGTCGGGCGTCTGCCGTCGGCCGGGGCGAGGTGCGCGTCAGCCAGCGTGGGCCCCAAGCTGGGGTGCAATATATGTGGTGTAGTCTTAGGTGGTGCGAGCTGCGTGGTGCAAGCTACTTGTTAAAATCTGATCGGGTGCAATCCTATATATGGTGCAGTCTGTGGAGCAGTGCAAAGTAGCGCAGAGAAAGCAATGCGCATCAACGCCATGTGATACAATTCGACGCAACATAGTGCAACTCATCGCAAAACGATGCAGAACTGAACCAAACAGTGCGAAGCAACGCAAGGCAATGCACATCAATAACAAGCAATGTAAGGCGATGTGAAACAATGCCAAGCAATGCCACGCAATGCGGCGCATGGCATAGCAATGCACAGCGATGCGCACTAGTCTCAAACAGGACAACGCAATGCGATTGCAAAGCAGTGCGATTGTAATGCAATGGCACACGGCAGCGCAATGTAACGCAAGTCAATACACATACATGAAGAGCAACGTAGAGCAATGCAAAGCAATACAAAGCAATGCAAATCAACAGCAAGCAATGCAAAGCCATGCGAAGCTGCGTGCAGGGTACGCGCATGCGTGCAGCTGTGAGCTTATGAAGGGTTCTGCCTTGCTAGGTGCTCGCGAGCGCTAAGCGGTGCGCGTGGTTTGTAGCTGCCGAACACGCGTGCTGAGGGATCGCGTTGGGAGGTAGACGTGGGGCTGCGGACGCGGGGCGTGGGGGTTACTGAGAATCGCGTGCGTTTTTTTGCGCGCGTGCGGGTGTTTTTATGGTGGTGGGGTGACAAGGGGCTTGAAAGAGCCGTCCGGCGGGGCGGAACGCGGGGATATTTTGATTGAGCAATGCGGACTAAGTTGCCTCTCCTTTCCCTTCCCCCTAATACGCTGGCAACTCTGAAAGAGTGGCATGAGTCTCCTTGTTTCATCCCGTCCCAAGTGAATAAGAAGTTTCGAGATCTTCCCCTGGGGGGTGGCTCCATCTCGCGGGGGGGGCTCATGAGACGCACCCCGTAGTACTTGGCTCTGTCAAGTTTCTGGTTCCCATGCCCATGCTATCATAGGTGGGCTGTCGAAGCCATGTTCGTATAAGCTTGATCCCCATCGTCGAGAATAACACGGGGTTGTGGCCGAAGCTCCCCAGCGAAGCTGACAAGCTTTCTCGTGCCACCTAATTTCCTGGACCACTACGTGGCATAGCTTGTCCCTTGTCTCCCTCCCCTTCCTCCCCATCCCTGTCCTCCTCCCCTCACTCTGGAACAAGAGCGAAAGGCATTGGGAACCGGGAGCCGGGAACCAGGAATTCTGGACGAATTCGCGTCTCCCCAGGAGGAGGAGGAGGAGAAGGAGGAGGAGGAGGACGAGGACGAGGACGAGGACGAGGACCAGGAGGAGGAGGAGGAGGAGGAGGAGGAGGAGGAGGAGGAGGAGGAGGAGGAGGAGGAGGAGGAGGAGGAGGAGAACGAGGAGGAGGAGGAGGAGGAGGAGGAGGAGGACCACCCTGGCGCCGTGGGCTCGCGGTCGCCACGGGACACCCTCTTGCACGGCTGCTGGCGGGTCGCGCTGGTCGTGGCTTCCGAGTCCGAGCTGCCCCTGCCCGGGGGGCCTTGGAGTTGCTCGGTGGAGGGCCCGGAGCGGCCGCAGCCCCAGAGATCCAGCGCATTGGAAAATCAAGGCGGAGGTTTTTCGCATTTTCCGACTTCGAGGGGCCCCCGCCAGGCCCCGGGACCGTCAACACAACCACTCAGGATGAGAAACTGGTTTCGGGGAGTGGGTCGAGACTTCTAGGGACCCCGTATTGAAAAGAAACACAAAAAAACACGACATCGGATCTCTGGGGCCCGACCGTCATCCGCTTCTTCCTTGCGGTGCTTGTCCTCCGCGTGTCGATGTTCGTCTGCGCGCCGTACACGGTGCCTGGGGACCGTTTTCCTCCGCGGCACCTGACGACGCTCGTGCTCCGTCGCTCCTGCCAGTCTCGGAGGCGTTCCCGCTGCTCCCGCTGGCTCGCTTGCCCGCTCCACGTCGTGAAGACCTTCTGGGTCCAGGACTTCGTGTTCGGCAAGTTATCAGGGGCGCAGGATTTGGCCGCCTGTTTCTCCCTCCTGGTCACCGCCGTCCTAGGCATGGGTGGCGCACTCGGACACACTCTTCGTCATGGTCATCGTGCCGGTCTGCCTGTTCTCACGTCCTGTTGGACGCTGAGTCCGCGTCCGGGCCTGGGGTTGCTCCGTGCTGTTTCTCCCTGTTGCTTCGGCGCGGCCCGCCCTAGCTCTGTCCGGCTTTCGACTTGCTTCGCGAGCCCGCAAGAGGTGGGCGGCCGAACCGCGCAAAGGAGGGAGGGGGAGAAGGAGGAGGCTGGACGGATGGATGAGGGACTGGGGAGAAGGAAGATGATAGGATGATGATGGGGAGATGGGGAGGAGGAGGAAAAGAATGAGTAGGAGGAGGAAGGAGGAGCAGGAGAAGGAGGGCAATCAAAAGGGCTGAAGGTTTTTTGGATGCCTCTCGGAGCCTCTTGGGATATCTCTTGGGCGTTTCTTGGAGGCCTCTTGGGACGTATTGGGGGTCATTCGGCGGTCCTGGGGGGCTTTTGGGCGTCTTGGGTGTTTCGGGGGGGCGGGCCTCTTGGGGCCGCTTGGGGCCCTCTTCGGGGTTTCCTGGTGGCCTCCTGGGGCCATTTCAGAGACATCTGGTGGCCATTTTGGGGCCTCTTGGTGTCTCCTGGGCGCCTCTTGGGGCCCTCTTGGAGGAGATCGAACAAAGAAGGACGGAGCTTCAATTGCCCCCCCCCCCCCCCGATCGGGAGCCCCCCAAATCACTTTTTGAGTTCCTTTTGGAACGATTTTTGGAGCGCTCTTGAACGCTCTCGGGGCCGTCTTGGGCATCTCTTGGGGCCGTCATGGGCCCTCTTGGAGCTGTTTGGAGGCCTCGGAAGGCCATCGGAAGCGAAAAGGCGAGAAAACACACTTCATTGTTTTCTCTTCGGTTGTTGAAGGATGTTGGCTTCTTGGCGGCCTCCTGGGGAGGCTGCGTGGCCGTTCGCAGCCGTCTTGAAGCGGTCTTGGGGCCTCCTGGGGCATTTTAGGAGCCATCTTGACGCATCCCGGGATATTTTGGGCAATGTTGGATGTCATCTGGGGCTCTTTGAGGCCCGCTTGGAGCATCTTGGGCCATCTTGGGCGCTCCAGTTCCAGGGGAAGGGGTAATGGGGGAGGGGTAAACCCCTCCCCGAAGGGGAAGAGGGAGGGGTGGAAAAGGAAACGCCCTAAACCACCTACGCCCAGAGGGCTGGTGGTGCATTTCACGATGGAACAACCGGGAAAGGAACTAGGAAGCTGGAGCTGGGAACCGGGATCGGGAACCAGGAATGGGAACCGAGAACAGGGAGCCGCGAACCGGGATTTGGAAACCGGGAACCGGGAACCGGGGACCAGGAACCGGGAAGTGAGAACGGGGAGCGGGGAACCGGGAATTGGGAACGGGGAGTTGGGAACCAGGAGCCTGGAACCAGGAATTGGGAATTCGGCGATTATAAATGACGTTGCTTCCTCCCTTCAGCCCTTCCCGCCGCGCGGGCTGTATCCACGGATGGCCTCGTGTGCAGAGCACGAATAGTTTACGACTACATTTTCTTCTCCCCTCAGGATCGGGTGCAGGATGGATGGAAGATCGGGTGCAGGATGGATGGGCGAACGTGGGAGGCGCCACCCTGCCAGCTTCAGCCCTCCTCGCGCTCCGTCTGCCAAGGCAGCAGGCGCCGAGGCAGGGGCCGCCCATGAGCGAGTTGGACCGCGTGCTCCAGGCGTGCCCGGGGGGAGGCGGAGGGAGGCGGAAGGAGGAGGAGCAGGAGGAGGATGATGTTGACGAGGAGGACGAGGAGAAGGTGGAGGGGGGAGCAGCAGAAGGGCCAGGGTGCCCCCCCCCCCCAATATTGCCCTACGGGCGCCATCTTCCAAGACCTCCACCGGAGCCCCTCGGACTCCAGACCGTATACCCCCCCGCTTCTGCACGGGAAGAGTTGCAGCAGGATGAGGAAGAGGATAAGCCAGAATAAGGCGAGGACGGGAACGGAGGACGTATGATTGATGATGACGAGGGTCACACACGCACACACACACACACACACGTAATACTAAACTGAATTTTGCCACAGCTCATTTCGCGATTGTGTTATCGCAAACTGCGTGGTGCAATCGATGTGGCGCACGCAATGTGATGCAATACGTTTTAAGCTTTCAATGTGGTGCAATATGTTCGGTGTAAGCGATGTCGTAAAATCTATATAGTGCAATCTGTGTGGTGCAACCTGAGTAATGCAATCTGTGTGGTGTAATCTATGTGGCGTAATTCCCTACCTAGGCTCTGCCTAGAAGGGCTCTTACTCGGTAAGCTTAAAGGGCCGGGCAGTGTGACCCGCCCCGGGCGGTTCCCCCAGTATCCGGCCCCCCGCGGTTCCCCCAGTGACGTTCCCTTAGCTTCGCGTTGTTTGTCTCATCTTAGCTTAGCGTATTTCATCTTAGCTTAGCTTCAGCTTAGTTCAGGTTGATGCCCTACCTAGGCTCTGCCTGGAAGGGTTCTTACCGTGTTGGCTTAAAGGGCTGGGCAGTGTTCCACGCCCCGGGCGGTTCCCCCAGGATCCGCCCCGCGGTTCCCCCAGATGCGCCCCCTGGGTTCACCCAGCTTATCTTAACTAAATTTAGCTTAGCTTAGCTTAGCTTAGCTTATCTCATCTTAGCTTATCCCCTCTTAGCTTAGCTTTGCCTAGCCTAGCCTAGCTTGGCTTAGCTTAGCTTAGCTTAGCTTATCTCATCCTAGCTTAGCTTAGCTTAGCTTAGCTTAGCTTAGCTCACCTTGGCTTGGCTTAGCTTAGCTTAGCTTAGCCTAGCCTAGCTTAGCTTATCTAATCTTAGCTTAGCTGACCTTAGCTTAGCTTAGCGCAGCATAGCGCAGCGCAGCATTAGCACAGCATAGCATAGCATAGCCAAGCATAGCCAAGCATAGCAGAGCATAGCCTAGCTCAGCATATCATAGCATAGCATAGCATCGCATAGCCTAGTGCAGCATCACATAGCATAGCATAGCACAGCATAGCATAGCATAGCATTGCTTAGCATAGCACAGCGCAGCATAGCATAGCATAGCATAGCATAGCACAGCATTATGCTGTGCTATGCTGTAGCTATGCTATGCTGCATAGCATAGCATGGCTAGCCTAGCCTAGTCTAGCCCAGCATAGCATTGCGCAGCATAGCATAGCACAGCACAGCACAGCATAGCATAGCGCAGCACAGCATCCACCATTGCTGCTGCTAATGTTGCTTTCCTAGAGGCTCCAACTCCTAGGTAGGGTCGCACTGGCATAATTCACTTTGACTGTCTTGAAACTGTCCTCTCCACTGTTCGTGCAAACATCCCACCCTCCCACCCGCAGCTTGGTCGCCAGACCTCTCAAGACCGTGACGGTAGGTACCAAATGGCACTTGGCAACGACACCGACGCCGACGACAACAGCGACGACGACGACGCCGACGACGACTACGACGACTCCGACGACGACTCCGACGACTTCGACGACGACGACGCCGACGACGACACCGACGACGACGACGACGCTGACGCCGAAGACGACGATGATGACGACGCCGACGACGCCGACGCCGACGTCGACGAGGACGACGACGCCGACGACGATGACGACGACGACGACGAAGACGACGCCGCCGACGACGACGAAGACGACGACGACGACGTCGCCAACGAAGACGACGACGACGACGACGAGGGAGGAGGGAGGACGACGACGGCGACAATGACGACAACGAGGAGGGAGGAGGGAAGACGGCGACGACGCGAACGACGAAGAAGGAGGGAGGACGGCGAGTCCGACGACGACAACGACGAGGGAGGAGGGAAAACGACGACGACGACGACGACGACGACGGCGGCGAAACAGGAGCGCCGACGACGAGACGCCGACGACGGACGACGACGACGACGACGAGGGAGGAGGAAGGACGGCCACTGCGACGACAACGACGGAAACGACGACGACGCCAAAGAGGACGACGACGACGACGACGACGAGGAAAGACAGAGGACGACGACGGCGACGACGACGACGACAAGGGAGGAGGGAGGATGGCGACGACGACTACGACGACGACGCAAGAGCGCGCGCGCACGCTTTCGTTGAACATCCGTGTTGCGAAACCCTGTGCTTGTGTATGTTTTTTGGCACTCGATTTCGAAATCCTTTCCGAAGCTGATGGTTTTTGAAGGAATTCTGGCATGCGCGCGCGACGACGCGCGCGCGTGCACTTCGTCCCGTTTTTTGCACCGAGGGTTTTCGCGACGGCACGCGCGCAAGGGCGTTCGAACGATTCCTCTCGCTTCGCGGGGTGCACGTCCGGAGCACGTACAGTCACGTCGCGGGGCCTTCTGGGAGCCTCTTGGGGGCCTCCTGGAGGCCTCTTGGGAGCTTCTTTGGGCCTCTTGGGGACTTCTTCTGGCCTCTTCCCCCCCTTTTTTGACTCCCTCCCCATCTTCCCTTCCAGCGCTGGCTCTAATCATGGGCGCCGCCGTGACCAACTTCCACCTGGCTGGCGCTGCGCCGCAGTTCGTCCAGGGGGGGAAATAATATTACACTCCAGTCGCTATGTGGCCTTTGGGGGGCTTCTTTGGGGCCTTTTGGAGGCTTCTTGGGGACTTTTCGGAGGTCTCTGGGGGGCTTTTTGGGGCCATTTGGGGGCCTCTTGGTGGCCTCTTGGGGCCTCTTGGGGGCGTCTTGGGCCGTCTTGGGGCGCTTTCGCGCCGTTTGGCCCCTTCGGAGGACTTCTTGGGGGCCTCTCGCGGCCGCCTTGGGGCCCTCTTGGGGTCCTCTTGGGCCGTCTCAGGGGTTTCTTGGGCCGTCTTGGGGGCCTCTTTGGGCCGTCTTGTGGCCCTCTGGGGCCGTCTTGGGGCCCCCTTGGGTGTTTCTTGGGCCTTCTTGGGGCCATCTTGGAGGCTGCTCGGGCCGTCATGGGCTTCGGAGAGGCGAAAAAGGCGAGAAAGCTAAAATCTTTCAAAAACGTAAGGAAAATCAATGTTTTTGGCCTCTGGAGGCGCTCTTGTGGGCGCTCTTGGAGCCCTCTTGGGCCGTCTTGGGTTCTTTTTGGGCCCTCTTGGGGCCATCTCGGGCCGTCTTAGGGCCGTCTTGGGCCGTCTTGGGGCCATCTGGAGCCGTCTTGGGGCCCTCTTGGATCCCCAAAAGGCTCAAGGTGCCCAAATCATCGGTTTTCCATAGGTTTTTCTAGATTTTGAGGCCCAGAAGGGGCCCTCCTCCTGAGGGTCGATGGAAGTGGCGCGACTCCAGGGGGGGGTTAGGGGGGGAGACATAATAATGTAATACAATACAATATGTAGGAATTATGCAAGCATTGGACACATTGGATCCATTGCATTACAGCATCCGCGGACCTGCCTCCGGCAACACGTCACTCGCGACGGCACGCGCGCAAGGGCGTTCGAACGATTCTTCAGGCTTACGCCACATCCGCCGACCCCTTGTTTCGAAGGATCCCTTTGTTTCGGAATAGCGAATGGAGACGGCTGCTGGATTGTACTTCCGCCTTGCGGGGTTCTTTTGGGATCTTCTTTCTGCTCTCGGGATAAAAGGTGGCCGTGGCCAACGGATTTCCTCGCCGAGGTGGCAAATGTGAGGGAGGGGGGTCCCGGAGGCAACGGCTGTCGTTCGCACGTTTGTGGTGGAGTACTTTTTTCGCTTGTACCTTATACCCACAAGCCAATCCAGAAACCGAAACAATGCGAGTTCAGATGATGGGGGGCGCGAGGGGACGTTTGAAGAAACAGCGGGCTTGGGCAACGAGGTGGCCCGGAGATGGAGCAGCAGCGGGCGAAGGAGAGGAGGCAGAGGACGAGATGGAAAAGGAGACCAAGCAGCGCAGTGGCACGTGCCAGAGGAAATTTCCAAAGCGTGCTTTCTCCGTGAACTCGAGCAATGTCGCGCGTGACGAGAAAGAGGGCACACTGACAGGCAATGCGTGCAAATTTTACCAGTAGGGCACCCGTGCCATGGCCAGTAGCAGTAGGAGCAACGGGGTCCGAGCGAGAGGGAGCATCCGAGAAGGGCGATGAAACGAGGAACGCAAAGAAGGCGAAAGCAGAGGAGGAGGAGGAGGAGGAGGAGGAGGAGGAGGATGAGGAGCAGAGGACGAAAAAGAAGGGATACGAAAGGGAGGAGGAAGAGGAGGAGAAGGGCGGAGAGTAGAAAACAGAGAGAAAAAGACGGAGACGGCGACGGCGACGACGACAACGAGTGGCTCTTCGGAGGCCTCGTGGGAGCCCTTTTGGGGCTTCTTTTGGACTTTCGGGGCGCCTCGCAGGGCCTCTTTTAGACTTCTGGGGCGCCTCGCAGGGCCTCTTGGGGAGCCCCCTGGGGACCACTTGGAGCCTCTTCGGCGACCTCTTGGAGCTCTGGGGGGCATTTAAAGCCTTCTTGGAGCCTGTTTGGATCCCCTCTTGTGACGTCTTGGGGCCCTCTTGGGCCGCATTGGGCGCCCCTTGGGCCGTCTTGGGGCCCTCATGCGCCGTCTCGGGGTCCTCTTGGAGGCCTCTTGGGCCGTCTTGTGGCGGTTTTGGGAGCCTCCTGGGCCGACTTCGAACATCGGACAGCGGAAAAGGCGAGAAGGCTGAACATATACGTTTTACAAAGGGAATGGGACCATTTTTGAGTCTGGGGGCTCTCTTGGGGCGCATCTTGGAGGCCTCTTGGGCCGTTTTGGAGGTCTCTTTGCTTGTTTTGGAGTCATCTTGGTCGTCTTGGACCGCTCGTTTGGCTACTCAAGGCCTTCTTGGACCGTCTCGGAGACCCCTTGGTGCGCTTTTGGCCTGTTTTTGGGCCCTCTGCTCCCCCTTGGCGCGTTCGGCGGGGGGTCGTAGTCGGCGAGGGGGGGGGATCAAATCTCCGGTTTCCGGTCCCGGGGGGGGGTTATGGGGGGGGAACTATCTCACACGCCTAGAGACCCACAAGGGGTCGGCGGATTTCGGCATGCGCGCGCGAAGCTCGTTTGGTAACATTTTCTGAAAATCTGTGTTTCGCAAGAGCGCGCGCGTAAGCTTGTTTGGGAAAATCCGTGTTGCGAAACCATTTTGTTTGTATGTTGTTTTGGAAGCCTTCCGAAACTGAAGGTTTTGAAAGGATTTCGGATTGCGCGCGCGCGACGATGTGCGCGTGTGCACTTCGTCCCTTTTTGTTTTTTGCAAAGAGTTCTTGAAACCTCCCTGTGATTTCTGATAAACGAGTGCGCGCGCATAGTACTTTTTGCTGAGGATAGTGGGGGGGCGATGCCGGTTCGGCTGTGACAGTACGAATTCACAGTTAGGATGGACGATGGGACAGAATCACAGGTAAATTGCAATGCGAAAAAGGGAATACTTCACCCCGAGGGGGGTAGGGTGGTAGAACCTAGTTTTTGTTTTCCAAAAGGAGAATATATGTGGGGCCAGCTACATGGTGCAATCGATGTGGTGCAAGCTACGCAGTTCAATCTACGTATTGCAAGCCACGTGGTGCAATCTAGGCGCTGTAAGCAGTATGGTGAAATTTGGGTTAAGCCGTCTTCGTGGTACAACATATGTGCTGCAAACAAGTAGGTGCATCAATGCGATGCAACCTGTGTGGCGCAATATGGGCAGTGCGATATATGTGGTGCAACCTTTGCGGTGCCAGCAAGGTGGTGCAATCGATGTGGTGCACAACAGGAATTTCGAGTTGTCCCGCTCGCCCACCAGCATCTTGGTCTGCAAAATCAGCGCGCTGGCGATTGCGATGAATGCTTGGCCGCGCAAGCTCGCGCGAAACGTGTCCATCGAATCTGGCGCGGCCTACGCGGCCGCGGTGGCGCTGACCGCTGGGGACATCCAGCGCGTGTCGCAGGCCATGGTGACACGCGTGCACTTCAGTGCTAGTCGGTGACCCGGGCGGCGCGGTATCATGGTGACGTTTACAAAGGAGGACATGATGATGTAGCGATTACGGTGACGATAGTGACCATGACGATGGCAAGGCCAATGGCGGCGCCGATGCTGGTCACGCCGATGACGATGATGGTGTCCACGCATCGGTGATGAAGGTGTTGGAAGGACTCGACATGCGCGCGCGGCCGACGCGCGCGGCTGGCCCGCAAAATTCGACTTGATACGTGTCGCGCCCGTCCCTCCCCCTTCTCCCCAGCAGACGCAAGCGCATTCGAATTTCGACATGCGCGGGCGGGGGGGGCGCATGGTCGCATTTGCTAAAGTATTGAAGCGCCTGTAGCTTGCTGCCAGAATTCGCAAGAGCGCGCGCGCCAATCCTTTGACAACTCACGCAGCCAATCCGTTTTTTTTTTTTTTTTTTTTTTTTTTTTTTTTTTTGTTTTTTTTTTTTTTTTTTTTTTTTTTGTTTTTTTTTATATAATATATATATAATATATATATATATATATATATATATATATATATATATATATATATATATATATATATATATATATTATATATATATATATATATATATATATATATATATATATATATATATATATATATATTATATATATAATATATATATATATATAAAGGTTTCGGGAACCTCGGTCGTGAAACCCCGACAAACCTAAGGATTCTGACGGGGTTCGGCATGCGCGCTCGACGCCGCGCGCTTGTGGACTTTGGCCCTTTCGTCGCACAAGTGTTTCGACAATTGGTGAGATTCGGTAAGCAGGCGCGCGCATAATGGGCGGGGGGGGCGACTGGAGTTGGGCTGGGGTGATATCAAGTCATCATCTAAGCGAGCGATGATAACCGCATGCCAATTGCATTGCCCCAGGATGAAGCGCAACAGCTGGGGACGGGATAGCTTGTACTCCCCCTTGCAATAAAATGTGATCCATGTGGTGCGGTATATGCGATATGGTGCGATCTCTGTGTTGCAAGTTGTGTGGTGCAACTTGTGTGGTGCAGGCTATGTGGTTCGATCTGCGTGGGGCAATCTATTTGGTGCAAGCTGTTGTGTGGTTTATCCGGGGCACTTTAGATGGTGCAACTTATACGTGGCGCAATTCACCCTGCCGAACTTGAAGTTGTCAATTCCACTGCCCGCGCAATTATACCACGTGGTTTGCAAAGCCCATGCGGCGGCGATTGCGAGGACTGGTTGGCACTGCTGGCACATCGCTGCGACCGCGCTAGCGCGCGCAAGCTCGCGCGCACAACGGCCAGCTAGTTTGGCGCGACCGACACGGCCGCGGCGGCGCTCACCGCCGGGCACGAGCCAACGCGTGTCGCAGGCCGCGCTTGCGCGCGGGCGATTCAATGCGAGTCGGTGGCTCGGGCGGACGCGGTTTCATGGCGACGTCGGCAACGGCAGGCACGTTGATGATAGTAGCGATGCTAGTGGCGATGGTGGCAATGACGACGGCAAGGCCAGTGACGGCGCCGGTGCTGATACCGTTGGTGACGATGATGGTGTCCACGTGTCGGTGATGCAGTTTCTGGGATGATTTCGACCTGCGCGCCCGGTCTACGCGCACGACTGGCCCGCATCGTATTATTTGACACAGGATCCCCCTCCCAGCACGCGCGCACATGCTTTCGAATGATTTCGACATGCGCGCGCGAGAGGCCTGGTTGGTCGCACGGGATGGAACGATTGAAGCCGTTATGGTTTGTGCAAAGATTCGCAAGAGTGCTCGCAGGCTTTTTTAAAGCAGCCAAAGGTAAATGGCACATCCCCTGGTGGAGCGGATAACTCCAGCGTGGCGATGAATCCGACCTCTCTTTTGGAAAAGAGAACCTATGTGGTGCGGCTTTGACGGGCGGCGGCGACGGGCGGGCACAAAACCGCTCCAGCCCAGGCCCAGACGGGCGGCGGCGACGGGCGGCGACGGGCGGCTACAAGCCAGCCGGACCGACACAAAGGGCGCGCTCCTTTCTGAGAAAAGCAAGAACCGCAAAGCGCAAGCATTGCTTGGCGAAGCTTTACAATCAACCAACAGTCGCAATAAATGGTAAGAGGCGGAGGAGGAGGGGGAGGAGGAGGAGGGGGAGGAGGAGGGAGGAGGAGGAGAGGAGGAGGAGGAGGAGGAGGAGAATGAGGAGAGGAGGAGGAGGAGGAGGGGAGGAGGAGGAGGAGGAGGCACAAACACAAAACTAGGGGGACGGT
>CAUYUJ010018808.1:0-7500 GCA_963575745.1 Prorocentrum cordatum | reverse complement strand
GGGGCTTTCGGCGGGCTCTTGGCGGTATTTGTTGGTCCTTTTGGGGCCTGGGGCCTGACGTTGTTGGTCCTCTTGGGGCCTCACGGGAGCTTATTGGGGCGTCTTGGGGGTGTCTTGGAGAGTCTCTTGGGGTCTCTTTCGGGGTCCTGGGCGCCTTCTGGGGCGGAGGGCTCGATTTCTCAGTTCTCGGTTCCCTTCTTGAGCCCTTCTTGGGCCCGTCTTGGGGCCTCTTGGTCCGCCTTGGGCGGCACTTGGGCCGTCTGGGGGGCGCTCTTGGGCCGCTCCGGGGCCGTCTTGGGAGCCTCGTGGGCCGTCTTGGAGCAGTCTTGAAGGCCTCTTGGGCCCTCTTGGAGCGTCCGGAAGCGAAAAGGCCAGAACGCAAAAAAACATAGAAAAAACAAATGAAAATCAACGATTTTGGCAACTTGGGGCCCTCTTCGGAGGCCTCTTGGAAGGCCCTTGGAGCGTCTTGGAGGCCTCTTGGGCTGTCTTGGGGCCATCTGGGGCGTCTTCGGGCGATCTTTGGCCGTCTCGGGCCTCTCTTGGACCGTCTAGAAAGCTTCTCGGGGCCCTCTTGGACCGATCTGGAGCCCTCTTGGACTCCGAAACAGAACTCCGGCATCTCTGACCCGACCTTGCCGGGACCTTGCCGGGGACTTGCCGGGGACTTGCCAGGACCTTGCCGGGGTACTTTTCGTCCGGGGACCCCCAGGGGCCGCCCCGCGCGCGCGAACTAGAAATACTGTTAACCAGGTACCGGACATCTTAGCACGCCCTGGCCCGTTGGGCCGGCGAATTACTATTATTATTTCTACTACTACTACTACTACTACTACTACTACTACTACTACTACTACTACTACTACTACTACTACTACTACTACTACTACTACTACTACTACTACGACTACGACTGCGGCTACGACTACAACTACTACTACTACGACCTACGACCTACGACCTACGACCTACGACCTACGACCTACTACCGACTACTACTACTACTACTACTACTACTACTACTACTACTACTACTACTACTACTACTACTACAACTGCTACTGCTACTGCTACTACTACTGCTACTACAGTAACTTAGTACTAGTAAACTAAAGAGTACTGGGAAGTACTAGTACCTTTACTACTACTACACTATTGACTACTACTAACAACTACTACTGAACTACTGACTACTACTACTACTACTACTACTACTAACTACTACTACTACACTAATACTACTACTACTACAAACTACAACTACTACTACAACTACTACCTACTACTACTACTACTACTACTAACTACTACTACCTACTACTACTACTAATACTACTACTAACTACTACACTACTACTAACTACTACCACGACTACTATCACTAACCTACCTACTTCTACTACTGACTACTACAACTACTACTACTAACTACTACTACTACTACTACTACTACTACTACTACTACCTACTACTACAATTACTACTACTACTACTACTGCTTAAACTTACTACTACTACTACTACTACTACTACTACTTCTACGAATGCGAACTACTACTACTACTACTACTACTACTACTACTACTACTACTACGACTACCACTACTACTAAACTACTACTATACTACTACTACTACTACTACTACTACTACTACTACTACTACTACTACTACTACTACTACTACTACTACTACTACAACTACTACTACTACAACTACTACTACTACTACTACTACTACTACTACTACTACTACTACTACTACTACTACTACTACTACTACTACTACTACTACTAATACTAATACTAATCATTTTCCTTTTTCCTCCTTCCTCTCTCCTCTCACTTCCCTCCTCCTCCTCTCCCTTCACCTCCTCCACCTTCTTGCCCCTCACCTCCTCATCCCTGCCACCTTTACCCCCTCGCCATGCCTCTTCCTCCTCCTCCTCCTCCTCCTCCTCCTCCTCCTTCTCCTCCTCCTCCCCCTCCTCCCCCCTCTCCTCCCCCTCCTCCCCCTCCCCCTTCCCCTGTTTCCCCGGCTTCCTCCCCTCCCCCCGTTCGCCGCTGCAGCTGCTGCCCCCCGCCGCAGCCGCCGCCGCCGTTCCTCCGAGGACATCGCTGCGAAGGGCGACGTCAACAACCCTTCCGCGTTCGTCGTCAAGGCGCTGGCCACCCGCCCGCACCTGCGCGCCACCGCCCCGGCGGCGCCGCCCGTGCCGCTGTGGGAGCAGCTGCTCTCGAGGCGACCGCGGCAGGAGGGGCGTCGGAGAGGGAGGACGAGCACGGGGGTGGGGGGGGGGGCAGGGCGAGGAGAGGGGCGGGGGCGGGAGGGGAGAGGGGGAGGGCGGAGGCGAGGGAGAGGTCGAGGGAGGAGGAAGAGAGAAAGGGGGGGGGGGGGGGCGGGGCGGAAGGGGCCGGGTGAGGAGGGCAGGACGGGGAGGGGGGCGAACGCGTGGGTGGATGGGCAGGACGGGAACTTGTGGCGCTCCGCGCGGATTTCTTGGATCCGCGCCAGGCGCCCCTGGCAGCGCCTCCGCCGCCGCCCCTGGCGCGCTTCGCGCGCCAGGGAAAGGGGCCCAGCGCGGGTCCAAGAAACCCGCGCGGAGCGGCAACAGTTTATGTTCACGCCGTTTTGCCGTCTTCCAGGGAGGGGAGGTGGGAGGGCGGAGGCGAGGGAGAGATCGGGGGAGGAGAAAGAGCGGGGCGGGGCGGAAGGGGGGGGAGGAGGAGGAGTGACGGGAGATCCTCATGTTCCTCCCTTCTCCTCCTCCTCCTCCACCTCCTCCTCCTCCATTAGATCCTTTGTTGTCCGAACAGTGTTTGCACTTGGGGGTTCTTGCATAACTTGGCCCCAGTGCCGGTCCGGCAGGCTGGTCTGGCCGGCCCGTTGCCGTCCGTCGCCCAAGATAAACGACCCCCCGCATAGCATAGCATAGTTATATCGCTCTGCGTTGCGTTACATGGAATGGCACGGCTTTGCATTGTTTTGCATTTCTCTGCATTGCTTGGCACTGCTGACATCGATTGCACCACATGCATTGCACCACCTAACTTGCACCATATGGACTCTCCTGTATGAAAAAGAACTAGATCCTAGCCCCCCCCGCGGGATTATCCATTCACTTTTTCGCATCGCAATTTGCACATGGTTCCGCCCTATCGCTCATCCTAGATATTGCTTCGCATCATCCCAGGGGGGCCGGTATCCGCCCCCCCCCCGCCATCCCCTGCAAGAACATACATGCGCGCGCACACGTGTATCCCAAATCATCCGTTTTCAAAAATCCCTTACACAAAAAAACGAGACGAAGTGCACGCGCGCGCGTTGTCGCGCGCGCGTGCCGACATCCTGCGAAAACCTTTATGGTTTCCTAGGGATTGCATGATCGAGTGTCGAAGCATTGTAAAGCAAACACATTGTTACGCACCACGGATTTTCAAAAACAATTTGCGCGTTCTTGCGAACTCTTAAGAAACCATAGGTTTGTCAACATTTCGATAGCATGCTACCAAACGGGCTTCGCGCGCGCATGTCGAAATTGTTCGAACGCGTGTTCGCGCGTGCTGTCGCGAGAATGATTTGCAACAGTTTGGGCGAAGTGCACCTGCGCGCGTCGTCGCGCGCGCATGCCGAAGTCCTTTAATAACCTTCGGTTTCGTACGGGATGCAAAACCGAGTGTCCAACAAACAAGAAGACTTGGTTTCACAACGCCGTTCTTTATTATACAAAACAAAAATAATATATTCTTGGTTATACGAAAAGGCAGTCGCGCTCTGCCGAATTGACAAGAAAACTATAGATCTTGAACATGTCCATTGAAGTCTGCCAAACAAGCCATTCGCGCCGCATGTCGAAGTCATTCGGACGCCCTTGTGCGCGTGCTGGGGGGACACGATCCGCGTCAAATACCATGCGGGCCAGTCTCGCGCGTCGGCCTCGCGCACACGTCGATATCCTTTGACAACCTTCATCACCGACGCGAGGACGCCATCATCGTCGGCGTGATCAGCATCGGCGCCGTCACTGGCCGTGCCGTCGCCGCTGTCATCATCGTCACAAGATCCGCTACTATCATCATCGTGTCTACCGTGGTTGACGTTGTCATGATACCGCCCCCGCCCACGTCGTCGACTCGCAGTGGAGTGCCCACTGGGATGTGCCCAGCGGTCAGCGCCACCGGGGCCGCGTCGGCCGCGCCAGGGTAGCTGGCCGCTGCGCGCGCGAGCATGCGCGGGCTAGCGCGGCCGCAGATATGCACCAGCCGACACCAAGCACTCATCGCAGTCGCCGCCGCATGCGTTTTGCAAGCCAAGTTGCGGGTGGGCGTGTGGGATGATTGCGCGCGCAATAACTTCTACCACCCTCCCCCCCCCGGGGGTTAAACATTCCCGTTTGCACAGTGCAATTTACATATGACTCTGTCCCAGCGTCCATCCGAACTGCGAATTCGTATTATCCCAGCCAAACCCCGCCAAACCGGTATCGCCCCCCCCCGCCATCTTCTGCAACATATAGTAGTATGCGCGCACACTCGTTTATCAAATATCATAAGTTCCCAAAAATCTCTTGCAAAACAATGGGGCGAAGTGCACACGCGCGCGCCGTCGCGCGCGCATGCCGAGATCCTCCAAAAACCCAGGTTTCAGAAGGATTTCAAAATTTACAAACAGAATGTTCTAAACAGCTTATTGCGAAATCTTAGGAAAATCACCGGTTTTGTTGTCAATATGTTCAGAACGTGCTACCAAACGTGCTTCGCGCGCGCATGTTGAAATCGTTCGAACGCCCTTGCGCGCGTGCCGTCGCGAAAGCCCTTTGCAAGAAATGAAACGGAGTGCGCGCGCGTCGTCCGCGTCGTCGCGCGCGCATGCCGAAATCCTTCACAAACCCCCCGATTTCGGAAGGATTTCGGAATCGAGTGTCCAAAACACATACGAAAATACATGGCTTCGCAACACGGAATTCCTAAAAAACTTACGCGTGCTCTTCGAATTCTGCAGAAAAGCAGGTTTTGTTTTCAATCTGTTCAGTCGTTCCAACGCCGTTGCGCGCGTGCCGTCGCGAAAACCCTCTGCAACACATGGGACGAAGTGCACACGCGCGCGTCGTCGCGCGCGCATGCCGACATCCTTCAAAAACCTTCGGTTTCGGAAGGATTTCAAAATCGAGTGTCCAAAGCACATACAGCAACACACGGTTTCGCAACACGAACGTTCAACGAAAGCGTGCGCGCGCGCTCTTGCGTCCTCGTCGTCGTCATCGTCGCTGTCCCCCCTCCTCCCTCGTCGTCGTTTTCGTCGCCGTCGTCGTCCTCTGTCTTTCCTCGTCGTCGTCGTCCTCTTTGGCGTCGTCGTCGTTTCCGTCGTCGTTGTCGCCGTGGTCGTCCTTCCTCCTCCCTCGTCGTCGTCGTCATCCGTCGTCGGCGTCTCGTCGTCGTCGTCGCCTTCCCTCCTCCCTCGTCGTTGTCGTCGGCGTCGCCGTCCTCCCTCCTTCTTCGTTGTTCGCGTCGTCGCTGTCCTCCCTCCTTCCTCGTCGTTGTCGTCGTTGTCGCCGTCGTCATCCTCCCTCCTCCCTCGTTGTCGTCGTCTTCGTTGGCGACGTCGTCGTCGTCTTCGTCGTCGTCTTCGTCGTCGTCGTCGTCGGCGTCGTCGTCGTCGGCGTCGTCGTCGTCGTCGGCGTCATCGTCGGCGTCGTCGTCGTCGGCGGCGGCGGCGTCGTCGGCGTCGTCGTCGGAGTCGTCGTCGGTGTCGTCGTCGTCGTCGTCGTCGTCGTCGGCGTCGTCGGCGTCGGCGTCACCGTCGGCGTCGTCGTTGTTGTCGGCGGCGTCGTCGTCGTCGGCGTCGTCGTCGTCGTCATCGTCGTCGTCGTCGGCGTCGGCGTCGTCGGAGTCGGAGTCGTCGTCGGTGTCGTCGTCGTCGGCGGCGTCGGCGTCGGTGTTGTCGTCGTCGTCGGAGTCAGAGTCGGTGTCGTCGTCGTCGTCGTTGTCGCTGACGTCGTCGGCGTCGGTGTCGTTGCCAAGTGCCATTTGGTACCTACCGTCACGGTCTGAAGAGGTCTTGCGACCAAGTTGCGGGTGGGAGGGTGGGATGTTTGCACGAGCAGTGGACGGGACAGCTTCAAGACAGTCAAAGTGAATTGCACCGCGTAGAGTTCACCGCATAGGCTGCAAACATTTATTGTTTGGGGTTTACGCTGACTAACACAAATAACTCCTTGCCTCACCCCCGGACGTGTCGGTAGGACGTGCCATGCGTTTCGTTTGAGACTACAACACCATCTATGCTCCTGAAGTTGGCATGTTGCAACAGTAGGTTCACGGATGCGGGGCGGGTCTGTTTCAACATGTGGTTCTCGTATCAGCGACGTGAACATACGTTTCAAAAGTTCGCAGCAGTTTCACTGATGGCTTGGCGTCGATCGGGGGTGTGTTGTTTTCTTCTCGGCGAGGGCCATCGAGGAGCATCTTGGATCATCTGGCAAAATGTACACACGAAACCGAAACATGCACGGGAAGGGAAGTCCGTGCGATGGGAAAATAGAGGGCGGATCTTGTTTAACGTGGTGTTCTTGATTTGGCGCCGCGCACACAGGTTCTTCAAAGTTGGCAGCAGCTCTACTGGTGTAGTGCAGGTCGTTTTCAAAGTATGGTTCTCGCTGTAGCGCCGCGCACATTCGCCTTCTATTAAACATGCAAGAACATTGCAGTTGGAGGGCAGGTCCTGCTGAATATGTGGCTCTCGCTGGCTCTAGCCTAGCGCCGCGCATATTCTGTTTAATCAGTTGAGAGATGTTCAAGGGTGCGCTGGTTGAAGTCCCAATGAAGGTGTTCTAGCACGATTTTGAGTTGCCAGGGCGTACAAGTCACAAGTTGATTCGTTGTGTTGAAGTCCCAGGAATGGCGTTCTGGCGCGATGTGGGATTGCCAGGACGCAACATTGACGTTGGTCCGCGGCGCTGAAGTCCAGAAATGGTGTGTTCGCATGGCAAAGGATTGTCAGACGGTTGTCTTCTAATGGGCCATTGCCCGCAGTGAACATTCCTGCAGGGACTTTTGAGGAGGAAACTCGGGGGGGGGCTCTGTTGCAACATCGTTGATGCGTCTTGGGTTTACACTGGCCCTCCTCCTCTTTCCCCTCCGTTCCATTCGCCTCTCCCTATCCGTCGTTCCCCCCCCCCCCCCTCCCCCCTCCTCCCCTCCCAAACACCTTCCCCCTTTACTGCCTCTCCTTCCCCCCCTTCCCTTCTGGTCCTCGTCCTCGTCGTCCTCCTCGGCCGCCCGCTGGCGAGGCATCCCCACCTGATGCTGGACTCCGCGGCGCTGCAGATGCTCTCCTCCGTGGAGCCCGCTAGGGCCATGGAGATCGTGCAAGACCTCGTGCTGAAGCCGGACGTGCGGAATCCCTCCGCCTTCGTCTCCAAGGCCGAGCTGTGGAGCGGGAGGGCGAGGAGGGGGGGGGGGGGGGCAGAGGAGAGCTGGGGGACTTTGCAACGCTCGGACGT
>CAUYUJ010018807.1:162500-194861 GCA_963575745.1 Prorocentrum cordatum | reverse complement strand
CACTGTCCCCACCAGTGCCCCCACCACTGTCGCACTGTCATCACTGTCCCCACCACTGTTCCCACCACTGTTCCACTCTCCCCACTTTCTCCACGGCCCCAACCACTGTCCCACTGTCCCCGCCGCTGCCCCACTGAGCTGTCCCACTGTTCCCACCACTGTCCCCACTGTCCCCACCCGTCCCCACTGCACCTCTGTCCCATTATCCCACCGCCGTCCTCGCCACCGCCCTCACCACTGTCCCCACCACCATTGTACCCTCCACTGTCCCACTGTTTCCACCACATTCCCGCTGTCCCCACACCACTGTCCCCACCACCCCCGTCCCCACCACTGTCCCACTGTCCTCACGGTTCCCGCCATTGTCCCCACTGTCCCCACCAGTGCCCCCACCAGTGTCTCACTGTCCCCACTCTCCCCACCATTGTCCCACCACGGTCCGACTCTCCCCACTTTTCCCACGGTCCCCACCACTGTCCCCCTGTCCCCACTGTACCCACCAGTGTCCCACTGGCGACGCCGCTGTCCCACTGTGCTGTCCCACCGTCCCCACTGTCCCCATCACATTCCCACTGTCCCCACTGTCCCCACCACTTTGCCCACTGTACTACTGTCCCACCACTGTCCTCACCACCGCCTTCACCGCTGTCCCCACCACTACCGTCCCCACCACTGTCCCACTATCCCCACCACTATCCCGCTGTCCCCTCACCACTGTCCCCACCACCACCGTCCCCACCACTGTCCGCACCACTGTCCCAGTGTCCCCGCACCACTGTCCCCGCACCACTGTCCCCACCACCACCGTTCCCACCACTGTCCCAGCATCCCTACCATTGTCCAACTGTCCCGAGGAGCGGGATTCGTTGGCCGGCGGCGAGGGGGTGGGGGGGGAGGGAGTTCGAACCGGTAGTGACCCCCCCCGGTTTTCGAGGGGAGAGGCTCGAGCCAGTGGTGACCCCCCCCCCCGTTTTCGAGGGGGGGGGTTCGAACGGGTAGTGACCCCCCCCATTTTCATGATAAACTGGCGGGGGGGGGGGGGAGGGGTTCGAACTGGTAGTGACCCCCCCAAGGTTTTCGAAGGCGGGGGGTGGGGGGGGACGGGTTGAGAACCCCCAGTGACCCCCCCCGTTTTTCCGCCAGCAGCGGTAGAACACGCTCTTTTACACTTGAAAGCACGTGGTGCCAGCTCGGGACAACCATGATAGATACCCTCCTGGGCGGCCTGGACACGTAAAAACGTGGGTGCCAGCTCTGGGCAACCATGTTAGATACACCCCTGGGTGGCCTGGACACTTGAAAACACGTGGTCCTTGCTCGGGACAACCATGTCAGATACCCTCCCTGGGCGGCCTGGACACGTAAAAACACGTGGTCTTTGCTCGGGACAATCATGTTGGATACCCCCCTGGGTGGCCAGGACATGTTAAAACACGTGGTTCCAGCTCGGGACCACCATGTTAGAGACACCTCTGCGTGGCCTGGATACGCTGAATTCGCGCTCCCGCTCGAGACGTCCTCGGAATGTCTTACCTGGAGAGGCCCCCAAAGCGCCACCCCCTGTACAGAGCAAGAAAACATCACTGGGATATGTGTTCGGGAAGCGCTTTTCGGCCTCCCGTGCGTTTTCTGGTAATTCGGCGTTGGGCCCGACGCCATGTTGGATATCCACCCTGGGCGGCCTGGACACGTAAAAGCACATGGTTCCATTTCGGGACAATCATGTTCGATACCCCCCTAGGCGACCTGGACACGTAAAAACACATGGTGCCACCTCTGGGCAACCATGTTAGATGCACCCCTGGGTGGCCTGGTTTGTAAAAACGCATGTTTCCAGCGCAGGACCACCATGTTAGATACCCCTCCTGGGTGACCTGCACACTAACACGTGGTGCCAGCTCGGGAAAACCATGTTAGATAACCCCCCTGGGCGGCCTGGACATGTAAAAACGTGGGTGCCAGCTCTGGGCAACCATGTTAGGTACACCCCTGGGTGGGCTGGACACATGAAAACACGTGATTCCAGCTCGGGACCATCATGTTAGATACCCCCCTGATGGCCTGCACACGTAAAAACTCACGGTTCCAGCCCACCCAGGGGGGGGATATCCAACATGCGGTCGTCTGAGGCGCCAGCGACGGACAACCATATTGGATAATTACCCCCCTGGCCGACCTGGGCACGTGAGAACAAGCACGTCGCCTGAGACATCCTCTGAATTCTGGCCCCCCACGAGGCCTCCGCTCGAGACATACCCCAACTCTGCAAAACCAGCGTTTCGCTCGAGACATCCCCAACAAATTCGGAAAAACAAGCGTTCCGCTCGAGACATCCTCAAACATAATTCCGCCGGCCCTCTTCGACGTCGTTAATTATCGCAAATAAGTCCGCCGGCCCTCTTCCCGTAGGGGCCGGGGGGTTGACCAAGTAAAAGTGAACCTTGGGCCCGCGCCCTTTCGGGGAAAAACACCCGCCACGGTGGGTCCGCGGCGCCCAGAGGTCGGGGTCGCCACGAGTGAGTCGGCCCCTGGAGCTGTCCCAGAGCACACTCGGGTCAGGATTTCAGGGCGGCTGCAGCGGTGGTGGCGACAGCCCTTCAGGAGTGCCCCCCCCCCCCCCCCACTGGCTCCGCCCTCCTCGCTCCTCCCTCCACCCTCCCTCCCTAGTCGGGTGCGCCGAATAGGGGGGCCAAGAAGACCGGGGTTAGCGCACCACGGCCCGCGGACGAGGGGTGGCCAGGGAACGCATGGAAAGAAGAGAGAGGACCATGAACTCGGCGAGACCTCATGGCCCAGACGTGGGGCATTACTTTTTGCGACGTGGGGCAGAAGTCTTCGACCCCTTTCCCAGTGGCTGCCTTCCCCGACGCATCAGGGAAAGAGCACCTGGAGGCTGACAAGGACAGGACGAAATAATGTTACGATCCGTTCAGGAGGAGCAACAAGCAACGACATAAAACTAATGCTCGAACATCCGCCCAAGGTTGTTGGATCGGCGCTGGACCGTCCCTCCTCTGGCGCGCGAGGCGCGGCATGGTCGGCGCTGGAGGCGCTGCCTGGGGGGTCCAGCGCCAACCCAAGAAATCCGCGCGAACATCCAAAAGGTGATACTTGTGTCGCTGATTTTTGCGAAGACTTCCAGAAGCGGCCATGGGGACACGGGGGTGGGGAGGCCTGGCTCCGTTGGCAAGCGAGGCGAACCTCTGAGAGCCAGCCGCTGCCAGCGGCCTCCAACGCGGACGAACAGGTATTTGGAGTGAGGCCCGACCTGTCCACGCGCGCCTGAGAACACACAGTCAAGCCTCGTCACGTCCAGGCGACGTGGCAAGAGGGAGCTTGGCGTGAGGGTTTGTTCCAAATTCGTTGATGGATCTGGGGTTTACCCATGTCCTCCGGCTCCCTCCGCCTCCTCCCCCTCCTCCTGAAATCCGCAAACGTCCTCAGATCGCCAAGCCCTCCGAAAACCGCAGAAAACATCCGACACCCACACACACACACTGTTTTGAGTCGGCGGCGCAGAGAATCCTCAGGCGCGAGCAACAAATGGAAATGCTACTCACAGACGCCACGCGCGCACACACGCGCACACACGCGCACACACACACGCACGCACGCACGCACACGCACACGCGCACACACACCACACACACACAGACACACATACGCACACACACCGACACAGACACAGACACAGACACAGACACAGACACAGACACAGACACAGACACACACACACAACATGATCGACCCACGAACCCGGAAAGGAATATAGAAATGTAAGACATGGTAACGTTTCAAAGACACCTGATTGGGCGATGAGCAAATGCAATGCTGAATTTATCGATCTTGATGTACTGTGCCGAGGGCTGTGCTGTGCAGCGCTGTGCTGAATTGCGATGTGCCATGCCGCGATTGTGCTCTATAGCGTTGTGCATCGAGTCCTCCGTTACATCCGAGTCCTGACCGAACTGATCTGGATCTTAAGCTCGAGCTGCCTGAGCACATAGATAGTAGCTGCCCAAGAGCTGCTTGACAGGAGAACATGCGCCGCGGAACGTTCCAAGGGACGCGCCAGGCGACGCGCCAGAGGACGTGCCATGGGGACGCACCGCGGGACGTGCCAAAGGGACGTGCTACGGATCGTGCCAATTGACGTGCCACGGGACGTGCCAGGGGACGCGCCGCGCGACGTGCCAGGGGGACTCGCCACGGGACGCACCACGGAACGTGCCAAGAAACGTGCCAAGTTGCAATGCTGAGTGTATTCGATCTTGATGCACCGCGCCGAAGGCTGTGCTGTGCTGAGCCGTGCTGAACTGCGATGTGCCATGCCGCGATTGTGCTCTACAGCGTTGTGCATCGAGTCCTCCTTTGCATCCGAGTCCTGACCGAACTGACCTGGATCTTAAGCTCGAGCTGCCTCAGCACATAGTAGCTGCCCTAGAGCTGATTGGCAAGGAGACATGCTAGGAGGACACGCCGCGGAACGTCCCAAGGGACGCGCCAGGCGACGTGAAAAGGAACGCGCCATGGGGACGCACCCACCGCGGGTCGTGCCAAAGGGACGCGCTACGGAACGTGCCAATGGACGTTTCACGGGACGTGCCAGGGGACGCGCCGCGCGACGTGCCAGGGGGACTCGCCACAGGACGCGCCACGGGACGTGCCAAGGAACGTGCCAAATTGCAATGCTGAGTGAGTGTATCGATCTTGATGTACCGTGCCGAGGGTAGTGTTGCGCTGCGCTGTGCTGAACTGCGATGTGCCATGCCGCGATTGTGCTCTATAGTGTTGTGGATCGAGTCCTCCGTTACATCCGAGTCCTGACCGAACTGATCTGGATCTTAAGCTCGAGCTGCCTGAGCACATAGTCCACATAGTAGCTGCCCCAGGGCTAATTGACAAGGAAACATGCCAGGAAGACGCGCCGCGGAACGTTCCAAGGGAGGCGCCAGGCGACGTGCCAGGGGACGTGCCACGGGGACGCACCGCGGGACGTGCCAAGGGGACGCGCTACAGAATGTGCTGGGGACAAGCGTCGTGTTGGTGGCCTGGACACGTAAAAACACTGTGCCACCTAGGGACAACCATGTTAGATACCCCCTGGGAGGCTTGGACACGTAACATGATCGACCCACGAACCCGGAAAGGAATATAGAAATGTAAGACATGTCAACGTTTCAAAGACACCTGATTGGGCGACGGGCAAATGCAATGATGAACATATCGATCTTGATGTACTGTGCCGAGGGCTGTGCTGTGCTGCGCCGTGCTGAACTGCGACGTGCCATGACGAGAGTGTGCTCTATAGCGTTGTGGATCCGAGTCCTGACCGAACTGATCTGGGTCGTAAGCTCGAGCTGCCTCAGCATATAGTAGCTGCCCTAGAGCTGATTGGCAAGGAGACATGCTAGGAGGACACGCCGCGGAACGTCCCAAGGGACGCGCCAGGCGACGTGCCAAGGAACGCGCCATGGGGACGCACCCACCGCGGGACGTGCCAAGGGGACGCGCTACAAAACGTGCCAATGGACGTACCACGGGACGTGCCACGGGACGCGCCGCGCGACGTGCCAGGGGGACTCGCCACGGAACGCGCCACGGAACGTGCCAAGGAACGTGCCAAATTGTAATGCTGAGTGTATCGATCTTGAAGTACCGTGCCGAAGGCTGTGCTGTGCTGAGCCGTGCTGAACTGCGATGTGCCATGCCGCGATTGTGCTCTATAGTGTTGTGGATCGAGTCCTCCGTTACATCCGAGTCCTGACCGAACTGATCTGGATCTTAAGCTCGAGCTGCCTGAGCACATAGTAGCTGCCCCAGGGCTAATTGACAAGGGCACATGCCAGGAACACGCGCCGCGGACCGTCCCAAGGGACGCGCCAGGCGACGTGCCAAGGGACGCGCCATCGGAACGCACTGCCGGACGTGCCATGGGGACGCGCTACGGAACGTGCCAATGGACGTGCCACGGGTCGCGCTCCCAGGGCCCCGACCCCTTGTAAATAACGCTTCGTCCGCGCTCTCAGGGCCACGATCCCTCGTAAATCACGCTGCGTCCGAGCCCCCAGGGCCCCGATCCCTCATATTTTACGCTGCGCCCGCGCTCCAACGGCTACGATCCCTCGTAAATTACATTGCGTCCGAGCTCCCAAGGCCCCGACCCCTCGTAAATTACACTGCGCCCGTGCTCCGGGGGCTACGATCCCTCGCACATTGCGCGTGGTCCGAGCTCCAAGGGCTACGATCCCTCGTAAATCACACCGCGTCCGCGCTCCCAGGGCCTCCTGGGGCATGCTGGGGCACCCACGCCCCTCAAGTTTTGCCAAACAAGCGTTTCGCTCGAGACATCGTCGATGTTTGGCGCGGGGGGCGCACCATCCTCGAGCGGGCACACAAAAACTCAACAGTTTCAAGCTAAATCCTGGAAGAACAAACGAATTAGTCGAGACATCCTCGAAATTGCTGCGCGCGGGACGCGGCACGCGCGAGACATCCTCGGAATTCCTGCGCGCGGGGCGCTTTTCCGCATGGCGGTCGGGGCCCCGGACTTCGTTCTTGTTAAAAGGATTCTGCTAAAAATGCCCCGCACCCTCTTTCTCACTAAGGAAAGCGGGGGTCAGGATCCGAGGTGGGGGGTCGACTTTCTTCGAGCGGGCACGCGCGAAACGCATTTTTGTCACGCCGAATTGGACTTTACCTTGTATTTTATAGAGAATGATTCCGCCGGCCCCCTTCAAGTCAAAACCGGGGGGTTAACCCACTAGAAAAGAACCATGGGCCCACGCCCTTTCCGGGAAAAACACGTGGTTCCAGCTCGGGACAATCATGCTCGAGATCTCCCTGGGTGGCCTGAGCATGAACAACCACGTGGTTCCAGCTCGGGACAGCCATGTTACATACCCCCTGCGTGACCTGGATACGCTGAATTCGCGCTCCCGCTCGAGACATCCTCGCAACGTCTTCCCTGGAGAGGCCCCCAAAGCGCAACCCCCTGTTCAGAGCAAAAAACCATCACTTTTCTGTATTGGGACATGTGTTCTGGTAGCGCTTTTCGGCCCCCCGCGCGTTCCCTCATAATTCGGCGTTGGGCCCGACGCCACGTTGGATACCCCAACTCTGCAAAACCAACGACTCGCTCGAGGCATCCTCAACAAATTCTGAGAAACAGGCGTTTCGCTCAGGAAAATCCCCCAACTCTGCAAAACCAGCGTCTCGCTCGATACATCCTCAACAAATTCTGAAACACAGCCGCTTCGCTCGAGACATCCTCAAAAATAATTCCGCCGGCCTTCTTCAAACTCGCCATTCATCGCAACATAATTCCGCCGACCTCCTTCAAGTCGAAACCGGGCGTAAACATCTAAAAGAGAACCCTGGGCCTACGCCGCTTCCGGGAAAAATACACAGACACAGACGCAGACACAGACGCACAAATACACACACAGAGACACAGACACACAAAAACACACACACACACGCGCCGCACACATTCCACTCACACACACACACGATGGTGAAGAGCAAATAAACGTGAGGATAATCAAGATCGGCGGCAGCATGCGGCGACAGCCCTCGACTCCTTTTCCACCTGCTTAGCTGACTGTCTAGAACTGCGCAGTCAGCAACGCGAACATGCCATGCCGCAGACTGTAAGCCCACATATGTGTGCACTACAATCCCTGATAGTAGTTTGAGCGTCGACCTAAGCCAACTGTCTGCTAACACAGCTGGAGCAACACAGCAATGGGCGGGGAGATATGAGCGGGGCCCCTGAGGCTCATCTCAACCAACTCTGATGTCTTCACTCAAGCACTCCTAACTTCAAGTGTTGCGTACTATACTGCACATGCGAATGGAAGCTAAAGCCAGAAATTGTGAAGAAACTATAAACTGAAACACACGCACACACGCACACACAAACCCCCACGTGGGAGGACGGTTCAGATCACAAAGAACAAAAGCGCGGTCAGCACCTTGGAGCCCGTCAAACAAAAAGGAAAAAACCAAAAAAAACACAGAGAATACACACAAAAACAAAAAAAAAATGAGAATATAAAAAAAAAAACACAAAAAAAAGAAAAAAAAAAAAAAAGAAAAAAAAAAAAAAAAAAGAAAAAAAAAAGAAAAAAAAAAAAAACAAAGAAAGAAAAAAAAAAAAAAAAAAAAAAAAAAAAAAAAACAAATAACTCAAATAACAAAAAAAAAAGAAAAAAAAAAAAAAGAAAAAAAACAAAAAAAAAAACAAAAAAAAAAAAAAAAAAAAAAAAAAAAGTTAAAAAAAATAAAAGAAAGAAAAAAAGAAAAAAAAAAACTAAAAAAAAAAAAAAGAAAAAAAAAACACTTAAAAAAAAAAAAAGCAAAATAATAAAAAAAAAAAAAGAAGGGCTCCCTCCTGATCTCCCACACGCCCTCCGTGGCGGGAGTGCGCGGTGTGTCGGCCATCAGCGTCCTGGTTCGGACGTCCGATCCTATGGGCGGTTCCTGCGGAAAGTGCGGAAGAGGTAGAAAAGGAAAGGGAGGCCGACGACAGGGAAGGGAGAGTAGGGCGGGGGACTGGGTGAAACAGGATCCCAGTCCATCTCGCCAGACTCATCCTGGAGCGTCGACCCAGGCACAAGAGAAGGTGCTACATGTGACAGCATACCTGTGAGATCTGTTGGGAGCCAGCCCGAGAGTAACTGTGCACAACCAACGCCTGTCGCATATGGGGTTGTTCGATAGAAGGCAAAAACAAAAGTGTCCACGACCGCTGAAACACCCTGCCGCACGTCCTGTAGATCTAAACATGTATGGCAAGCGACGCAAACGCACACACCGATAACTGATATATGCATGACCGCGGCAATAGACGGCAGAGAAAATTCCGGCACAGTCGAAACGCACGCCAACCTCGCCCTCGCGAAGGAGGGCGCTGGGGCACGGCTGGGCAATCAAGGTGGGCTGTCCTGGAGAAGCGTGTCGGACCACGTGCCATCATCCACCAGGTGGCGGAAGAGCAGGTTGCCCACGGCCTCGGTGCTCGCCTCCTTGCACTGCTCCTCGGTGGCACCGAGGCTCTCGAGCTTCCTGCGCCACTGGACGGTTCCCTTCAAGGGAGCGACCGCCTCCCACCACGGCTTGGACTCCATCGGCAGGATCTCCGCGAGGGCCTTCGCCTCGCGTCTGGTTGTACTGACTCCGATGTGGCCTAGGGCCTCTGCGTGCAGCTCCGCCGCCATCGTCTTCTGGAAGGCGCATCCCTCGACGGCGGCACCGATCTGGTTGGTGATGTCGCTGCCGCTGCCTTTCCCACCGGGGTTGCCTCTGCCTCCGCGTCCGCGCAGCCACGGGCCCTCCCCCCTCTGCTGCATCATAGTCATCAGCTGCTTGACGCCCAGGTTCGTCTCCTCGGCATTCTTGCCCACGACCTGCATCGACTCCTCCAGCGAGCCTGTGCGCTTGGAGATGGCCTCTATCTCAGCTCGCAGGCGCTCGAAAGCGGGCTGATCTTCGAGGGCGACGGTGGGCCCGGCAGGCTCGCCGTTGTTGACGAACTCTGCCAGGCGCCGCACGGTGTTCTGGAGGCGGGAGTCGCCCTTCGCCCCGCGCTGCTGTGGAGCCCCGTCAGCGTTGCCCGTCGGGCCAGCACTCGGGGGCCCCTGGAGCATGGCGATCAAGGCGGAGGCCAATTCATGCGTCTGCATCGTGCTCGGCTGGGCCGGGGTCGTCGGAGCATTGCCACTGCCGCCATGCCCAACTGCCTGTTTGGCCTACTCTGTCGCCAGTGCGCTGCCAAGCTGGGCAATCTGTCCGAACGACGCCAGGCTGCCCATCATGTCATTGAAATGGTTGGCGAACCGCATGAGGCTGTCTCCTCCACCTCCCTGTCTCGGCTGGTACGGGCCACGGGGGCCGCGCCCCTTGCCGCCCCAGCTGCCCTTGCCTCCCCACGGGGCGCCGCCCATAGCAGCTCTGGACGGGCAGGGTGTCGGGGATGAGGAAGCACAGGGCGGAGCAAAAGACGACGCCAGACGCGCGCGTTCTTGAGCCTGAGCGCAACAGCGACCGTACGAGGTGGCCAGGGAGGGTTGGTCGGGGTCCTGGGCCTTGACAAGATCGGGGCGCGTCTTGTAGATTAGCTGGAGGGCGACCCGAATCACGTCCTGGAGCTCAGTACGGGGCTGAACCTGGACCCGACGCTTGAAAACAAACGTGAAGGGGTAGCCAAGCCTTAAATTTGCAAGGATGTCGACTTTGATGAGGTACGTTATGATGTGCATATTATCAGTCAAACCCTTCCAACGGGAAAGTAGGGAGAGGGGGGGTATTATTCTGGCTGGGGCTGAAGGAAGGCGGAGGAGTGGTGAGGTGAGGCAAGGAAGGAAAGGGAAGGAAGAGGGGGGAAAGGAAGAGGGGGAAACAGGAGCGCAGGGGATCTGGTGCGTAAGCGGGAAAGGGATAAAGGAAGCGAAAGGGACAATGAAACGAAATCGACCCACGAACCCGGAAAGGAATGTAGAACTGTAACACATGGCAGCGTTTTCAAAGATATCTGATTGGGTGACGGGCAAATTCAATACTGAAGGTATCGATCTTGATGTACCCTGCCGAGGGCTGTGCTGTGCTGCGCCGTGCTGAATTGCGATGTGCCCTGGCGCGACTGTGCTCTATAGCCTCGTGGATCGAGTCCTCCTTTGCATCCGAGTCCTGACCGAACTGATCTGGATCTTAAGCTCGAGCTGCCTGAACACATAGTAGCTGCCCCAGAGCTAATGGACAGGGGAACATGCCAGGAGGACGCGCCGCGAACCGTCCCAAGGGATGCGCCAGGCGACGTGCCAGGGGACGCGCCATGGGGTCGCACCGTAGGACGTGCCAAAGGGACGCGCTACGGAACGTGCCAATGGATGTGCCACGGAATGTGCCAGGGGACGCGCCACGCGACGTGCCAGGGGGACTCGCCAAGGGACGCCCCACGGAACGTGCCAAGGAACGTGCCATGTTGCAATGCTGAGTGTATCGATCTTGATGTACCCTGCCGAGGGCTGTGCTGTGCTGCACCGTGCTGAATTGCGATGTGCCATGCCGCGAATGTGCTCCATAGCGTCATGGATCGAGTCCTCCTTTGCATCCGAGTCCTGACCGAACTGATCTGTATCTTAAGCTCGAGCCTGAGCACATAGAAGCTGCCGCAAGGGCTAATTGAGCAAGTGGGAACATGCCAGGAGGACGCCCATGCGCCGCGACAGTGCCATGGACGTGCATGGGGTCGACACCGCGGGGACGTGCCAAGGATACGCGCTACGGACGTGACTGGGGAAACAAGCGTGCCGCTCGAGACAATCCTATCAAACCTTACGCGCTGCTACGCGCGGGACGCGGCACGCGCGAGACATCCTCGGAATTCCTGCGAGCGGGACACGAAAACAAGCATTTCGCCTGAGACATCCTCTGAATTCTGCCCCTCCCCCCCCCCCCACGAGGCCCCCGCTCGAGACATCCCCCAATGTTGCAAAACCAGCGTTTCGCTCGACACATCCTCCACAAATTATGAAAAACAAGCGTTTCGCTAGAGAAATCCTGGCAAAACCATAAGACATCAAAATTCCTGCGCGCGGGACGCGGCACGCGCGAGACATCCTCGGAATTCCTGCGCGAGGAGCGCTTTTCCGTGTCGCGGTCGGCTCTGCAAAACCAGCGTTTCGCTTGAGACATCCTCAACAAATTCTGAAACCAAGCGTTTCGCTCGAGACATCCCCAACTCTGCAAAACCAGCGCTTCGCTCGAGACATCCTCAACAAATTCTGAATTACACTACGCCCGCGCTCCCAGGGCCACGATCCCTCGTAAATTACGCTACGTCAGCGCTCCCAGGGCCACGATCCCTCGTAAGGGCTCCTGGGCCCTCCTGGGTCTTCCTTGGACCTCTTGGGCCCTCCTGGGCTCTCCTGGAGCCTCCTGGAGCTTCTCCTGGGCCCTCCTTGGCCCCCCTGGTGCCTCTTGGAGCCTCCTGGGTCCTCCTGGGCCCTCCTGGGCTCTCCTGGGCCCTCCTGGGCTCTCCTGGGCTCTCCTGGACTTTCCTGGGCCCTCCTGGGCGAAGTCAAGGTCCGAAAACACATGGGACTTGCCACATTTCTGAAATTCGGCGCCACCCCTCACGCAGGTCGGCGGGGTCAGGGTCCAAAAACAGAGGGGATTCGCAACATTTCTGAAATTCGGTGCCACCCCTCACGCAGATCCGCGGGGTCAGGGTTCAAAAACAGAGGGGATTCGCAACATTTCTGAAATCCGGTGCCACCGCTCACGCAGATCCGCGGGGTCAGGGTCCAAAAACACAAGGGATGTGCCACATTTCTGAAATTCGGTGCCACCCCTCAAGCAGATCCGCAGGGTCAGGGCCCAAAAACACATGGGATTTCTGCGATTTCCGAACTTATGCAACTTCAAGAATCCAAAAGTCCGCTCCCAGCGCCTATCTGGAGGCCGCGGTACCTCGTTATTTATCGAACGAACGCGTTTACATCGTTTTTTTTATAGTTTAAAATCGATGTCGGAAAAAAGTGGGCTTTACCATCCTTAAAGGCAGTTAAATTCCAAGAACACGATCTGCGTGAGGGGTGGCGAAAAATGGCCTTCGCCCTCACAATGTTAATTCGCCGGCCCCCTTCGACCTCGCAATTTATCGCACAAGAAATTCGCAGGCCCCCTGCAAGTCAAAACCGAGGGTAAACCTACTAAAAGAGAACCCTGGGCCTATGCCCTTTCCGAGAATAAACGTCCTTTAAGTTCGGTTCGGTGTCGCTTAAGGAGTGCAGGTCTTTCTTAAAGGCATATGGGGGAACTGATTGTTTGGCAAGGTCTGATAGGGCTCCAGTCCAAACAAACTTCTCATTCTTACGAAGGGGCTCTAGGGTGAACTCTGCGAGACTCAGGTGGACCTCCGAATCTAGAAACTTCTGAACGATTATGGTGTCATTGACAATATTGAAAGAGTCATCGACCTTAAACTTGACCATGTTTGTTATACACCTGCCCTATCATCCGAGAGACACAGGCACGACAGAGGGCACGGGAGAACCGGCCCAAGTCGTCAACATATCTACCTGCCGCAACATGTAACCCTTTTTGATTGACCTGCATCGTGAGAGGTCTCAGCGCGGCGTAGAACGATCTCCGGAATGTGCCCCGACAAAGGGCCTCCAATGGGGATGCCTTTGATCTGTCCCAAGCAAAAGTTGCCGATGCGGCACAGTCGCATCCCAAGGAAACCCAGGAGGCACCTGCGCAGCGACTTGCAACTGAAAATGCACCTGTCAGCATGCGGCGCTGCATAGTTTCCACCCCAACGAGTTTCAAAGCCACGTTTCTCAACGGTGATCGCGATAGTGCGCGAACGAGTGTGTCGAGGTATCTGGTCGAATAGTTGGTCGATTGCCTTTTCGATTTCGCGCGAGTGGAGGTCTTCGTAGGCTCGGCCTGCATCGGCGACGACGACGGTAGGATAAACCATAGCAGTGCCACATGCGACGCAACAGTAAGCCCCAGAGCGAGGGTCGCGCACTGGAGGGCCCAGCGTCTGGACGCGCTGGCGCAAGAGGTCGAAAGCCTGGCTCATGCCCCGCAGGCCCCACCCCGTCGCGACATACCGCAGCGCGCGGTGCACGCCTCGGCCGACCCGTCGAAAAAGGCGTCGGCCAGGGATCTAAAAGAAAGAACCTATATTTCGGAAGCACGAGTGCGTCTTGTCAGTGCAACGGCGCTTGCCCTCGGGGGTCCCACACTTTAGCTTCGCCGTGGGATGACAGTAGGGCAGGTTCTCGGCGCTAAACGCAGATTTTCCTCTGAAGACCTTCCGAGGCATAGTCCAATCCAAGAGGGCCCGATACCAGGATACAGCGTCTGAAAAAAAGGATGCGTTTAGTTTCCAGCGGCGGGGAACTCGGCTAATAAGGTAAATCCATCGAACTAACATATAGAAGCTACACACCACCCACGTCGCATTAGGGCCCTCATCCTCGACAGCGACACAGGCTGCGAGGCCCATGTCTGCGAAAGACTGAATCGTGCTCGCTGAGCATCGCGCAAAACTGGCAGAGGATGACTGGCTGCTGAGGGAGCTGTGGCTGAGCAGCGAAGTGGCCCGAGTCGAGCCTGAGGTGGGCCATGCTGCCTCAACCACTTCCCACAAAACTCCCAAACTGCACCGCGAGCCTCGGCCGGCAGAAGCTCACGAGGTGTCTGACCATTAAGTGGGGGGCCTAGATACATCATGTCCTTGCACAACTTTCTCCAAAAACTCGGGATCCAGGTTCGCGAAGTCCTCAAATCGAAATTGGTTCAAGTTCTTGGTGACGTTCAAAACGTCCCGCTTCATCGGGCTGGGCGTGGTTTGGCCGATGCTGGTACGTCGTCGGGCCAGGGAAACCCAGTGGGGCATTGTAGCTCCTTCTCGGCGTAGGACATGCTGAAGCCACCATCGCACCCGTCCGTTCCAGGCCGGCGACGGGGCCAAGAGGAAACTGGCCCGCGGCCAGAGATGTTCGCCGCGCCCGCGGCTTGCTTGGCATCAGCCCGAGCGCGCAATCGATCGTGACAGTGGGGAAGACGACTGCAAGCTGACCAAACCACGATGCAAAAATCTGCTGGGTGAAACCGTCGGTCGGCAGCTCGGCCCCATTCAACATCATGTGGCCTTATCGCAACATACTTGAATAACAATGGTAGATACCCTTTACCATGTACATCGATGGGTCCGAGCTGCCCATGCTTTTGAAATTCACGACGCTGAAATTGTTGACATGCACGCTTGAACGGGTATCGGAGGAGCGTCTGCCATTCACGACGGCTCTGGAGAAAAACTTGTCTTGCCATGTGTCGCCGAGAAAGTCGCTCGAGGCACTGCGAGTGCCATTCATCGTCCTGGTCCTGGAAAGTACGTGGGGATCGACTTGCATACCGACTGTTACACCTGCGTCGAGGGCGTTTTCGGGGTCCGCGGGGTCCTCGAAGGAGAGGTGTAGGTATGTTATTGGCTTCGGGTCGGTGAAGATGTATATATGCCGATTCCAGCGAATATGCATTACCAACATCTGTGATATCTAGGACCAGGGCAGAGGAAGTCATGCCGCCATCTCCCTTGCAGGAGAGTGTGATATCCTCTGCTCTGGGGGGCTGCTAAACATGGCTTTTGCCGACGGCCACCTGCGTCCATGCGCGGAGGTGTTCACGTGGCCTGCGAGAGAAGCCAAGCATCTCGCCGCTGGTGCGCTCCTGGGAAGCCTGTCCTATCTATATGTTTCGAAGGCCAAGCTGGTAAATATACGCACGCTCAGCGCCTACACACTGGAAGTCTCCAAAAACTGCAGAGGTCTGAAGTCGGAGCAACTCGATGAGGTCTAGCGCGTTGATGAGGTCTGCTGAGCCCCTACGAACAAGCGCCTTGTGGAAGCCTAGTGGGGGGGCTCGCATGGCCCTGAGACACCGCCAAGACTGCCTCCTGCTACCCAAGAGTCCACAGCGTAGCTTGCATATCGTAGTCCCAATCCCAACCAAACTGGGCAAGGTGGGGAAAGGGGTTGCGGAGGTGAAGTAGGAGGTCATATGCTGTAGGAGGTCGAGGGACTTCAGGGAGGCGGGGCGAGGTGCGTCCACCAACAGCTGCCAGAGAACGCTTGGCCAGAAACTCATGAACAATATGCCGTGCTCCTGGGGTTCACGTCGAAAGAGAAGGTGCGTCGGGAAATTCAGGGTTTGTCCTAGGCTGCCTACGCGGCCTAACTCCTGACGTAGGACGCCATCTGCAGCTCGACTTGCAAGGAGGTGAACTCGTTCCCGACTCCGTAGCCCACGTTGGAGCTCAGCGCCGTAGTAGCCTTGCAGGGTGGGACGTGTAGACGAAGTGGGAGCCGGAGTAGTCGGGGATGTTGACTGACATGGAGATGATATGGAAAGGGTCGGTGGTGCACTTGCCATACAGACCAGTTCCAGACGGACCCGAACACACGATGGTGAAGAGCAAATAGACGTGAGGATAATCAAAATCGGCGGCAGCATGCGGCGACAGCCCGCGACTCCTTTTTTCCACCTGCTTAGCTGACTGTCTAGAACTGCACAGTCAGCAACACGAGCATGCCATGCCGCAGACTGTAAACCCACACGCGTGTGCACTGCAATCCCTGATAATAGTTCGAGCGTCAACCTAAGCCAACAGCCTGCAAACACAGCTGGAGCAAAACAGCAATGGACGTGGAGATCTGAGCGGGGCCCCAGAGGCTCATCTCAACCAACTCTGCTGTCTTCACTCAAGCACTCCTAACTTCAAGCGTTGCGTACTATACTGCACATGCGGCGAATGGATGCTAATGCCAGAAATTGTGAAGAAACCAAAAACTGAAACACACGCGCACACACACACACACACACGTGAGCATCCGAAGAGTCTCTGGCGGGGAGCGCACAGAAAGCGCTCGGGGGAGGCACGGGCGCTCGAACGGGCTCGGGGAAGGCGCCCGGGGAAGGCGCTCGGGAAGGGGGCTCGGCAGGAGGAACGGCAGAGGCGCGCGGGGACAGGTAGGGCCCCTGGGTGGCGCCCTGCGGCACCGCACCGCGAGCCCCTCCCCTCCGCGGCCGCGCTCCCAGAGGAAGCGTCAGAGGGCGGGGGGGCCGGCCGCCCCCCGAAGCTCGCAGCCAGGGTCCACGGCCCAGGTTCGCGAAGCCCTCCTCCTCCTCCTCCCCTCCTCCTCCTCCTCCTCTCCTCCTCCTCTTCCTCCCCTCCTCCTTCCTCCTCCTCCTGTTGCTCCTCCTCCTCCTCCTGTTCCTCCTCCTCCTCCTCCTCCTCCTCCTCCTCCTCCTCCTCTTCATCCTCCTCCTCCTCCTCCTCCTCCTCCTCCTCCTCCTGCTCCTCCCCCCCCTTCTGCCTCCCTCCTGCCCTCTCCTCCTCGCACCTCCATGCCCCTGGGCCGTCGCCTCCTCCTCTCCTCTCCACTCCCGGGGAGAACATGATCGACCCACGAACCCGGAAAGGAATAAAGACATGTAAGGCATGGCAACGTTTTCAAGACACCTGAGTGGGCGACGGGCAACTGCCATGTTGAATGCTTCGATCTTAATGTTCCGTTCCACGGGCTGTGCTGTGCTGCGCCGTGCTGAATTGCGATGTGACATGCCACGATTGTGCTCTATAGCGTTGTGCATCGAGTCTTCCTTTGCATCCGAGTCCTGACCGAACTGGTCTGGATCTCAAGCTCGAGCTGCCTGAGCACATAGTAGCTGTCCCAGAGCTGATTGGCAGGGGAACATGCCAGGAGGACGCGCCGCGGAACGTCCCAAGGGACGTGCCAGGCGACGCGCCAAGGGACGTGCCACGGGGACGCCTCGCGGGATGTGCCGAGGGGACGCGCTACGGAACGTGTCAATGGGCGTGCCACGGGACGTGCCAAAGGACGCGCCGCGCGACGTGCCAGGGGGACTCGCCACGGAACGTGCCAGGGAACGCGCCAAGGTGCAATGCTGAATGAATCGATCTTGAAGTACCATGCCGACGGCTGTGCTGTGCTGGGCCGTGCTTAAATGCGATGTGCCATGCCGCGATTGTGCTCTATAGCGTTGCGCATCGAGTCTTCCTTTGCATCCGAGTGCTGACCGAACTGATCTGGATCTCGAGCTCGAGCTGCCTCAGCACATAACTAGTAGCTGCCCCAGAGCTGATTGACAGGGGAACATGCATGCCAGGAGGACGCGCTGCGGAACGTCCCAACGGACGCGCCGGGCGACGTGCCAGGGGACGTGCCACGGGGACGCACCGCGGGACGTGCCGAGAGGACGCGCTACGGAACGTGCCAATGGACGTGCCACCTCATGCTAGACATCCGCCTGGGCGAACTGGACTCAGTGAAAACAAGTGGTTCCCTGGAGACATCCTCAACACTGTTTCATCTTAGACGTCCGCTCCAGGCCCCCAGGAAGGCCCCAGGAGGCCCATGTTAGATACCCCCTAGGTGGCCTGGACACGTTAAAGCACCTGGCTCCGCCATGTTAAATACCCCCTGGGCGGCCTGGACACGTAAAACACTCGGTTCCAACTCGGGACAATCATGTTAGATACCCCCTGGATGGCCTGGACACGTAACATGATCGACCCACGAACCCGGAAAGGAATATAGACATGTAAGGCATGGCAACGTTTCAAAGACACCTGATTGGGCGACGGGCAAATGCAATACTGAATGTATCGATCTTGATGTACTGTGCCGAAGGCTGTGCTGTGCTACGCCGTGCTGAACTGCGATGAGCCATGCCGTGATTGTGCTCTATATCGCGTTGTGGATCGAGTCCTCCCTGGCATCCGAGTCCTGACCGAACTGATCTAAATCTTAATCTCGAGCTGCCTGAGCAGATCGTAGCTGCCCCAAACCTAACCGACAGAGGGGACATGCCAGGAGGACGCGCCACGGAACGTCCCAAGGGACGCGCCAGGCGACGTGCCATGGGACGCGCCATGGGGACGCACCGCGGGACGTGCCATGGGGACGCGCTACGGAACGTGCCAGTGGACGTGCCGCGGGACGTGCCAGGGGACGCGCCGCGCGACGTGCCAGGTGGACTCGCCACGGAACGCGCCAAGGAACGCGCCAAGGTGCAATGCTGAATGAATCGATCTTGAAGTACCATGCCGACGGCTGTGCTGTGCTGGGCCGTGCTTAAATGCGATGTGCCATGCCGCGATTGTGCTCTATTTTGCGTTGTGCATCGAGTCCTCCCTGGCATCCGAGTCTTGACCGAACTGATCTGGATCTCGAGCTCGAGCTGCCTGAGCAGATCGTAGCTGCCCCAGAACTAATAGACAGGGGGACATGCCAGGAGGACGCGCCGCGGAACGTCCCAAAGGACGCGCCAGGCGACATGCCAGAGGACGTGCCATGGGCACGCACCGCGGGACGTGCCAAGGGGACGCGCTACGGAACGTGCCAGTGGACGTACACCGCGCGACGTGCCAGGGGGACTCGCCACGGGACGCTCCGCAGAACTTGCCAAGCAACATGCCAGGCTGCTATGCTAAGGGTATCGATCTTGATGTACCGTGCCGAGGGCTGAGCTGTGTCTGGGCGACCTGGACACGTGAAAACGCGCGTTTCACTCAAGACGTTCTCAGCACTTCCTCATGCTAGACATCCGCCTGGACAACCTGGACACGTGCAAACAAGCGTCTCGATCGAGACTTCCTCGACTCATCCTCATGCTAGACATCCGCCTGGGCGACCTGGGCACGTGAAAACAAGCCTCTGGTTCGAGACATCCTCAACAAATCCTCATGCTAGACATCTGTTTGGGCAACCTGGAGGCGTGAAACCAAGCGTCTCGCTCGAGACATCCTCAAGACCTGGGCACGTGAAAACAAGCATTTCACTTGAGGGATCCTCTGAATTCAGGTCCCCAGGAAAGGACAATCTATAACACAAAACAAGCGTTCGGCTCGAGACATCCTCAACAAATTATGAAACTCTAGCGTTTCGCTCGAGACATCCTCAAATGTTAATTCGCCGGCCCACCTCGACCTCGATCTTTATCGCAAAAGAAATTCGCCGGCCCACCTCAAGTCTAACCCGGGGGTAAACCATCTAAAAGAGAACCCTGGGCTTAAGCCCTTTCCGGGAAAAACGTCGGTGCCAGCTCGGGACGACCATGTTAGATACCCCTCTTGGGCGGCCTGGACATGTAACATATCGACCCACGAACCCGGAAAGGAATATAGAACTGTAACACATGGCAGCGTTTTCAAAGACATCTGGTTGGGTGACGGGCAAATGCAATTCTGAAGGTATCGATCTTGATGTACCTTGCCGAGGGCTGTGCTGTGCTGCACCGTGCTGAATTGCGATGTGCCATGGCGCGATTTTGCTCTATAGCCTCGTGGATCGAGTCATCCTGTGCATCCGAGTCCTGACCGAACTGATCTGGATCTTAAGCTCGAGCTGCCTGAACACATAGTATCTGCCCCAGAGCTAATTGACAGGGGGACATGCCAGGAGGACGCGCCGCGAAACGTCCCAAGGGACGCGCCAGGCGACGTGCCAGGGGACGTGCCATGGGGTCGCACCGCGGGACGTGCCAAAAGGACGCGCTACGGAACGGGCCAATGGATGTGCCACGGGATGTGCCAGGGGACGCGCTACGCGACGTGCCAGGGGGGCTCGCCACGGGACGCGCCACGGAACGTGCCAAGGAACGTGCCAGGTTGCAATGCTGATTGTATCGATCTTGATGTACCCTGCCGAAGGCTGTGCTGTGCTGCACCGTGCTGGATTGCGATGTGCCATGGCGCGATTTTGCTCTATAGCCTCGTGGATCGAGTTCTCCTTTGCATCCGAGTCCTGACCGAACTGATCTGGATCTTAAGCTCGAGCTGCCTGAACACATAGTAGCTGCCCCAGAGCTCATTGACAGGGGGACATGCCAGGAGGTCGCGCCGCGGAACGTCTCAAGGGACGCGCCAAGCGACGTGCCAAAGGACGTGCCATGGGGTCGCACCGCGGGACGTGCCAAGGGGACGCGCTATGGAACGTGCTGGGGAAACGCGTTTCGCTCGAGACATCCAGTCAAAATCCAAGGAAATCCTGGCAAAACAAACGAAGTAGTCAAGACATCCTCGAAATTCCTGCGCGCGGGACGCGGCACGCGCGAGACATCCTCGGAATTCCTGCGAGCGGGACGTGAACACAAGTATTTTGCCTCAGACATCCTCTGAATTCTGGCCCCCTACGAGGCCCCCGCTCGAGACATCCCCCAAGTTTGCAAAACCAGTGTTTCGCTCGAGACATCCTCAACAAATTATGAACATTTTGCAACACCAGCGTTTCGCTCGAAACGTCTTCAACAAATTATGAAAGACAAGCATTTCGCTCGAGACATCCGGCCAAAATTCAAAGAAATCCAGCAAAACAAACGAATTAGTCGTGACATCCTCGAAATTCCTGCGCGCGGGACGCCGCACGCGCGAAACATCATCGGAATTCCTGCGCGCGGGACGCTTTTCCGCGTCGCTGTCGGCTCTGCAAAACCAGCGTTTCGCTCGAGACATCCTCAACAAATTCTGAAAACAAGCGTTTCGCTCGAGACATCCCCGACTCTGCAAAACCAGCGTTTCGCTCGAGACATCCTCAACAAATTCTGAAAAACTAGCGTTTCGCTAGGGACATCCTCAAAAATTACACTACACCCGCGCTCCCAGGGCCACGATCCCTCGTAAATTACGCTACGTCAGCGCTCCCAGGGTCACGATCCCTCGTAAGGGCTCCTGGGCCCTCCTGGGTCTTCCTTGGACCTCTTGGGCCCTCCTGGGCTCTCCTGGAGCCTCCTGGAGCTTCTCCTGGGCCCTCCTTGGGCCCCCTGGTGACTCTTGGAGCCTCCTGGGTCCTCCTGGGCCCTCCTGGGCTCTCCTGGGCCCTCCTGGGCTCTCCTGGGCTCTCCTGGAGCCTCCTGGGCCCTCCTGGGCGAAGTCAAGGTCCGAAAACACATGGGACTTGCCACATTTCTGAAATTCGGTGCCACCCCATCACGCAGGTCGGCGGGGTCAGGATCCGAAAACACAGGGGATTTGCCACATTTCTGGAATTCCGTGCCACCCCTCACGCAGGTCGGCGGGGTCAGGGTCCAAAAACACATGGGATTTGCCACATTTCTGGAATTCCGCGCCACCCCTCACGCAGATCGGCGGGGTCAGGGTCCAAAAGCACAGGGGATTTGCCACATTTCTGAAATTCGGTGCCACCCCTCACGTAGATCCGCGGGGTCAGGGTCCAAAAACACAGGGGAGTTCTGCTATTTCCGAACTTATGCAACTTCAAGAATCCAAAACTCCGTTCCCAGCGCCGTTCCGGAGGCCGCGGTACCTCGTTATTTATCGAGCGAACGCGTTTACCTAGTTTTTTATCGTTTAAAGTCGATGTCGGGAAAAAAGCAGACTTCACCTGTGAAATATCGAGGTTTCCTTAAAGGCAGTAAAATTCCAAGAGCACGATCTGCGTGAGGAGTGACGAAAAATGGCCTTCGTCCTCACAATTTTAATTCGCCGGCCCCCTTCGACCTCGTAATTTATCGCACAAGAAATTCGACGGCCCCCTTCAAGTAAAAACCGAGGGGTAAACCTACTAAAAGAGAACCCTGGGCCCAGGCCCTTTCCGGGAAAAAAAGCCCGGGAGCACCCGAGTGTGTCCCCACCCCCATCGCCAAAGGGGACCCCCGGCGTTGGGATCATGGCCCTGGGTTCTTAACCACGAAAAGCGCCACCTATCTCCCCTGGTTTGGGCTGCGGGTCCCCAAGTTTGGGCTGCGAGTCCTGTGGAAGGGCGGCCGCCGACGCCCCAGAGGACATGGGGGCGGCAGGGCCCTTCTCGCCGCTCGCCTGCAAGGGGAGGGGCGATGGAGGGAGCGGGGGGGAGTCGGGAGGTCAGGGGAAATCGGGGGGGCGGGGAAGGGAAGAGGAGAGGGGAGGAGAGGAGGAAGGAAGAAGGAGAAGGAAGCGAGGGAGGATGGACGACGAGGAATAGGTGGAGGAGGAGGAGGAGGAGGAGGAGGAGGAGTTTTACCTGCGGGGGCCAGCTTCTCTCTGGGCAGCACCTTCTTCGTGGCTCCCGCCGAGCGAAGGGCCCCCCTCGAGGCGCGGGGGGGCCCCAGGGCGGCTCGACGGTGCCGTCGAGCTCGGACCCCTCTTCAGAATCGTCGACAGCTTCGAGCCCCTTCACCTCGTCCTCCTCCAGCTCGAAGGAGCCCCTTCTCCTCGTCCTCCTCCTCCTCCTCCTCCTCCTCTTCCTCCTCCTCCTCCTCCTCCTCCTCCTCCTCCTCCTCCTCCTGGAGGAGGAGTAGTGAAAATGATGGACCCACGAACCCGGAAAGGGATATAGACATGTGGAGCATGGGCACGTTTTAACGATACCCAACGGGGCAACACCTCACGAAACATCCCACGAGACACCTCACGAAACATCCCACGAGACACCTCACGAAACATTCCGCGAGACACCTCACGAAACATTCCAGGAGACACCCCGCGAAACATTCCACGAGACACCCCACGAAAAATTCCACGACGACAGGCAACCACTCAACCAAGGCGGTGTGGTCGTGCTGGGGAGTGGTCGTGCTGGGGTGTGGTCGTGCTGGGGGGTGGTCGTGCTGGGGCGTGGTCGTGCTGGGGGGGGGGTCGTGCTGGGGGGTGGTTGTGCTGGGGCGTGGTCGTGCTGGGGCGTGGTCGTGCTGGGGCGTGGTCGTGCTGGGGCGTGGTCGTGCTGGGGTGTGGTCGTGCTGTGGTGAGGTCGTGCTGGGGTGTGGTCGTGCTGGGGTGTGGTTTTGCTGGGGTAGGGTCGTGCTGGGGTCGGGTCGTGCTGGGGTGTGGTCGTGCTGGGGTATGGTCGTGCTGGGGTGGGGTCGTGCTGGGGTGGGGTCGTGCTGGGGTCTGGTCGTGCTGGGGTGTGGTCGTGATGGGGTATGGTCGTGCTAGGGTGTGGTCGTGCCTTGGATGGGGTGGGGGCGTGCATGGGGTGGGGTCGTGCTGGGTGTGCGTCGTGTGGGGTTGTGTCGTGCTGGGGCGTGGGTCGTGCTGGGGGGGCGTGCTGGGGTGGGGTCGTGCTGGGGTGTGGTCGTGCTGGGGTGGTCCGCACCCTGTGATTCATCGATCGGGTCGTGCTGGGGTGTGGTCGTGGTGGGGTGTGATCGTGGTGGGGTGTGGTCGTGTTGAGGTGTGGTCGTGCTGGGGTGTGGTCGTGCTGGGTATGGTCGTGCTGGGGTGTGGTCGTGCTGGGGCGTGGTCGTGCTGGGGTGTGGTCGTGCTGGGGTGTGGTCGTGCTGAGGTGTCCCGCACCCTGTGATTTATCGATCGGGATTTCAAAACAAGCGTTTCGCCTGAGACATCCTCAAATTTTAATCCGCCGGCCTCCTTCGACCTCGATATTTATCAGGGAAAGAATCCGCCGGCCTCCTTCAAGTTGGGCACGGGGACATTGTTTACATACTAAAAGAGAACCCTGGGCCTATGCCCTTTCCGGGAAACACCAGCGCGAAGGAGCTGGCACACCGCAAGTCGCGCTCCACTGGAGCCCCGATGAGCAGACCCACCACGTCGGCCAGCAGCCGCCTCTTCCGCTCGACCGCCGGAGAGGCCCGACGCGCGATCAGCCTCCCCGGGAACCGTAGGAGGGGGCCCCACGTGACGAGCCTGCACACCAGCACGTCTACCTGCCGCCGCCGTTCCAGCCCTAGCCGCCGCCATCGCCTCCGCCCGAACCGCCAAATGCCCTGGCCGACGCCGGCGCCTCCCCAGCCGCCCAGCCGAGGCCGCCTCCATGGCCCTCGAGGTCCTCCTGCGCGATGTCGTGGCCGTCATCGTAGGGCACCTGGTCGATGATGGCCTCCTGCTCCTCCTTCGTCCCGGCGCCGCCGTCCACTTAGCGCACCTTGTCGAAGATGATGGCCTCCTGCCCTTCCTTCGTCCAATTGTCGCAGTTGTCGTAGTGCACCTGGTCGATGATGGTGTCCTCCTGCTGCTCCTCTGCACCGCCGCCGCCGCTCTCGTAAAGCACCTGGTCGATGATGGCCCCCTGCTCCTTCATCGCACCGACGCCGCCGTCCGCGTAGAGCGCCGCGTTGAAGAAGATGGCATCCTGCTCCTCCTCATCCGTCCTGTCGTGGCCGCCCTCGTCGTTGCCGTCCGCGTGGGGCACCTGGTCGGTGATGATGGCCTCCCGCTCCCCCCTTCCTTCCGTTGGCACCGCACCTAGCGCGCACCTGGTCGACGATGTCCTCCTGCTCCTCCTTTTTTTCACGGCGCCGCCGTAATCGTAGTGCACCTGTTCAATGATCGCCTCCTGTTCCTGCAGACCCACTTGCAGATAGGCCGCAGTCTCGGGCCAATAACCAAGAACAGGGTCAACTGGAAGGCCGCTAGCAACACCCGACCTCCATCACCACATTGAATGTCCGCGCCAAAACACCATGAGATATCGGTGTCAGTCCAAACCAGGGGTAAACTTATAACACAATATTTACCACTTGCCCGCAAGTGTGCCAAAGGTCCAGACGCCCTCAGGCTCCTGCGAAAGCACCGCCGACTATGCCGAGCAGCGTTGGCCCGCCGAACGGTCCACAGCATGTGGCGGATGACCCATGGTGAAACAACGATTGCGTTCTTCTTCAGCCCACCTCACAGCAATCTGCACAGCACGGGCGTGTGGGGCACCATAAACAATCTCCAAGCCACGCTGCAGCAGAAGCCCACGCCCGAGGTCCGCCAGCCGCAGGGCCACCTCATCGGGCCGGTGGGGCCCGCGGGCCGCGCCGATCTGGCAGCCCCGCAGCCGCGCCACCGCGGGGCAGGCCTCCTGGCACTCGGTGCAGGATCAGGTCGAGACGCGAGCTGCGCGCCCATGGATTCTCAAGGCACCGAGCGCGCAGTTGAGAACCACGTGGCCAAAAAGGAAAGATCACCTCCAGGTCACCTGCGCACAAGCAGCACATAACACGTCCCGCGAGAGAGTGGAGGCCAGAGGGCCATGCGGCGCGAGAGCACAGGTGGCCGAGGAGCACAGGAAAGGGAAGGGCCGCGGACTGGCTTAAGCCAAACTGGCTACGGAGGAGCAGGGAGAAGAATGAGGGAAAGGAGGGGGAAGAGGAAGGAGAGGAGAGGAGGGGGAGGCGCAGGAGGAGGAGGAGGAGGACAAGTAGGAACCTAAGACGTATCAACGAGATAGCTACCAACCCTCCCTCCAAGCTCCCTCTTCACAGGGCCCTGCGATACTTTATTCCGAAACACCATTCTTGGGGACTCAACTCCGCGAATCAACATGACTGTTGCGTCCTCACAACCCTTAAGTGCGACATGACACCATTCCTGTGACTTCAACCCTACGAATCCTGCAACGAATGCGCGCGGCGCTAAAGCAATAACCACATTTTGAGAAGTAGCCACCCTCCATCCTGAAAGCTGCTGCGAATATTTGGAAGCGCGTAGCGCTCAGGCGAGAGCCACATTCTGTAATCGGCCTGCCCTCCATCCTTGAAGCGATTGCACATGTCAAGTGTAAGTCTCAAGCGAAACGCCTGGCCCTACCGACGCGCCGTGGCGTGCGACACAAAGGAGTTACTATTAAGGGAAGTTGAATGGACGAGAAGGAAGTGGAGGATACTCAAGAGGAGGAGGAATAGGGGGGGAATAGTCAGCAGGAGGAAGAGGGGGGGCGAGGATGGCGGATGGATGAGGAAGAGAAAGAACACGAACGTAAACCCAGAACGAATCGACGATGCTGCAATTCACCCTCCCGTCCCGTGTCCATTTTTCAAACATGATGGACCCACGAACCCGGAAAGGGATAAAGACATGTGCAGCATGGTCACGTTTTCACGATACCCAACTGGGCGACATCTCACGAAACATCCCACGAGACACCGCGAAACATCCACGAGACACCCACGAAACATTACACGAGACACCTCACGAAACATTCCACGAGACACCCCGTGAAACATTCCACGAGACACCCCACGAACAGGCAACCACTCAACCAGACACGCCACGAAACATTCCACGGGGGTGCGACTGGGTGTGGTCGTGCTGGGGTGTGGTCGTGCTGGGGTGTGGTCGTGCTGGGGAGTGGTCGTGAGGGGTGTGGTCGTGCTGGGGGGTGGTCGTGCTGGGGTGGTGGTCGTGCTGGGGGGGTGGTCGTGCTGGGGGTGGTCGTGCTGGGGCGTGGTCGGCTGGGGCGTGGTGGGGCGTGGTGCTGGGGCGTGGTCGTGCTGTGGTGAGGTCGTGCTGGGGTGTGGTCGTGCTGGGGTGTGTCTGCTGGGGTAGGGTCGTGCTGGGGCGGGTCGTGCTGGGGTGTGGTCGTGCTGGGGTATGGTCGTGCTGGGGTGGGGTCGTGCTGGGGTGGGGTCGTGCTGGGGTCTGGTCGTGCTGGGGTGTGGTCGTGCTGGGGTATGGTCGTGCTAGGGTGGGGTCGTGCATTTCGCTCGAGACATCCTGCCAAAATTCCAGGAAATCGTACAAAACAAACGAATTAGTCGAGACATCATCGAAATTCCTGCGCGCGGGGCCGCTTTTCCGCGTCGCGGTCGGCTCTGCAAAACCAGCGTGTCGCTCGAGACATCCTCAAAAATTCTGAAACCAAGCGTTTCGCTCGAGACATCCCCAACTCTGCAAAACCAGCGTCTCGCTCGAGACATCCTCAACAAATTCTGAAAAACAAGCGTTTCGCTCGAGACATCCTCAAAAATAATTTCGCCGGCCTCCTTCGACCTCGATACTTATCAGGGAAAAATTTCGCCGGCCTCCTTCAAGTTGGGCACCGGGGACATGTTTACATACTAAAAGAGAACTCTGGGCCTTTGCCCTTTCCGGGAAAATCCGCACAGGCAGTACAACTATGAATTCCAGAGCGAGGAAGCCCCCCCCCCTTGTATGACCAACGCCAGGAAGGGGGTTTGCCATTGAGGCGAGGCCCCCTCCCTGTACAATATCCATCCCGCCCTTCCTTCTAGCCAAACGAAGCGCAAGCAGATAGGATGATCACGCCCAAAATGATGTCCGGCGTCAGCCCCGGTTTGACACGGATCTGCCGCCCATCCGTGTGATCTGAAAACTTGGGTCGCAGACTTGAGGGGGGTTCGAGCGAAGCGCACATGGGCGATGAAGAAACGGGTCTTACGCGAGATGGCACGCGGCTTACGCAGGACGCCAGCGCGGCACGCCACATTGGAAACGATGGTGCCTGCGCGCGACCTTACGCAAGCAACATACGCGCCAATGTCGGCGAAGACGAACCACGTTTCCTTTGTCGTTCGGATGTGGAAAAGGAACCGACGTCCCTTCGTGTAGCTGCTGCGCGATTCCATAATTAACTCGGGTCACAAGAAGTGGGGCACGTTCAACTGCACAGACCTCCGTCAGTGTGATGGCTGGAAGCTGCGAAAACGAACGCGCGGCGCTTGGCGAACAAAACATTTTGACCCCCCATCCATCCGTGTGTTGGTGACGGATCACGAATGCGCACGACGCTGACGCCCCGCATTCTTATGATCACCCCCAGACACGCGTGCACCTGTTGGAGATGGTTGAAACAGGTCTGCGCGGCGCCACAATGAGAGCTGCATTTTGACAACGGGCTGTCCTCCATCTTTGTGGCAGTCGGAATGTTTACCACGAGCGTGCGCGGCGCTGAAGCAAAAACAACGCTTTTGCAACGCGCCAACTTTCATTGCTGTAGTTGAACTGTTGAAGCGAATGCGCACGGCGCTAAAGCAAGGGCCGCGCTTTGAAAGCGGCGGGTCCTCCATCTTTGTAACCGCTTGGGTTTCTCAGCTTCAAGGTGACGGTTCGTAGGAGATGCCGAGCGAAAGGCCCGGCCTGGCCTTACGAACGCGTCAGGTCGTGCGGCACGGGGGGGCATGCCTTTTCGGAAGAGGGATGGCGGGTGGACGAGGAGGCTGGAGGGAGGAAGAGAGGAAAGTAGAAAACGAGGAAGAGGAGGAAGAGGAGGGGCTTCGTGGGCGTGGCGGCCTGGTCTACCTGCAGTCGGGCCCTGTCGTGTTGGCGACTGTGGTCCTGTATTTCCCGCCGCGCCCGAGCAATAAGGACGCGGGTCGGACCTATCCTGACACGCGCCGCTCCCTGCTGGCTGGCGTGGGCCCGCGAGGCTTACGCGAAGATCCCCTAGCGGTACACGCCGATCATTTGCATGATCTGAATGCAGGCCGTCGGCAGCGCGTCGACACTGATGTGGTTGGTGACGATGGTGCGGATGTCACGGAGCCGAACACGAGCGCTCTCATGTATGACTGGCTGTCGGCGGTCGGCATGGCGGCAATCAACACCTCCTTTCTCTGCGGCCACACCTTCGAGGGCAACAATGGTAGCAGCCAAATCGACTATGTGTGTATACCTTCGAGCGCCGGGGCCTTGGTGAGTGGGACGGCTACGTGGCGACGGTCAGCACAGGCGGGCCGCTCCATGTCTGCGATTCTTGACCACATCCCGCTCGTGCTTAAGATGAACATGGTCCCGCCAATATGCATGGTAGCGAAAAGAGAACGATGGGACTGCGAGAAATTGAGCAAAACTACTTTGACGGGTGAGGGACGTGAGGCGTTCTTGGCAGAGCTCCAGGACTTGCTTATCACGCACCGCCCGAGCTACGACATCCGGGAGAGCAGGGAGGTCACCACCGGCCACCGCGCTGCTGCTGATGATGATACGCGACGTCGGCCTCAAGCACTTCTCACAGGTTAGCGACGTCAACCGTGTGTTCGTGGCCATGGACGAGCGGAAGTGGCAGCTCCTCAAGGCGCGGCGCCAGCTGCAAGTGGATGCTCGGGCCCAGAACGTCGCGAACTCCTCGGAGCTGAGTTCACCACGGCCATCCAGGCGCACTCGAAGGCGCTGGCCTCGCACCGCCGCAAGACGAAGGAGCAGACCGTAGGGGACCGCAAGATGAAGGAGGCCAAGCAGTCTTGCACGGAGCGGGTGCTCGCGACGGCCTGGAGGGAGAGGGACGTGGCTGCAGCCCCTAGGCTGTCGAGAGCTCCTGCTGGCACGGGGATCGGCATCAAGAACAGGAACCACCGTGCCAACCCGTCGTGCTGCCCCTCGGCCTCCGAATGGGCCGACTTCCTCGTGCCCCCACCGCTGGAGGGGGGGCCCGGGCGGGGAGACCATCGCGGTCCCGTGGTGTGCGGAGACGTCCAAGGAGCGCCACGACCAGCTGGCGAATGTGGACGAGTACGCCCGCCCCGACGCCTACGAGGCCTCTGAGACGACGAGGAACCACACCCAGGAGGACTTCAAGCGCACTTGCAAGGCCATTCGCCTATCCACGTTGGGGCGGTACTCACCGGCGTGGCCAGCACCTGCGGAGCTCTGCACGACCCTTGCCAACCCGACGCGGACCAACACGCCCAGCGCGTACCGGAAGCGCCTCGTCGGCGCTGGTGCTCGGCCTGCGCCGGCGTGGGCCGAGGAGCCCAGGACGTCCGAGCCCCACGAGCACAACCGGCTGGCGCACCTGGCGAAGTATGGCGAAGCCGCGCACAGGCTCTTCGGGCTCACGGTCCACCTCGGGCGCACGGGCTCGGTCCCCACTCGGGCCTCCCTGTCCTGCGGCGTCTTCGCTCCCGGCGAGGAGAACGGCACGCCAAGGCCTGCGGGGCGGCGCCCCCTGCGCGCGACGCGCCCCTGGTGGAGGGCGCATGCGCGTGGGCAGCTCCTTCGCGGGAGCCGGCCTCGCCCACCCTCGCGGGCTGCTGCGTGCCGTGGGCGGCGACGGGAACACCTGATGATCTGCGCCACGGTCGTCGCCCGGAAGGGCATCCACGGGGGCCAGCCGATGCTGCCCAAGAGCTGCGACGCCACGAACGCCTTCGCCTGGGACGCACAGAGATATACTAACACTATGTGTCCTCCTTGGAGGCGCGCGTCCGACCCGAACACACAGTATACCCATCTTGTAGTATATCGTTTCCCGAGCGGTGTGACCAGAAAGTGCCCGCCACGACGCATATACTAGAAGATTTCTCGGTGCGCGCGTCGCCCCTTGGGGGGCGACGCGCAGATTAAGTATGCTGGGGTGACGCCGATCGCTTGCGGCTCCATGCAGCAGCTCGAGGAGTGAGCGCGCCACAGACTGGAGGACGGCGGGATTGAGGACGACGACCTTGCCCGCGCCACCTCTGTCACGCGTGCCCGTCGTGCGCGCCTCACTGTGGTTATTGACACGGCAGATGACAGGGTGGCAGTCTGCAGCGGCAACGGAGGATTCATGGGCGCCACTTCGGAACCTGAGATGTTCACGCAGAACTACCGCCACGCTGTCATGGCGTGGAACTCCTTCGAGCGTCGTCTGCACCGCAGCAGCACCGTCATCAAGTTCGGCCTGCTTCCACCTGTGAATGCGAGCATAGGCACCTTCATGGACGATATCTTCAAGACGATGTTCATCCCGACGGAGGAGCTGGATCCTGCGGAGGTTGTGAAGGCCTCCAAGCGGAACAACTTCTACCTGGACCAGGCGCTGGCAGCGAGGGAACACGCCCAGAATCGCAAGAAGCAGGACGTGGCCCCTGCGTTGCGGTCGAGGCAGTTCACACGCATGACCATCAGCAAGCTGAAGGAGACTGGCTGCCGAGCGGGCTAGGAATTGAAGCGCATCGGCGCCTGGTTCAACGCGGTGAACAGCAACGCGAACGAGCTCGAGGCGAGGAATCATGCGCTCAATCGTGGCTGGATGATGGCGAGAGGCTGTTGGTACTCACGTGCGCCGAGAAGGGCAAAACGAGTGACGTGCATTTCTTTGGTGTCGGGCGCTGGCCTTTCCGGGACCATCGCGATACGCTGGACGGAGACTGAGAGCAAGACCATCCGCTCCTCCTTGGTGCGTAAGCTGCGCTCGCTGATGGGCGGGGCCCCTACGGAGATCGAGCGCGTTCGGACCATGACTTCAAGGGACGTCTACCGTCACTGGCAGCTGGTGCCGTCTGCGCTGGAGGCTACGGTGCAGCGTCTCAAGGCGCGGCAGAGAGGAGGAGGAGGAGGAGGAGGAGGAGGAGGAGGAGGAGGAGGAGGAGGAGGAGGATGCGGAGGAGGAGGAGGAGGAGGAGAAGGAGAAGAGAGGAGGAGGAGGAGGAGGAGGAGGAGGAGGAGGAGGAGGAGGAGGAGGAGGAGGAGGAGGAGAAGGAGGAGGAAGCATCCTGAGGAGCCCTGGCAAGCATGCCCAGTTCCTGTCGGTTTCTTGGCCAAATCCAATGGGAGCTGGAAGCGGACCACGCGTGCCCGTTGGTGCTTGCGCCGTCAAGCGGGTTGAATGACAACCCTGGTATTCACCCGTGGGCTGCGCAGCTCAAGCGTGACTTGCAGATCGTAGTGGACCACTCTGAGGTGGAGAGCTTCGCTGAAGCTTGGAGTGGCGACGTGCGCGAACTGATCTGGGACTCTGATGTGAACGGCCTCTTCCTTGCCTTTGACCCGCGGTCGCTGCGGACGGACTTCATGGCAACGGCCTGGGCTCCACCTGGGGCGCTGGCGGACGCTGTGCCTGCGGAGGCCGACGGAGAAGGAACATGGAAGCATCCTGCTCCATCTTTCACCTGCGACATCATCATGGAACACGGGAGTAGATGTGGTGAGGTCTTTCGATCACGCTCAGCACTTCTCGCATGCGTCACTCAGAGCACGAGGGAGGGACAAGGTGGGAGGAGTAGATTATACTTGGTCACGCCTACGAGCGCAAATATCAATTTGGAACGAATTGCCAAAACAGAACTGAAACGATGCGTCATTTGACTAGGTCGTGGCACGCAGTAAGATGCATCAAGGACAACACAGCACACCACCGTGAGCTGAACAGC
>CAUYUJ010018807.1:117500-155000 GCA_963575745.1 Prorocentrum cordatum | reverse complement strand
CCGACATGCCCGTGCGGCCAGCGTCCTCATCCCTGGCGCTGTCGATGGTGGCGCCCTTGCGCAGCGTCTGGCCCTGCGGCAGCGTGGAGGTCAGGTAGGGCGCATGCGTCGGGGTAAACCCCGAGCGGCGCACAGTGTGCGCCCCCGAGCTTTGCCACGTGAGCTCCTGCTCGCTGGGCCTGAACATGGGCAAGCTCCTCGCCCGCGCTTCGGCCTCGGCGTCGTCGGCAGCGCCGTCGGCGCCCTGCTGCAGCACCTCGGCGACCTCCTTGTACATCAGGGACTCCTGGAAGCCGTGCACCTGCAGCCAAATTCCCTGCGGTAGATAGCGAGGGCGGAAGAGCTGGCCCGGCGCGCACTCCTCGTAGTCCCGCTCGTCGTCTGCGTGAAACTCGAAGGACACGATGGTGGCCCGTTGCTCCTGCACGGGCCCTGCGCCCGGCCGCCGCTTCCGCCGAGGATGGGTTACCACCCCCGGCCCAGACGCAAGGGTTTCCCCCTGCGCCCGGCCGCCGTCGTCCTCTTCAATTCCTGTTCCTCGTCCTCCTCCTCCTCCTCCTCCTCCTCCTGCGCCTCAGCTCCAGCTCGCATGCTTCGAGTTGGCTCATTGCGGGGGCTCCCGCGGGGACAGACTGGCGGGCCCCCGCCTGCGACTTCCTCCCGAATCACTCACAGACGAGGCTCCCGCCTGATATATCTTCTTTATGCAAGCCCTCCGGAGGCCAGAAGTGACGACAATTACACGTTTCGAATGACCCGCCTCGGATTAGAAACATGAAGTGCGGGCCCCATACGGAGGGGCTCCCGCCTGAGACTTCCTCACAATTCACTCACAGGCGAGGCCCCCGCCTGATACTACCTCCAGATTCTCGCCACAAGGGCCCAAAAGTGACGACAATTATACGTTTCGAATGACCCGCCTCGGATTAGAAACATGAGGTGCGGGCCCCATAGGGAGGGGCTCCCGCCTGAGACTTCCTCACAATTCACTCACAGAGGAGGCCCCCGCCTGGTACTTCCTCCAGATTCTCGCCACAGGGGCCCAAAAGTGACGACAATTACACGTTTCGAATGACCCGCCTCGGATTAGAAACATGAAGTGCGGGCCCCATAGGGAGGGGTTCCCGCCTGAGACTTCCTCACAATTCACTCACAGACGAGGCTCCCGCCTGATACTACCTCCAAATTCACGCCAAGGAGTGAATGATAACGAAATGATGAGTGAGTGAATAATGACAATGATGATGATGATGATGATGATGATGATGATGATGATGATGATGATGATGAGTGTGTGATGAATGAGTGATGATGATGCTGATGATGATCATGATGGCCACTGAGTGGGTGGTCGAGAGATTATGATGGAGATAGTGACGATGATGTTGAGAGTGGCGGCGGTCCTACCGTCGGAGGACCACTGCCTCCGAAGCCTACTGAGGATGAGTGAGTAATTGAGTGAGTGAGTGGGTGATCGAGTGGTGATGATGGTGACGATGATGATGAGGAGGCTTATGATGATGAGCAACGATGAGGGATTATGGTGATGAGTAGTGATGACAGTGATGGTGGTTGATGATGATGATGGTAATGATGATGGGTGTGTGCGTGTGATGACGATAATGGTGGTTGATGGTGATGATGATGGTGATGATGGTGAGTGCGTGTGAGAGAAAGAGAGAGAGAGAGAGAAACATAAACAAACAAAGGGGGGGAGATCCTGCGCGGCGCGTGCAGAGAAAACAAGAACCCCACTTTGGATGTGGGGAAACAAATGTTTCAATTCGTTTTCCTTTTGACAACCAATGGTTGTCAGTAGTTTTACGTTTGAAAAAATGTTTTAAAGTTCGTATTCTCGTGAAGGCAATGGTTGAATTCGTTCCTATTGGAAACGAAATGTTTGCATTAGTTTTCTAATGGAAACAGATTGTTGCAATAGCTGTAAGTAGTCTTCTTTTGGGCACCAATGGCTTACATTAGTGCCCACTTGAAACCAAATGGTTTTGAATAGTTTTCTATTGAAAACAAGTGGTTTAAACTCGTTTTCGCTTGAAAACTAATGGTTTTACTTAGATGTCTATTGTAACAAATTGGTTAAATCAATCCTGTTTTCTAGTGAAACAAATTGCGTCAATAGTTGTACTTAGTTTTCTTTTGAAAACCAATGGTTTACATTAGTGCTCTATTGAAAACAAATGGTTTTGATTAGGTTTCTGTTCAAAACAAATGGTTTTCATTCATGTTCGGTTGAACGCTAATGGTTTCACTGAGTTGTCTATTGTAACAAATGGGTCAAATCAGTCTTCTATTGAAACCAATTGTTTTACTTAGTTTTCTAATGTAAACCTATGGTATAGTTTTCTATTGCAACGAATTGTTTAACTTAGTTTCTATGCAAAGCAGTTCTTGCTGTCAATTTGGTGGCTTCATGGGGGTCCCTTTCCATGGGCATTTCTGTCCCGCGCCACCGCGGCCACCGCAGTTGCTGCTGTGACCTCCTCTCTTGCAGAGCTACCTCAACTCCACGCGCATACTCAGTCCCGAGAATTCCTGAGGACTCCTCGAGACTTCCTTTGGAATCTTCAGGGTAAGTCCTTAGGATTCACCGAGGAAGCCTTAGGATTCACCGAGACTTCCTTAGGATTCCTCGAGCATTCCTTGGGAATCCTCGAGACTTCCTTGGGATTCCTGGAGACTTCCTTAGGATTCCTGGAGACTTCCTTAGGATTCTTAGAGAATCCCGAAGGAATCCATACGAATTCAATGGGATTCCTTGAGACTTCCTATGGAATCTCAAGGATTCCTTAGGATTCGTCGGGGATTCCTTCAGATTCCTGGAGGCTTCCTATGAATTCCTGGCGAATTCCTTAAGATTCCTCCGAGATTCCTTCGGGTTCCTCTGAAATTCCTTCGGATTCCTCTGAGATTCCTTAGGATTCCGATTGAATTCCTTGGGGTTCCTGAAGAATTCTTAAGGATTCCTCTGGCATTCCTGAGGATTCCTGAAGAATTCCTTGGGATTCCTGGAGACTTCCTTGAGATTCCTGACAAGTCCTTAGGTTTCCTGGAGGCTCCCTTGGGATCCCGCAGGGATTCCAAAGGATTCCTGAGGATTTCCTTAAGATTCCTTCAGGATTACCTAGGATTCGTTCGGATTCCTGGAAGCTTCCTGGAACAATCCGTAGGTTTCCTGCAGGTTTCCTTGGGATTCTTCAAGAATTCCTGAGGATTCCAGAAGATTTCCTGAGAATTCCTGGAGACTCCCTTAGGACTACGCAGGGATTCCTTAGGATTCCTGATGAATTCCTCGGGATTCCTCAGGAGTTCCTTAGGATTCCTAGAGAATTCCTTAGGATTCCTGGGGAATCCCTTAGGTTTCCTTGAGAATTCCTGAGGATTCCTCGAGAATTCCATGGGATCCCTCACAGCGTGCCGGCCATAAGTCAAGTGTGAAGGACGCGTAGTTTACATTGGGTTTTCGTACACCTGTATAGAAACCCAACCAAACTACCGGCCAGAAACAGGCCGGCCATAGACGACGGGTGACCCTACTACGACTACGACTACGACTACGACTACGACTACTACTACTACGACTACCACTACTACTACTACTACTACTACTACTACTACTACTACTACTACTACTGCTACTACTGCTACTACTACTACTACTACTTCTACTACTACTACTACTACTACTACTACTACTACTACTACTACTACTACGACTACTACCACCACTACTACCACTACCACGACCACTAACACTACTACTACAACGACTACTACTACTACTACTACTACTACGACGACTACTACTACTACTACTATTACTACTACTACTACTACTACTACTACGACGACGACGACGACTACTACTACTACTTCTACTACTACTACTACCACTACTACTACTACTACTACTACTACTACTACTACTACTACTAACTACTATTACTACTACTACTAGTAGTAGTAGTAGTACTACTACTACTACTACTACTACTGCTACTGCTACTAACTACTACTACTACTACTGGTACTCGTACTAGTACTACAACAACAACTACTACTACTAACTAACTACACTACTAACTACTAACGACTACTACTACTACTACAACTACTAACTGACTACTACTACTACTACTACTACTACTACTACTACTACTACTACTACTACTACTACTACTACTACTACTACTGCTACTGCCCTACTACTACTACTAACTCACTACTACTCACTATCTACTACTACCACTACTACTACTACTACTACTACTACTACTACTACTACTACTACTACTACTACTACTACTACTACGACTACTACTACAAACTACTACTACTACTACTACTACTACTACTACTACTACTACTAGTACTACTACTACTACTACTACTACTACTACTACTACTACTACTACTACTACTACTACTACTACTACTACTACTACTACTACTACTACTACTACTACTACTACTACTACTACGACTACGACTACGACTACGACTACGACTACTACTACTACTACTCCTCCTCCGACCCATTCCTCATCCTACTAATACTCCTCCCAATCCTCCACTCGTCATAATCCCCCTCGTTCCCACAATATTCACCCCCCTATCCTCCCTCCCTCCTCACGTACCTACTCCTATCACTCATCATCTCCTTCACTCATCTTCACTCCCCATTCACCCCTCCGTACCTCAGTCCTACGTCCCTCAGTACTCATACCTTTACTCCCATTCACCTTCCCCTCCTCCATTTCAACCCACCACTCCTCCCTACCCCCTTCCCCCCCCCCTCCGCCTAAGTCCTCCTCCTCCATCCTCTCCTCCTCCCCATCCTCATACTCCTCCTCCTCCTCATCGTCCTCATCTCCCCCTCCTCCTCCTCTTCCTCCTCCTCGCTCCACCTTCCTACTCCTCATCGTCCTCCTCATACTCTCCCTCCTCTCAGCCTCCTCCTACTTACCTAACATCCTCATTTACCCCTACCCTATACATAACTCTCCTCCTTCATCCTACTTTCCTCACCTCATACTCCTCCTCCTCCCTCATCCTCATCCTCCGAATCTTAACTCACTACTCGTACTCCTCACCCTACTCATCTCCTCCGCCTTCCTCCTCATCCGCATCATCCTCCTCCTCCTCATCCTCCTCATCCTCCTCCTCCTCCTCCCTCCTGCCTACCTCCTCCTCCTCCTCCCTCCATCCATTCATCCATCCTTCCTCCTCCCCCCATCCACCCGCCGCCTTTGGGCGACCTCGCCCCTGCCAGGCCAGGGGCGTCGGCGGCAAGCTCCGGGCGCCGCCGCTCCCCCGCGCGCGCGCCGCGCTGCGGTGGCTGCGCTGCGGCGCGGCGAGGCGTCACGATGCGGCGTCGCAGGGAGCTTGCGGGGGGCGGAGCGGAGGAGGAGCCTGCCCCCACGCCCGCGCTTCCCGGGTCCGTTTTCCTACCCCCCTCCTCCTCCTCCCTCCTCCCTCCTCCTCCTACCTCCTCCTCCTCCTCCTCCTCCTCCTCCTCCTCCTCCTCCTCCTCCTCCTCGACCAGCACCACCTCCTCCTCCTCCCCCTGTTCCTGCTCCTCCTCCTCCTCCTCCTCCTCCTCTTTCTCCTCCTCTTTTTCTTCCTCATCCTCTTCCTCTTTTTTTTCTTATTATTCTTCTTATTTTTCTTTTTCTCTTTATTATTATTATTCTTATTCTTCTTCTTATTATTATTATTCTTATTTTTCTTATTCCTCCTCCTCCTCTTCCTCCTCCTCCTCCTCCTTCTGCTCCTTCTCCTCCTCCTCCTCCTCGGCCTCCTCCGATCCCGTTTTCATGCTCATGCCAGAGGCGCGCCATGCGGACACTGTCGCGTACGCCAGCCAGCACTCTGCGTCAGCCAGATGATTTGAGCGGTTGCAGGCGACGGCCCTTTCGCGGGGAGCTGCAACATCTGCTGCTCCCCCGCCGCGCCCCTCCCTTGGCCTGTGCTCTGGCCAGCCCCCCCCGCCCTCGCCCCCTCCCTTCACAAATGCTCCACATGCGTACTACTTACTGTTTGGGCGGGGGTATCATTCTGAGGCATCTCCGCGCAATGTCCCAACGATTGTTATTTCACACACACGCGTGTGTGTATATATATGTGCACATATATGTAGGTGCATAGTTATGTATATATATATATATATATATGTACATAAATATGTATATATACACATATATATAAATATATGTGTATATATATATGTGTGTATGCGGATGTCTGTCTGTCTGTCTGTCTCTCGTTATGTATGCATTTGTAGTTGTATATGTATATGTATATGTATGCGTGTATGTATATGTAGATGTATATGTACATGCATGTGCATGTGTGTATGTATATGTATTCGTAAACTGCATGTAAATGTGCATGCGCATGCACATGTAAATGTACATGTATATGTAAGTGTAAATGTGTTTGTGTACGTCTACGCATGTGTATATGCATCTGTATATGCATGTGTATACGTCTATGCCTGTGTATATGTATGCATGTATATATATGTATATACATGTATACATGTGTGTATATATATGTATATGTATATCTATCTATATATAAGTGCGGTTGGGGGGAGGCGGGCTTGCGGAAGCACTTAGGACAGGGGGGGCCTCCAGAGGGCCCCATCCTTTTTCATATGGCCATAGCACTTTGACTTGGATCCGAGGGGGCCTCGACTCCTCTCTCCGCGCATCAACGCGCTCGGCAAGGGACCCAGACGGTCGAGTCAAGAACGGTCGGCACGGCGGCGTTCTGGGCTGCGATCTGAGGGGGTCGAGGCCGCTCGATCCTTGCGGGTCTTGCAAGGTACAAACAGTCGCCAAGGGTGGTAGCGGGCGGGCAGCAGCGACTGCCATGCAATCTCTTCACGGCCATGCCCAACTCCGCACCCCTGATCTCCCACCCCCGATTTATCTACCGCAAGCGTCTATATAAGTGCGGTGGGGGGGCGGCGGGGTTGCGGAAGCACTTAGGACAGGGGGGGGCCTCCAGAGGGCCCCATCCTTTTTCACATGGCCATAGCACTTTGACTTGGATCCGAGGGGGCCTCGACTCCTCTCTCCGCGCCTCAACGCGCTCGGCCAGGGACCCAGACGGTCGAGTCAAGAACGGTCGGCACGGCGGCGTTCTGGGCTGCGATCTGAGGGGGTCGAGGCCGCTCGATCCTTCCCACCCGCCCCACCCTGGCTATTCAGCCGAATTCTTCTCTCTACGAGAGACAAAGGAAAGTGTATGATGACTAATCCACCTCTAGTGTTGCCTCTGACAGCGCACTGCAAGGATGGCGGCACTGTCTCTGATATATATATATATATATATATATATCTTTGCTCGATGGAGCTCCAACGCCTTTGCAACATCACACGCCGACATTCTTGACGATCGATATTTGGCGCGGCCCCCTGGGAAGAATGTCGCAGTGAGGCGTGCGTGGAGACAGCTCACGCCTGCAGCGGCGCGCTCAAGAGCGGCGTGAAAGGCTGGGAGCGCGCTGCCCCAAAGCTGGCAGGATCCAGCGACAGCGCATCATTGCGCTCGAGCCGCCAGCTCGCCATTGCGGCGGCGACTCGAGCAGGCATCGGAGGCGTTGGCTCGGCCTTCGAGGCGTGACCACACCGAGAAGAGGCGCCATGCCCTGGGATACCGGCGGCGCGAGCGCACAAAATGTTGCACTCTTGACAAAGTGTCATTCGCCTGCCTTGCGGGGCTCTGATGCCTCAGAGATACTTAAGATAATCTTGAAGGCCCGGATTCGCCTTACGCCTTACGCGACTGGCAAGGAGAAACGCATAGCACCCGGAAGCTCCACAAGCCGCTGGCACGCGCGCTGGTACTTGTACCGTGTTCCAGTGTTCGCACGCGTGCGGCCAATGGCCGAGAGCAGCTCGGGTAGCGCACCCCTCTCTGGCGAAGTGCGCCTACCCGTCGGGCAAGCGGGGCGGCGCACCAGCAGGGTTCTTTGCCGATGAAGTGAAGGCAAAGACCGCTTAGACCTGAGCGCCAGCTCAAGGATGGGAAAAGGGGGGGGCGCTACCTCGTGGAGCTGCCGGCTCGAAGACTGGTGCATGGCCAGAGCCCTGAGATCCCATGCTGTCGAGCAGGTGAAGGAAGACGCACGTCTGTCGCGAGACCGACCGGGCCCGCCAACGCAGGGCTGTACGCACTCAAACACATTGATGTGCTTGGCCTGGTCACGCAAACGAGCTGGCGTGCGACCTCCCCTTCCAGATGCCAGCGCTGATATCATGCCGTCGGAGCCTCTTGCCAGACGCCCTGCATCAGCATCCACTCGAAGGTCGGCGCCCGAGTGGCGGCACGCATCACCAGCGAGGCCAACGCCCTCTGCGGCTCCAGGAAGGGCCGGGGGCACCTCTTGTCGCGCTGCTCCAGCTCCGCCAGCAGGACGCCGCGCGGCAGGGCTCGCCTGAGGGGCAGTGGTAGAACAGCCGAGCCCCTTCCAGCTTTCCCAGCTGGTCCGGGAGCGCGGGCTGGGAGCGCAGCCAGCCTCCGAACAGCGCCACGGCGTCGCCGGCCGGCCGCCTCGGCACCACGGAGCACGGGTTCCCCACTTGGAGGGGCCGAGCCCCCAGCGGCGCCAGCCGCGGCCGACGTAGACCGCGCGCGTGCCTCCTGCCCAGCGCCCGCTCCGGGCGCGCGGCCAGCCATCTCCCCCAGGTGCGGGTTCTCCTCGCACGCGGCCTCGCGCCCACACCGCGGCGCCTCCACGTCGCCGGCCCAGAGTCTGCGGCTTATCGAACAGCCCCTCGAGCTCTCGTGGAGGCTCCGCAGGGACGGCACTGCCACCAGCATCGAGTGGCGCACCGCCCAGAGGCTCAGCCACCAGGGTACGACCTCGCACTGGAACGAGTTCCCAACGAGCGACCGCCGCAGGGCCTCGAGGCGCTCGGGGTCGCTTTTCGCGGAGGAGCTGCTCATGCAGAGCACGCTGCGGCTCCGCCTGAAGCCCATCAGCACCTCGCGCTCCAATGCCCGCGGCGGCTCCTTCCGCACGTCCGCCCAATGCAGGCAGAAGCAGTCCTGAAACTGGTAGGGCGGCCTGCGTAGCTCGCCGCCGTCCAGCGCGCCAACCCCTTCGGCGCGCACTGGCGGAGCCCCGCGGGCCGCGGCCGAGGCGGGCTCCGCATCGCCCAGCGCGCGAAGGTCGGCAGGCGGCCACCTGCGGCGGGCCCCGGCCAGGAGGCCCCGCGCGGCGGCCACTCCGAGACGGGCGGCAGCTCCGTCGCCAGCCGCGCTTGGCAGGCCCGCGGCCAGGCCCCCATCCGCCGCCGCCGTCATCTCGGCCGACTTCTTGACGGCGGGCAGCCAGCCCCACGACAGCCAGTGCAGCAGCGGGCGGCGGACCCAGTATGGGTCCGCGGCGTCGAGGGACTCCGGCACTTGGATTCCGTCGTTGGTATGTTACTATAGAGGAAGCTATGAAGCAAACGTTGAAACACATATTCAGCCAATCTGTGCATGTGCAGTTTGTTGAAGAAGGACGGCATCAACGCGACGTCAAGGAATGTCATAGACGCGAGTCTTTGGCCTAGACGCACGTCGCGCACGACTACCCAAATAGCGCAGTTCTGCAACCGGTAACTAGTTTCTGGGGGGGGTGCACGGACACGCGAAACACCGATGAACTCAGCGTTAGCTGGCAACTGCCTCACCCTCATGCCCCGTCCCCCGCCTCCTCCCGCATCCCCGTGCCTTCACCTCATCCCCCCCATGTCCGTGCGATCCCTCCCCCTCCTGATACCCCTCCCGCTCCTCGTTTTCGCGCTCTCCAATGCCCTTTCATGTCGTCCCTCCTCGTCCTCCTCCGCCTTGCGCGCTCCCCCATCATCCGTATCCTTGCCCTCCTCCCCTCCCCTGCGCCCTGGCGCAGCGCATCCCCATCCGTTTGCCCACCCTCACTTTCCTCGTCCCCGTGATGCTGAAACCGAGGCTGCAACTCCTCCTGGGCCCATTTACGCCCCTCTCCTCCTCCCCCTTTCATCCCCCGGCCCCTTCGCCACCCCCCCTCTCGAATCCCTTCCCTCCCATGCCCCCTCATCCCTGACCCCCGCGCCGTCTGCCCTCCCAAACCACGGCCCCCTCCTGGACCAGCCGGGAGATCCACGGAAATTCCCACCCAGTGGCGACTCCAGCGAGTAGCGCGGGGCAAATGCACAGTTTGACACGCGAACTGTGTATCTCGCGAGCGCAGAACGCCCCCCTTGGACCAGCCGAGAGAAATGCGAATGTCCCCGCCCAATCGCCACCACTCGCGAGGAGCACACTCCAAATACACAGATGGGAACAAGATCTGTGTACACAGATCACACCACGATGTGTGTAAACAGTGGACCCACGCACGCGATTACACAGTTGAAGACGCAATCTGTGTACACAGATCACACATTGATCTGTGCATTTCAAAAAGGTGAACGCTCGCCACCTCGAAGGTGCCCCTACTTTGCCAAACCAGAATCGAGATCGACATGCCCAGCCTGGGAGGAATGCAAATACACACTTGCCTGGCCCAGGGCGGCCCCGGGGGGGCTGTGAATGCACAGTTCCCTGGCCCAGGGCGGCCACCGTGGGCTGCGGCGCCAAGGCGGCCGAATCTGCCCCGAATACGTCCCTAGAGGGCCCCGATGGACCCGCAAGGCCCCGCAGCAGTCCGATAACACGAGAAGTGTCACATGTCACGGACCTCTGAACAAGCATAACCTCAAGCGTCGCCATACAAACAGCTGCGCTGGCACGGGGGTGGGCTTTGCCGGGGGCATGTATAATTTCGCTTTCACATGTTCGCGATGCGTTTGTGTTTGGCGGCCGCAGCCGCCGACGCTTGAAGTGCTCCCCGACAACTTGCTTTGGCACCCTCTACTTGGTTACGTCGCTGTGCTCGGACATCGAACGGGCGGTATAACGCCAACGCGGGCACGCGGCTCCAGGGACCTCGCTTGCCTTCGAGCAAGGAGGGAGGACGAGGTGAATCGACGGACGATGGAGCGGGGAGGCAAAGAAAAAAACGGAACGGGGAGCAAGGGGGGGCAATGGGCGCTCTCCCGCCCGAGCCGCGGACGCTTCGACCCCCGCCCAGGGGGCGAGACAAGAGGACGAGGGAGCAAGGAGGAAGAGGAGGACGACGGAAAGCACCATAAATGTGATCCACATGTATACCAGATGCTGACGGCTGGGGTGCGCGTATTTTCGAGGCACTTCAAGCCCGCCCCATGCTGAATTCACTGACTCCTCCCAACTGTGTAAACACCCTGCCCTCTGTACCCCCCTCCTATAGAACTGCCTCACAACAGAGGGGCACTGGATTCCAATCCGGCACTCGGCCGAACATCTTGTTCAAGGCCAGCACCTCGTCCTCTGCCATGGACGCCGCGTTCTCCCTGAGAAGTCCACCGCGGCCTCGGGCACCTCGCGCCTCAGCCCCTCGATGAGCCTCCACATGCGGCCCACCCGCTGCGACCTCGGGTCCGCGCTCCCCCCACGGGCCACGTTCGCCACCGTGAAGCCCGGGCAGGAAACCCCTTGATCACGATCACCTTCGCGATGCGGCCGTGGCCCCTCAGGAGGCCTGCCAGATGAGCAGGATCTCCAGCCGTGCTGCCCCCCAGGTGCACGGTGCTGGGGTACGCCAGACGAGCCACGCGCACGGCCTTGGCGCCCACCTCGAACGACAGGTGCGCCACCGGGAACAGCCCCGGGATCTCGAAGGCCCGGCGCACCCCGTCGATCCCCGAGAAGACGGAGAGCAGCGCGACGCCCCCCTCGCAGGCCGGGCTGAGGGCCCGCGGGCCCCAAACCCCAAGGGCGCGGCCCATGTCCGACAGCCCCTCGGGGTAGACGATCGCCTCCGCGGCCTCCGAGGCGTCGGACGCCGTCGCGAGGTGGTCGACGGTCAGCCGCATGTCCGCCACGCCGAGCGGCCCAGGCGCGGCCGCGGTCAGCAGGTCCTCGGCGACGCCCAGGGTGGTGAGCCAGCCCGAGCGGCCCGACGCCAGCCACTTCCCCGCGTTCACGAAGGCGGCGGCGAGCGGTCTCCGATAGCACTGCACGCGAACCCAGCGCCCCAGCAGGGTCTGCACCAGCCGCCGCCTCGGGCGCCTCTTCGCCAGGAACCACAACGTTAGGCCCACGAGCTCCGTGACGTAGCCCAGCGGCGGCTGCTGCGCACCAGCCTCGCCATCCACGAGGCCCCCCAAACTGGGAACCTGCTGGGCACGGTGGGCATCCTTGCCCGGCGATGCGAGGGGCTCAGTCTCCTCGTAGCCGGCCGACGCCCGACTCGAAGCACGGGGATGGCCCCCTTCAGCTTGACGGCTTCTTCACTCGGCGCGATCTCCGCGATCTCGAGGTTGTCGGCGTAGACGAACCACATCGCGACGCCGCTTGCCCGGGGCTCCGCGGGCAGGCGGCGGGCGCGCACCACCTCGGCCGCAGGTGGCAGCCCGCGGGGGGCTGAGGCCGACCGCCTCAGCATGTGGCGGTGGAAGTGCGTCGTCACCCCGACCGCGCCGATCCAGCCCACGCCGCCGACTCTCGATGCGATGCCGGCCAGCCCGTCGCCGCTGCCGCCCACCAGCCGCCGCGGCGCCGGCGGCCCCAGCGCCATGTAGGGCCGCCGGGCGGGGGGCTGAGGACGCAGGAGACCGCGTTGCGGCCCGCCCCGCTCCAGCGCAGCTGCTCCCCTGGAGCCGGCGCCAGCCCGTTCAGCTGCCCCATCGTCGGCGTGACGAGGGTATCCCCCGCGATGACGCGCTGGCACGCGTCCGCGAGGATCAGGTTGACGATGAGCCGCAGGACAGGCCGCTCCTCGCCGTCGCCGCAGCGGGCAGGCGCGACGTGCACCCTCGCCACGCCGAAAGCCTCGTCACTCAAGGGGGCCCCGTTTCTGATCGCGACCTCGCCCTCGTCGAACGAGACGACCATCCCGCGAGCAAGCAGGGCGCTCACCACCTGCTCCCACTCCTGCGCCGTCGCCCGGACGCGCGCCGAGGTCGGCGCGGGGCGCCTCTGCGCCGGCGGGAGGAGGGCCAGGGCGGGGTCCAGCAGCGTCGCCCACACGCGGCCCGCGGCGGGATCCGCGACCTCGATGGAGGCGGCTACCCCCACAGGCGGCAGGCCGCCCTTGACCTGCTCGAGCGTGATCTTGCTCGGCGCGGAGACCTCCGAACCGTCGTAAGCGTTGGCCCGGTCCTTCAGCTTCTCGGACCAGTTGAGGGTCCCCGCCCTGGCGGGCTCGAGCGCGACGCTCGAGTAGATGTGCCGCGCGATCCCGAAGAGAGCCGAGCGCTGGCCCGCATTCGGCTCCGGCCCGCAGACGGCGGCCCACTCCAGGTGGCGGCAGCCGGCCTCCCAGTATATAGCCATCACGATTACCCGCGAGCGAGACTGCAGTGAGGCCAGGTCGCCTGGGTCAATCTTCTCTTCCACGGCGAAGTCCGAAGCTTCCAGATCGGGACAGGGTAGCGGTTGCAGGTCACGCTGCACCCGCCCCCGTCTAGTTGGCCGATGCCCGCTGTGCATGAACTTGACCACATAGACCCCAAGCGACCCTGGGTACTCCTGCATCAGCTCCTCGAGGATCGGGCGCGCGTCCAGCGGGCGGCGGAAGGACTCGGCAGCAGCCCTAGCCTTCTCCTGCCACGTGCGGAAGAGCACCGCCAGGGGGGCGCCCGCCTCTGGCAAAGCTGCCCCAGCGCGGGCCGTCTCCCGGCCTGCTGCAAGCGAATCAGCTGGCGGCTCCGGCTCGCCCATGCAGCCAGCGCGAGCTACCGCTGGGCCCGGGGGGTTCGCATCCTCACGTGCATCATCACCTGGGCGCGCCCCAGCCTCCAGTGCTAGCGACCCCTGCCGCGGCCCTTCCAGGGCGCCGGCCGGCCGCGGCCAGGAAGTCCCCCTCTCGGCGCCCGACGCCCGCGGCGCATGCCCCAGCCCTTCGGGCTGCCGCCCCGCACCTGGGGAGCCCCTCCGCCGACCAGCGCTGCCGGCTGGTCCTGGCGAAAAGCGCGGGCTTCGGGGGCGCCCAGCAGCTCCGCGCGGCTTGGCGCCGCCGCAGCACCAGAGCGGGGGCTGCCCCCGCGGGGCGTTCTCGGGGGGGGCGGCGAGGGGGGCCACCCCCCGGCGCCGAAGGGCGCTCGGGCGGGGGACCTCGGGGCCTCGCGAGCGGCTGCGGGACCCTCCGGCCCCCTGGCAGCCCGGCCCGCGGCCGCCGCGGCCCCGCCGGGGCGGGCTCCGCCACGCCTCGCTGCGGAGAAGGTCCGACCGCGGCGAGCGGGGTCGCTCCCGCGCCCGCGGCTCCGCCCTGGAGAGGGCCCTCGGGGCGGCCCCGAAGCCGCCGTCTCCTCGGGGCAGCGGCCGGGGGCTGCCCCTCGCGCGGACCTCCTCCAGTCGCCGCCGCAGCATCGCCGACCTCCGCACCGACTCCTGGTCGTCGCGGGAGGCGAGCGTCGGGCGGATGCTCTCGCCCGCCTCCAGCTCGATGACGATGTGCCAGCTGCCGTCGTTCAGCGCCATCTCCAGCGCCCTGAACCGCCGCTTCAGCGTGTCCGCGACCGCCGCCAGCGAGCTGTCCTCGAGCAGGTCCATCGCCACGGCCAGCGTCTGGAGGTCGCGCGCCGTCCGCTCCCCGACCGAGTGGAACGGGTGGTGGCCGAAGACCAGAGCCTGGAGGTAGCCCTTGATGCGAGGACACACCGCCTGTCCGAAGGCCCATGACGCGCTTGATCTGGGCAGCCGCTTCGTTGCACAGCGTGCCTGGGCGCCCGTCGGCCACCGCCAGAACGGCATTCCCATGGGAGGGGGCGATGCGAAAATCCAGCTGGTCGCCGCCGGCCCGCTCCTCGCCATCGCTCCGCGACTGCTCATCACGGCGTCGGCCAGCCACCAGCGGGCGAGCCGCAGGGCCGGCCGCCTCCGCAGCAGCCGCAGCCGCCGCGATCCTAGCCGCAGCCCCCGCGAGGCGGCCTCTCTCGGGCGCAGGGGGGGCGCCATCCCCTGGCCCCCCGCCGCCTGGCGGTCGGAAGGTCAGCTGAACCCACTGCTCGACCAGGCTTCGAGCCGACCGTCGGCGCAGCCAGTCGGCGTGCCGTTCGCCGCGCCCGCCCAGCCGTGGGGCCCTGCAGGCCGCGGCGCCGCCCGCACAAGGGTGCAGGACCCCTGGCTGCCTGGCGCCTGGGGCGGGGAAGCTCGGGCCCAGCTCCAGGGCGTGGGCTGGCAGCGAGACGCCCCCGAAGCTCACGGAGATGTAGCCCCCGTCAGGGCCCGGCGCGCGCGCCTCCACGACCTCGATCGGGCGCCGTGCCCACGACCTCGCCCGTCGGGTGTGGGCGTCTCCAGCACCGTGCTGGCCGCGAAGGCGTCGAGCTGCAGGGCCGGCGGGCCAATCCAGGAGACGTCCACCAGCCGCGCCAGCGCCACGGTGCCACCGCCGGCGGGCGCCGGCCCTGCAGCGGCCGCCACGCCGCCACCTCCGGCGCCGGCAGCATTCGCTCCTGGCAGCGCGAGGGGCCCAGGCGCCGACGGCGCGCCAGGCGGCGGCCCCTCTTCTGGAGCAGGCAGCGCCGCCAGGGCCCCCACAAAGTCAGCGCCGGCCCCAGCCACGGCGTCGGGTGGCGCCCCAGGCGCGTCGCCCTCTGGCGCGGCGACAGGCGGGCCTGGCAGCAGTCCAGCCGCAAACCCCAGCGGGGGGGCCCCAGGCAGCAGGGGGGGTAGCGCAGCAGCCCCCGCGCCAGGGCTACCAGCCGCGGCTCCCACGGCCTCCCGGGCGTGGCCACGCCTGCGGCCCGCCGTTGCTGCCCCTCGGCCTCCGCCGCGGCCGCGCCCACGGGCGCGTCCCCCGCCGCGCGCGATGCTGGGGCCCTGAGCTGCCGCCTTGGCCCTGCCCTTCGCCTTGGCCTTAGCTTTGGGCGGCATCCCGGACGACCTCGTCCGCCAGCCCTGTCAGCGCCGCCAGGAGCGCCGTCAAGCGGCGCGCATGCTCCAGCAGCAACGCTCGCTCGCCCGGCGTCAGCTGGGCCCGCCGGGCCTGCTGCCGCGCCAGCGCCAGGAGGCAGCCCCGCTCGCACACCTCCCAATGCCGGCCGTCCAGGGTCAGCGCCAAGGACTCGTTGGGGCCGAGCCGGCCCGAGCAGCACCCGCCCGCAGCATCGCCCAGGCGGTCGCGGAGGCCAGCCGGGCGGAGGCTCGGGAGGTGCGGGGGCTCCCTCCTGGATTGGCTCCCAGGCTGGCGGCGGCAGCCCGGAGCCAGGATCAAACATGCCCCGCAGGACCAAAAGCCTCAAAAGACTGAGCCACAACAGCGACTGCCATGCAATCTCTTCACGGCCATGCCCAACTCCGCACCCCTGATCTCCCACCCCGACTTATCTACCGCAAGCGTGTTTTTATATATATATATATATATATATATGTGTATGTATGTATGTATGTATGCATGCATCTGTATAGTTGTATGTGCATGTAAATGTGTAGGTATATGTTTATGTATATGTATATGTACACACAATCATACTATAACCACGCGCGCTTCGAGCGCGCTTAAGATCTAGTTGGGCATATTCAAAAGCTTTGTTGTGATAGGATGTTGCCGCACATGCCAATGATCCTCATTTACCGAAGGTTAACTGGGGATTGATTGAGCGCGGGACGTCGTGTTCTCCAACTCCCTGCCCTCGTCACCATCTCACTTCTCGATGAGAACCAGCAGCAATAGCAGCACGATCAGGGTCGACAAAGGGGAGGAGCAGGAGCAGCAGGAGAAGGTTTTGACGGAATCCACCAACACCGATCCAACACCACGCGAGCGCTTCGCGCGAGATGAGGTTCTAGCCGACTGCGCAGTCGTTGTCAGTAGACCTTGCGCTAATCCGCGGGCCCCAAGATATCAAAAGGAGAGGTTCTTCAGGTAAGGACCGACCTTGTCGCGTGGAGGTGCTGGGCCTTTGGGGGCATAACTTCGGGTTCGGTGGGCAGTCGCGGAGCCGTGCGAGATTCACGTGCGACGTGTCGGAAGGCTCCCAATTTTCCACAAAGTACGCGAGTGACGCGAGCGAGGGGGGAGAATGAGGGATCCAGGGTCGAGGATCGAGCTTTGTCAATTATGTTGGGCCTTCTTGGGCCTCGCGGGGTTGCTTTCGTCGCCGCGGTCGCCCAGGGCCTTGGGCTCCCGCAAACGCTCGTCCAGCGTGCTGGTTCTGGCCGCCGCCGCCGCTACATCCGCAGCCAGCGTCGTCGTCATCGTCGTCGACTCTGCACGTGGTTGTTCGGAGACCTCGGCAGGCAGTGGATATGGATCTATAGTCGGGCCCTGCGTCGTCGTCATCTTCCCCAAACCCCGGCCCTCTCTGACGAGGGGGAGGGGGGAAGGAAAAGGCAGCGGAGCGCGGGGGACCAGACCGGAAACACAGAAAAGATAAAAGAGGGGGGGAGCAAGGCGACACAATGTGTAGGAACACGAGCTGGTATACGAGGAGAGTTCGCAGGAGGTGCCAAAAATAAGTAATGACGGGACGATGATGTGCGGGAGGATGAGTCGGCGAGGCACTTGTCGGGACAAGCCTTCTCGAGGAAAGTGAACAAGTCAATTGCGATTCGGTAAAAGCAAATATAACTTGACAAGCAGCAAAAGCCAGTTGCACCAAAAGCGCAGCAGCACCTGCTCTTCAGTCGGCAGGTGATAAGTTTGTCGAAGAGAAGGGAGAAGCATCAGGAAAGGCCTCGCATCGCAGCCATCGAATCACATTGTGGGAAAGCGCCTTGACTGTAGCTTCAAATAAAACTGCGAATCCACCCACCTGCATGGCTGGCAACATGTTTTGGCACGGTCTGCCACACGGGACGTCGCGCACTTGCTGCGAAAAGCCGTCTCTAAAAAACTGACAAAGTAAATGACGTTTCGGTGTGAAAGCAGCTGAGGTGAGACAAGCGGCTAAACACACTTGAGCTACAGCGAAACAAAAGCTGCATTTCGCAGTCGACTGGTGACAAATCTGTCGCAGAGAAAGGAGAAGCATAAAAAAAATCTCCGACTAAAAACATCAGTCCACATGATGGGAAATCACCTTGATTGCAACTTCAAATGAAGCTGCGAAGCCACCCACCCGCAAGGCTGGCAACATGCTTTTGCACGGTCGGCCACTTGAGATGGGGTCGCACTTGTGGCGAAAGGCCTTCTCGCGGAAAGGAGCTAAGCCCTGCTGTGCCAAGATGGACATCGAGACCGCCCGCCAAGGAGCTTCCAAAATGGTCCAAGGGGGCCCCAAGAAGCCCCAGTAGGCCCCCGGCATGCCAAAAAGAGGCCCCTAAGAGGCCTCCGAGAGGCTTCAGGCAACCCAAAACTACCTCCAAGAGGCTTAAGGCCCCCCAAAAAATCCCAACGAACATCCAAAATGTCGCTGACCATCCCAGGCGCGGTGGCGGGATGGGTCGAAAGCCGTTGTATCCGCCGCCCCCTGTGGTCTTGCCACAGGGGTGCGAACCCTATACTCGGCCTGGTTGTGGTTCTTTTTCAAAAAAAACTCTCCCCTGGGGCTGCGGCCCGTCCCGCCGGCCACGAAGAAGAGGTGGCTGCAAACACAAAATCGGCCGTTTCGTTCGAGACATCCTCAACAAATCGCGATCGTGGGGATCCCAGCTCAAGTTGCCTCATGATAAAGGTAAGCGCTTCGCACGAGACATCCTCGAAAAATAAGGGTGAATCGATGGCCTCATCTTCGGATATTCCAAAATGAAAATCTATCCGCAGACATCCTGAAAAAATGCTGCTTCAAAAGAATGAATCGAAGATCATTTTGGAGCGCTCTCGGATGACCTCCAAGATGGCCCAAGAAGCGAACATATTGAAGAACCCTCGGGTTTGTTAAGCACTTGTGTTCAGCAATAAGCGTTTCGCTCGAGACGTCCCCTCAAAATTGTCTTCGGGGGCGCTCTCGGATGACCTCCAAGATGACCCAAGAAACGAACATATTGAGAGACTCTCGGGTTTGCTTAGCACTGTTGCTCACAATTAAGCATTTCGCTCGAGACATCCCCTCAAAATTGCCTTCGGGAGCGCTCTCGGATGACCTCCAAGATGACCCCTTCCTCCTTCCCCTCCTCCTCCTCCTCCTCCTCCTCCTCCTCCTCCTCCTCCTTCCACTCCTCCTCCTCGTCCGCCTCCTCCTCCTCCTCCTTCCCCTCTTCCTCGTCCTCCTCCTCCTCCTCCTCCTCCTCCTCCTCCTCCTCCTCCTCCGCCCACTCCTCCTGCTTCTCCTCCCCCCACGCGTGTTCCCCGAATGCCCTCCTGACCAACTCGGGGAACAAATGGTCCGATGTCTAGGCCAAGCCTCAGCCCCCACGTTCGGCCACAAATGCGGTTCAACAAAAGCAGGGGGCGGCTGTGATTCGCCGTATAGGCGTCTTCGAGCCGCCGCCCCCTGTTGATTTATCACATGGGTGCCTGGCGTGCTAAGGTTCAGAAGGTTTTTGGGTCTGTTTCAGACTCCTCCTAGGGCTTCGGCCGCTGCCAACAGCCACCCAGAACCACTCCCAATTTGCCCGGAAGATTGCCTTTCTCGCTCCTACATGGCCTAAGATGGAACCCAAGATGCCACCAATAAGGCTCAAGAAGCCGCCAAGACGGCCTAAGATGGGCCCAATATTGTCCAAGACGGCCCAAGGGGCCCCCCGAAGGCCTCCAAGACGGCCCAAGAGGCCATCAAGAGGGCCTCCAGGAAGGCCCAAAGAGGACAAAATCATTGATTTTCCTTTGGTTGTTGGTGGATGTGAGCATGTGACGGCTCCAGGAGGGCCCCGAGACGGCCCAAGAGGCATCCAAGCTGACCAAGATCGTCTCCAAGACAACCCTGCACCCCAAGAGGGCCCCAAGTCGGTTCAGAGAGGCTCTCAAGACGGCTTCCGACGGAGTCAGACGGGCCCAAAACACCCTAAGACGGGCAAAGAGGCCCCTAAGAAGCGTCCCAAGAGGCCCAATGCGGCCCCTAAGATGCCTCCAAGAGGCCCCCAGGAAGCTCCCGGGAGGCCCCAAGAGTGCCCCCAGAGGCTCCCAACACGCCTCCTCCTCCTCCTCCTCCTCCTCCTCCTCCTCCTCCTCTTCCTCCTGCTCCTGATGGTGACAAGGAGGATTCGCATAGCATCACGCCCCCCCAGGACGACTGGGTTTCTCACGCGGATCGTGTCCCGGTTGGAGTTCCACCGACAGTCCCAAAGCCAACGTGCGTATGCCGCCCTCCCGCCCATGGCGGTACACCCTTGACCTCGACCGTGAGTTCGGGGTGTTTCGGTTACTTCCTGGCGCCCCTCAGTATGTTTTTGTGGAGCCTCTGGAAGTCCCGAAGTGGATATTGCAGGACGTAGACACGAGACCTCCCATACGCTTATGGGGGCCTACTGGGACGCCTCCCGGGAGCCATTTGGAAGCAATGATGGAATCTCTGGGACCTCTCCAAGCCTTCCTTGGGAGTCCTTGTGGGCCTTTTTGGGCCCGTCTGGGGGCCCGCTTCGGCCGTCCCGGGTCCCTCTTGGCCCGTCATGGAGTTTGGGGCCGTCTTGACCATGTAGGGATCCTCCGGTGGCCCCTTCGGGGCTCCCTGGGGCTCTCTTGGGCCGTCTTGGAGCTCTCTTGTACTACTTGAAGCTCTCTTCAGGCCGTCTTGGGGCCCACTTGAGGGCCTCTTTTGCCGTCTGGGGCCGATTTGGGGGGCCTTTGGGGCCGTCGTGGCCGCTGTTAGGATTGGAAAAGCGAACATCCCTGAAATATGCGCTTTTCCATCGGAAATGTTTGATTTTTGCCCTTGGGGGGGCCCCCCAGCGGCCTCTTGGACCGTCTTGAGAGCCTTCGTCGCCGTCTATGAGCAATCTTGGGCTGTCTTCGAGCGCTCGGGGCCCGTCCGCAGGCCATCTCAGTGCGTTCTTCAACCATCTTCCAGACAACCTGGGGCGTTTTGGGAGCCCCTTGGGCCAGCTTGGGGGCCTCGGGGGGAGGGGGTCTGGGGCCCCTTCTGGGCCCTCTTGGCCCTCCTCGGGGTGCCGAGGGGGCCTCTTTGGGCTTCCTGAGCCTGCCTTGGGCGGCCTTGGAACGGCCTCGGGCATCCCTGGCCTGTCTTGGGGCCCTCCCCACGGCGCCCCAGGGCGGTCGGGAGGCTCCCCGAGCCAGCGCCCCCCCGCAGGGCACGGTGTGCGCTTTGGGGGGTCTCCTGGGCTGTCCTGGGGGCCCTCTCGGGAGCCTCTCAGGCCGTCTTGGGAAGGTCTTTAGGGCCTCTTGGGCTGTCTTGGAGCGTTGGAAGTTCCAAAGGGCGAGATCGCGATACTCTACACCCCTCATTGTTTTAGCCTTTGGCCTCTTGAGGTCCTCTGGTGGGTCGTCTTGGAATCCTCACGGGGCGTCTTGGGGATCTCTTGGGCCGTCTTGAGGCTGTTTTGGGCGCCTTGGAAGGCTTTTTGGCTGTCTTGGCGGCTTCTTGCCGTCCTCCTCGTAGGCCATCGTGGAAGCCTCTGGCCTAAAGAGCCCCCCAGTAGCCTTGAAAGGGGCCTGCTGTCTGGGGTTTGGGGGAAGTGGGTGGCCGCCGCTTACATCATATACGACTCCATGCAGGAATGGCCGGAGCGTAGATCAGCTCAAGAATGCTCGAGCTACAGACTCACAAGGTGCTCCGCCGTGCCGCCAAGCTCACATTCTGAGGGCGCCTCCAGCTTCTCTTCGTTGCCCTCCCTGTTCTCTGTGCCCACCGCCTCCACGAACTCGCCAGGGGCAAGCACATCGCCGCCTCTCTCCTCGCGCTCCATTGCCAAGAGTATCTTCTCGGGCGCCAGGGCGGCAAGCAGATCGGTCAGCTCCTGGTACGTCACGGTGCCCGACCTGTCGCTGTCCAGGACGCCGAAGAGAAAGTCGACCTCCTCCTCTGCGGGGACGCCACGAGGAGGAGGAGGAGGAGGAGGAGGAGGAGGAGGAGGAGGAGGAGGAGGAGGCTGTGCACCAGCAGCGAGCCTGGCCAGGCCCCTGCCCGGCCCAGGACCGGTGAGCACGCCCTCCCGGCCTGGCCGCGGAGGCGCACGCGCATACCCGTCCCGGGGCACAGCGCTGGCCTTGCCAGGATCGGTGCCGGTGCACGGTCGACGTCGTCGGGTCCTCGGTCATGTTCAGCTCCGGGAGCCTTGCGATCTTCCTCCTGAAATCGTCTGGTGTCAGCTCTGGGTGTGCGCGGATCTTGCCCCTCGCCTTCCCGAGAAGCCAGCCTGTCCAGCCGCCCGGCGAGGGCCCCGTTTCGGCCTGCACGAGCGTGGGCCTCATGATGTCGCGGATTGCGTCATGCTGTCTGCCAATGGTGCTGCGCAGTGTGCTCAGAATCGGTGAAGAATTCGCCGAAATTCGAATCGATGGCGAGTTCGAGCCTGATTTCGAGATTGCCCTGGCCAATTCCAGCATACGCATGCGAAACCGAATGCCCTGCTCCAATCTCTCTTGCAAGTGGCCCGACCTTGACTCCCGGAAAATTTGGAGCACTCTCTGGCCGTGATCCCACACCTCATGATCCTTTCCGGCAATCAACCGCTGCTGCATCCAACGCGAACTCTCCTGCTGACCAAACATCACATTCTTGATATTCTTGCCCGCCTCAATAAGCAGGGCGAGGTCGCTGTCACCAATACCGGCCAGCCTCCCAGCATAGTCTTTCTCTGGCATTATCAGCAACGCCAGTGACAGATCACGAAGATGCCACATCGCTCGTGCTGCTCTGACCTCCTTAAAGCGGACACGCTGCAGTGACGATAATATGTCTCTGAATAAGAACACACAAGCAAATACGAAAGTACTCGCTAGTGCTGTAATTATTAAATGCGCCCAAATTTCATTCATTCTCTCACGTTCCGACGCTGGGACGCTCTCCACGTCTACGAAAGAGGTTGTGAGCATCAAGAGGATTATCAGTACGGTCTTGCACATCAGCTCTACCCAATTATTGGAAGCAAACCTCCAAGGCCAAGCACCATACATGAAAACCGTTACCAGAAACATGCACAACGCGCTTGTATAAATACGCTGCCCTCTCGAGCACGGATGTGGGAGATGCCTCACGCAAGAAGGGCCACGAAACACCACCACCACCACCTCCGCCGTGCCTGGCCAGGGCCATCTTAAGCCTCGTGGCCAGTCATGGCGATGGTGAAAAAGTGTCTGCTGCGGATGTCTGCTCCTCCCCGGCGCCCCTCCTGGGGGTGCATTTTGCACGCTCGAGGGGAACGGAAATGGGTGCCCAATGTGGGCCGGGAGTCCACGGGAGCCCCAGGCCCCCCGGGACGAGCCCAAGACTGCCCCCGAGCGGCCCAAGCGCTTCCCAAGACGGCCCCGATAACGCCCCAAGACGCGGCCCAAGGCAGCACCAGAGGCGAACCAAGCAGCCCCGTAAGCCCCCAGAGGGCACAAAGACGTCCCAAGAGAGCCCCAAGACGCACCCATACAGCCTAAAAGAGCCCTGTGAGGTATCCAAAACGCCACCAGAGGCCCCTCAGGGAGCCATCGAACAATGCAAGAACGCCCCAGCTAAACACCAATAGTCGTTGCAAAGCCTTCCCTGTCCGCAGCTTTCTCACATATTTTCTTCTGTGCGGGGATGGATTAGCTCTTGGGCCAAACCTCGCCTCTCCTGGTCAAAACCTTCCACGAATTGGGCCCTGGCTCGCCTATGTAGGCGGCCAGGTTCCCGCCAGTTCTTCGAACTGGCGTCCTGCCGTGGTTTCACGAGAACGTCCCGAAAAGGAAAACCAAAGGAACACCGTTCGCAATGCGACTCGACGACGCCGAAAAAGAGGGGCTATGCGCTATGCCGCGGCCCGCGTCATCCCTGAAAGCAAAAGCAGAAACAGAAAGAGGGAACAGGGAAAGGCGGGCGGGGGAAGGGCCCAGACGGAACCCGGGGCCCCCCGAAACCCTGGCGGGGGTGCCGTCGGGAAGTAAACACGCGCCGAGAACGAAAGGTAAAGAACGAGCCCCGCCGAAGAACCCCCAGCCGGGGGCTTTCAGGTCAAGTTTACCCCGGGAACCCACCTAGGAAAAGAGAGGAGGGAAGCACACCCAGAACCCCAAAACGAACACTGGCGCAAATTTGACGGGAGCAAAAGAGAACACTGGGATACGGCCCTCCTCATGGAAGGGGAGCGGCGGCCAAACCCGAAGGCGGCTCTGAGTTCTTCAGCTGCAGGAACTTTTATTGAAGTAGGCGGTGATGAGGTTTTTCTACAGATGGAGGTCAGTGTTCTGCGGTCGTCGCCCCACGGGTGGACGATCCAGTACAAGGAGAGCGCCAAGAAGCTGAACAGGGAAAGGTTGACATCAAAACACGACGAAGCACATTGCCCAGAAAACGAACATGAGCAAAAGCAGCAATTCACGGCGAACCCAGCCGTTAACCAAGAGAGCGGCGAGGGATGCGAAATCATGAAACGACGGAGGGGGCCAACAGGACACCCGCGAGGCCAAGAGAAGAAGCCCAGGAGCGAAGCCAAGGAGCTCGAGAACGAACAGCCGACCCCGGGGGTCAGAACCATCCTCAGGAACAAAACCGAGGAGCTCAGCACCATCCTCAGGGCAACGGGCTCCCCTGCCGCAGAACGGCCGACCGTCGCTCGGCCTCCGCGCTCTGCCTGCGGGAGGCCCCCGGGCCAGGAAGAGCTGCCTCCGGTGCTCACCCCCCCCGTTGGCTCCCGGGCACCGCGGGCGGCACGGGCGCGGGAATGCCTGGCACAGGCTGCCGGGGTCTCGATCCTGAGCGGGGCACCGATGCAAGCTGCGCGTCTGCCGAGCGTAGGGCTCCTGAAGTGCACTGACACGGGCAGTCCGCGGCAGGGCGACAAATAACGCCGAATGCTGCGCCACTGGAAGTTACCACGGGTCGCACAAACTCACACCTAAGAGCACCCTCGGCCCAAACGCTAACCCCCAAAGAGAATTCTACAGCGCCATGAAGACACCCGGAGTCGCTACGGGTGCAAGGCGGCACGAGTATCACCGCGCGTCACAACAAACTGATTTGCCATAGCGTCGGGTTCCCCTGCAGCAGTTACTTCAGCAGCAGTCCCCGCCGCAGCGGAGACAAACATCGGCGAGCGTTTCGCAACAGCTTTCGCCGCCACAAGGGGAGGCGATCTACCCAGGTGCTTGGCGCCAGCCTTCGCCGCCGCAGTGGAGAGAGACCTGCCAAGATTTTGAGGCGACTTCAGCGGTGGCGACGACGTCGGTGGACGCTCAGCGACAGGTTTCCCCGCCGCAGCGGAAACAGACCTCGGCGAACCCTTCGCAACAGCATTTGTCGCCGCAGGGGAAGCGCTCTCGCGGAGTGTTTAGAGTCTGCCTTCGTCGCCGCGAAAGCACGCGCGCCTGCTTTCCCTCCCCCCCCCGTTTCGCGCCCCTCCGTTCCCCCCAAATGGGGGGCGGCGCGGGATGGCGAACGGTGACCGCGAAGGCGGTGGCTCTGGCCGCCAGGGCACGCACGTTGCCGCGGGCCCACTCGAGCGTCCTCGCCCTGAACCGTTGGAAGCCGACCGCGCGCGGCCGCGAGCCGGCCGCGGCGGCTGCGCCCTGCCTCTGCGGCCCCGAGCAGGCTTGCTCGATCCCCGTGGGAAGATGTCTCCCAGCGCGCTTTGCTTCAGGGCTTGCAGGAGGAGGAGGAGGAGGAGGAGGAGGAGGAGGAGGAGAGGAGGGGGAGGAGGGGGAGGAGGGGGAGGAGGAGGAGGAGGAGGAGGAGGAGGAGGAGGAGGAGGAGGAGGAGGAGGAGGAGGAGGAGGAGGAGGAGGAGGAGGAGGAGGAGGAGGAGTTTGAAGGCTGAGGCGGAGTGCCGGGTGCTTCGTCACCGGGGCCAGAAGCGGCCTCCCATTTTCGAGCGTCCTGGGGAGGCACCGTTCTGCGAGGCTTCTGCGGGCGTGTGTCCGCTGTTGCCTACATGTGTGAAGGCGCATGTGTTCTCACGCCTGCAGCCCCCGTCTTGGCGGCGCCAGGGCATCGGCCTGCGCCTTTCTTCGCGCCGCGGTCCGAGGCACTTGCCTGTCAAGGCAAACTATTCGCAGATCTTGCGAGCTCTCGGCCTGCTAGCCGGTCCTGAAGGTTTCTTATCCAAGTGCTCTGGGTGATACCACGGGTCGCCCAGAGATGCGCGCGCGCCTTTCTGGACCCAATCGCCACGCACTCCTTTGCTCGCCGACGTGGCCAGGCGCCCCTGTCTGCTAACACCATTACCCTGCGTGCCATTTGCAGACCTACTAGGACTCTAGGAGGTTGGTGCACTTGTCGCGAAGCTACTCGTAGCCTTTGTTTGGGTCGCCTCGTTCCATCCTGTGATCTGCTGCCTTATCATAGTCGAGGTCACGACGGTGTTCGATCGGCGTTATGAGCAGGGTTTCAAAGATGGAAGGCTCAGGTCGGGATTTCATGCCCAGGAGGGTGCGACTCAAATCCTTACTAAACTTGCATAGACTGCTGTCCTTAACTTTGGGGTGGGCGAAGTCAAAGATGCAGCCGTCTGTTTCTACCACCCTGCACCAACCCAAAATCGCCAAGCAAGGCCTTATTGTCCTTTGACGAGCTAGCCGTTGGTCTTAGCTTATTCCTTCCGTGTATTCGTGTATTGACACTCCTTCTAACGTCATCATGTCTTAGGATGATGCTGCGTGCCGCGGCATACCGAGCGTCTCGAACTCGCCACTGTCCGCGAGGGGTCTCCAATGTTGTTGCCGCATCCTCAATCACATGGAGCCAAACGAAACACTTATCTGGTCTATCTGAGGTAGCCTGTCTCGTCGTCTCACGCACTTCCTGATTCCACTCTCGGAAGTACGACGCCGAAGGTGGGCTTCGGTGTTCAGCGTTGCCGGCCTCTTTGTGCTTCGTTCTGTGCAGCCGTATCCGCACTGCATCCTCTGCGGCGCTCTGCCCATCATGATTCGATGAACCACGGCTCGCGCCGCCAAGCTCATCCCCGAAGGGTGGGGGTGGCGCGCCTCTATTAGGGAGCCCACAAAGGACGTACGCGCCCAGCCATGTACATGAACACGGCCCCGCGGTTCGCGAGACCCGCCGCGTGATACGAACATTTGTGCAAGGCGTGCTCTCGAAACCAGCGTGGACATTCATGCACACGCACGTCCTCGTTGCGCTCCTGCTCTGTGCCCTTCGCCGTGGAGACGGCTGCCTCCGCCCAAGTGGGCCGTGCATCGGCGCGGTGCGCTCGCGCCGGCCAAGCTGCTCCGCACGGGGTGCGGCGGGGCCGCCCTGGCTCTGCCGAGCTCGTCCTTGGCGCCCGCCGTCTTCACCACGGCTGGCGTCGCACCGCTCCGACGCCGCCCCGCGCGGGCGCGCCGCGCGCGGGGCGGCGGGCTCCCCCCGCCGCGGGCGCGCGAGGGCCGCGAGGGCGCTGTGCGCTGGGGCTGCTGGCGGCTTGGCCTCGGCGCCCGTCCACTCCGCCAGTTCGCCTGGACGTGGTGGCACGGGCGCAGGCCGTGGCGGCCTCCTCACTGGGCCCGCGTGCCTCGTGACTGACCGGTGATGTCTGCCTAGAGCAGAGGTCGCAGAGGCACGCCTCTCCGATTCGCTTCGGTCATCGTTCGCCATTCTGTTGATCGCGCCGATCAGCTTGTCCAGCCTGGCAAATTCGGTACCCGCCTCATTTCCAATCCTGCCCAGGCTCATGGCGCTCATCGCTTTCTGGCTCTGGAGCTGGTTGGTTACTGTAGTCGGCAGCTACAGGTTCGCATGCCTTGAATATTTCGCACGTCGAGACGGCCAAAGAAGGTCCCAAGCGGGTCCAAGAGGCCCCGAAAACGGCCGCAGAGGGTTCCAAGGGGGGCCCCAAGAGCACCTCCAAAGCCAACAGCATTGACTGTGTGTAATGTGTTTAGCAAGATCTTCGCGTTCTCGCCGTTTTCGACTTTCGGGGCTGACAGCCCAAGCCGCCTCCAAGATGGCCCCAAGACGGCCCCAGAGGCCCCCAAGAGGGCCCGAAGAAACTCCCAAAATGGTTCCAGAGGCCTCCCGGACGGTCCAAGAGGATCCCAAGAGAGCCACAAGGCGGCCCCGAGAGGCCCGCAACACGGCCTCCGAGGGGGCCAGGCGGCGCAAGAGCGCCCCATGACGGCCCACGAGGCTCCCAAATGCCCCAAGAGGCCCCCAAGAAGGCTCCGAGAGGCCACCAAGAAACTCCCAAACGGCCCCAAGAAAGCACCAAGAGGCCCGCGGAAGTGTGTACAGATGGCGCGCTGTTGCTATGCTCATCGGAATTTGAACTTGGCGTTGCCTTGTGCTGACATGCGGTGAATGCTCGTTGCCCTCATGGACATTCGCGCGCTCGTCCCCAGCGCTGCAACGGGAAGCGGGGGGAGCGAGCGCATCCCCCAGTGTGGCGCTGGCAGCGCCCCGGGGCGGACAGAACGACGCGGCAGAACAGCGCGGCAGACGAGCAGGACAAACTACCCAACGCCCAGTCTTTGGGTGCTCCAGACGTGCACCCCGCGAAGCGAGAGGCACATGAGATTGCACGTTTTTTGGAAGAACGACCTGCACGAGGCAGAGGGAGAATCCAAAGGACATCTTAACCATTATCCACCACCAGCGGTCTGGACGCTTGGTGCCGAAGCAGAACCTGTACCGCTCAAGAAATCCGGGCTCGGTGCCAACCCGCCGGGGCGCAGTGAGAACAGTATATGCGACGTAAGTGTAGATACTGAGGCCGTACAGGCACGTCGCGAGCATGTTGATCGGCAAGTACAGCATCCACTCTGGGGATCCATACTCGAGCTCTGGGAAAGCAATTACCATGTCTTTGTCATTGGGCATCTGTTCTGTGTAAAACAGCGAAAGCGAAAGGGCAACCAAAGAAATGAAAAGACCAGTGAAGACAAGGCAAACCATATTGTGCACAAATTTACGCTTCAAAGTCCTCCCGCAGATCATGAATAACAGCTGCATGGCCGCGATATTCGCAAAGAGCACAAGCGGTGTAGATGTCTGTTCCAATATGGTGAAAGCTAAAGTGCCGCCAAAGTTGCCGAATGTACATTCGGGCTTCAGCTCAAGTTCCTTGACGACGCCAGGGACGGTGAATCTGTTCAGCACATCCAGGAACCATCGAAAAGTTGCTGGAGCATCGATGTCTAAGCGGCTGAGAGTCTGAACTATCTGGACAGACTCGATCAACGTCTCGGCAATCCCTTGGCTCGAAGCTTTGGGGCTATTGCAATTGATATATCCGCCACCGTGCCTTCAGCAGGTAGCGGAGCGCGGCAAGGCTCGTGAAGTTCTGAGGGCTCTGTTCTGCAACAGTCCGACAGGCCGAGGCCATGGAACATCCAGGAACTCTTGGGCGTTCATGGAGCCTGTCGCGTGGGCTTCCGGGGCGGCGGCCCCGCCCAAAGCGACCCGAAGAACCCCCAAGGTATCCTGAGAAGCGCCCGTGAAGGTCAAAGGGCGCCCCGAGACGGCCGCGGGAGGGCCCAACACTGCCGACGATGCCCTCCGGAAAACCCAGACTGCTCGAAGGAAGCGTCAGGAGGGCTCCGAGAGGACCTCCCAAGAGGGCCCCGGAAGAACCCAAAACATTGTTGCGCAGGTTGTTGAACCATGGGCATGTTTTCACCCGTTCTAGCTTTCGACGCTCAGCGACGGCCCACGAGGCCCCCAAGACGGCCCAAGAGCGCCTCAAGGGGGCCGAAGAGAGGCCCGTGATGGGGAGCACGAACCGAATTTTCGAGCCCTCCCCCCCAAGATGACTTGCGAGACAGCCAGGACGCCCCCCCCCCAAAAATCCGCCGATCCAGCGCGTGAGTTTCAAAGACCCTCAGAACAGCCTGAGCCTCAACTCCTGAGTTTCAGTTCTACTGGGGGGTGGGTGCCGGGGTGGCTCTGCCGGGGTGGGGGAAAGGGGTGTGGGGGGGTCGATTTAATTCCTGGGGCAGAATCGGAGCTCCAGCTCACTCCGGGACGGCCCCCTCGCCCAGGAGGGCCCTGACATGGGCCGAGAGGGCCCCGAATCACCGAACGATCGTTACAAGACGCCCGAGATGCCCCCAAGACGGCTCCAGAAGCCTCCAAGATGCCCTCAGAAGCCCTGACCAAAACCTCCCAAATAAGGCCCCCCAAAACAACAAATGCTTCATTCCCTCAGGAAGACGTACAACTTTAGCATATTCGCTTCTTGGGCTTTCGGAACGTCGCAGACGCCTCCAGAGAACCCCAAAAAGGGCTCATAATGGCCCAGGAGGCTCCCTGAAAGGCCCAAGAGGGCCCCAGGACGGGCCCAAGAGGCGCCTGAGAGGGCGCCAAGACGGCGGAAAAAGTGCCGAAAACGGCCCAAAAAGCCCCCAGCAGGCCCCCAGAGGCACCCAAGAAGCTCGAAGAGGCCCCGAAACGCTTCCAACTGGCCCCGAAGAGGCCCCCTGAAGCCCCTTAAAGGCCCCCGAGAGTCTCAACAAATGCCTCCAAGACGCCTTCTGGAGGCCTCCAAGCTGCCTCCAAGACTCCCCCCGAAAACCTCAGAGCTGGCCCCAATGCTTCCGCGACGTTTACGTATGAACACAAGCGCTGCAACGCAAAAAAATCTTCCACGCTTTTGCAGATTCTCCCGTCTTCGGTGTCCTTCACATCCATGATCTCACACGGGCCCGCAAAAGGACCGCGCGAAGGCCCCAGAGACCCCAAAAACACAATGGTTCCCAGCAGAGACCGGTGATGCACAAGGCCCCACAAAGGACTGTGACGCAGACAGCTCTAACGCAAAGTTTTCAGAGAGGCGAGGTGTCAACCCAGAAAGGGCCAACACCTGGCCCCGAAGAGGTGGTCCAACAACCGCCGAACATCTCCAACAACCACCGAAAAGCTCCTCATCCTCGTCATGCTCCTCCTTGTTCCCCTCCCCCCACTTCCCGCGTCCTCCTCCTCCTCCTCCTCCTCCTCCTCCTCCTCCTCCTCCTCCTCCTCCTCAGCATCCTGCTGTTCCTGCCCCCCCCCCGCCCTCCTCCACCTCATCATAATCCTCCTCCTCCTCCTCCTCCTCCTCCTCCTCCTCCTCCTCCTCCTCCTCCTCCTCCTTCTCCTTCTCATCCTCCTACTCAGTTGCCTCCGTTCCCAATCCTCATCGTCATCCTCACCTCTCGCCGTCGTCGCTGGTCATGACCGCCATCGCGCGCTTCCGGCAGCAACGGAAGCGTCCCAGATCGGCGGCACTGGCCGGAAACCACTACAAGAAACTCAAGGAATCCCCAAGGGACCCAAATCAGGCCCCAAATGACCCCGAAAAGACACCCCAAAAGCCCCCGAAAGGCCCCAACGACATCACAACACCGACCTTAAGAGGTTCCCAAGAGGCCCCCCGCAAGATCCCCCGCATGCATCCAGGAGGCCTCTGGCCTACAATCAAGGCAGGGTGGCGGTATAGGCCGATGGCCATCAGATCCGCCGCCCCTTTTTGATTTATCACAAGGGTGCCTGGAAGGCGTTTCTTCGGCGATGACGGGCGTCATGGGGGGGGGGGGGGCGGGAGGGGTATGACGTGACGCCCCCCCACCGCGCGCACGACGCGACGAGCGACGAGCGCGCGGGTGGGGGGGGGCTCCGGCACCACAGCCGCGCCCGCGCGCACGACGCGACGAGCGACGAGCAACGAGCGACGACGACAACGCGAGCAGCATGTAAGTGGCGATCTGCCCATTGCGCCTGTGTACACCACAACGCTTGCGTGCACCACACCGCGCGCGTGCACCACAGCGCCTGCGTACACCACAACAGCCGTGTGCAACGCACTGCCCGTGTATACCACAATACTTTGGAGCACTACGGCGCCGGTGTACATACACCGCAGCAGCCATGTGCAACACAACGCCTGTGTACACCACAGTGCTTGCGTGCACCGCAACGCCTGTGCACGCCACAGCGCCTGTCTACACCACAGCATCCGCGTGCAACGCAGCGCTGGTGTACACCAAAGTGCATGCGTGCATAGGACAGGTAGAAAGAGCATGTACGTCAGGATCTGATGCGGACAACTAAACGCCACGCCAGGAAAGTTCTGATACTCGAATGCGACGTTGTCCCTCCTCCCTCCTCCTCCACCTCCTCCTCCTCCTCCTCGCCCTCCTTTTCCTCCTTCTTACCCCCTGTCGTGCGGCTTGGCGTTACAACGCACGTGAGCATCTCAGCGTGCACCGCAGAATGGTCGATTGAATCGGTCCACTTGGTTCTCGGACGGCCAATGTAGCTGGAGCCTCCTGGACGCAAATGGGAGTTAGGGTGATGCGGGCGGACTCGAGGGGACTCGTAGATTTCAGCTGCGCTCCATTGTCCATTGGGATTTGTTTTCCATTGTTTTCTCTGGAATCCACACGCGTTCCATTTTGTCACAAGGATTCCTTCTGAAATTCTACACACAACAGTGGCGCCGTGGTGCACACAGGCGCCGTGGCGTACACAGGCACTGCAATTTACGCGACATTGTCGTGTATACTGGTGCTCTGTTGCGCACGGCTAATGTGGTGTACGGAAGCGCTGTGGTATACACAGGAGCTGCTGTGCCCGCAAGCGCGGTGGCACAAACTGACGCTGTGTTGCACGCGACGGCTGGGGTGTACATCGGCGGCGTGGTGTACACAGGCGCTGTTGTGCACGCGGGCGCTGTGATGTACACAGGCGTTGTGGTGCATATCGCCACCTACATGTTCGCGCTACCCGTCCTCCGTCATTCCTAACCATTCCCAAACGCCGGCGCGAAACGTGACGTCATCGACCCCCTCCCCCCCAGATGATTGCCGTCATCGGCCCGGACTTAAAAACAGGCTCCAGCCGCGTCCGCGCGCACGACGACGATGAGCGACGAACGATCCACGAGCGACGACGACGAACGACGACGACGACGACGACGACGACGACGACGACGACGACGACGACGACGACGACGACGACGACGCCTGCGGAGCAGACACCTATGCGGATTCCTACGCGGACACCTACGCGGATCCCAATGCGCACGGCGGCAGTGCCCGGAGCGCACTCGGGGGGGGGGAGCGTTACGTCATTGGGGGGGGGGGGGGGAGCGGGGGCCATGACGCCCGTCATGCCCCAAGCAATAAAGAAATGGCCTCCTGGCGTGCCGAATGATATGGCTTTTGCTTTTGGCTCTTTTCCCAAAAATCCCCCTGGGGCTTCGGCCCGTCCCGCCGGCCACCCGGAAAAGATCTCAAAACGCGTCCGTCGTGCCTCTGTTTCCTCCAGTTGGCCCAAGACGGCGTCCAAGACGGCCAAGATGGCCCAGGATGGTCCCCAAGACGTCTCCAAGACGGCCCAAGATGGCCTCCAAGACGGCTAAGATGGCCCCGAGATGCCTCCAAGACGGCCCAAGATGTACCCAAGACGGCCTCAGATAGCCTCAGGATGGCCTCGACATGGCCCAAGACGGCCCAAGAGGCCTTCAATACGGCCCAAAAGGCCTCCAAGAGGTCCTCCAGGAAGGCCCGAAGAGGCCAAAATTATTGATTTTCCTTTGGTTTTTGAAGGAATTTGGGATTCGCTTCTTCTCGGCATTCCGACGGCTCAAGACGGCCCAAGAGGCCCCCAAGATCGCCCCAAGATCGCCCACGAGGTCTCCATGGCCCCATGACGGACCAAGAGGCCCCCAAGACGGCCCCAAGAGGGCCCCAAGAGGCCTCCAAGACGGCCAAGATGGCCTCCAAGAGGGTCCAAGATGGCCTCTAAGTCCGCCCAAGAGAGAAGGAGATGCCTCCAAGTCCGCCCAAGAAACCCCCAAGACGGCCCAAGAGGTGCCCAAGAGGCCTCCAAGACGGCCCAGGAGGCCTCCGAGAGGTCCTCCAGGAGGGCCCGAAGAGGCCAAAATCATTGATTTTCCCTAGGTTGTTGAAGGATGTTCGTATTTGCTCCTTTTCGGCTTTCCGACGGCCCAAGACGACCCAAGAGGCCCCCAAGATCGCCCCCACAGCGTCCAAGAGGCCTCCAAGATGGCCTCAGGACTGCCCAAGAGGCCCTCCAGACGGCCCCAAGAGGGCACAAAGACGACCCAAGAGGCTTCCAAGACGCCCAAGATGGCCTCTAAGACGGCCCCGGAGCACCCCAAGAGGGCCCCAAGTCGGCCCAGAGAGGCCCCCTAAACGGCTTCCGACAGCGTCAGACGGGCCAGGAGCCCACCAAGATGGCCGAAGTTGGCTCGAAGCTGGCCCAAGACGGCCCAAGAGGCCTCCAAAAGGGCCTCCAGGAAGGCCAAAAGCATTACTGTTCCTATCTTTTTGAAGGTGTTTGGCATTGTTTCTTTTCGGCCAATACGGCCCAAGAGCCCCCAAAGATAGCCCAAAGATCGCCCGAGAGGCCTCCGAGACGGCCCCAGAACGGCCCAAAAGGGCCCCAAAGACGGCCCCAAGAGGCTCTTAAGACGCCCAAGATAGCCTCCAAGACGGCCCTGGAGCATTCCAAAAGGACCCCAAGTCGACCCAGAGGGCCCCCCCCAAACGGCTCCCGACGGCGTCGGACGGGCCGGGAGCCCACCAAAACGACCGAAGACGGCCATAAGATGGCCCAAGACGGCCCAAGAGGCTTCCAAGAGGGCCTCCAGGAAGGGCCGAAAAGGTCAGAATCATTGATTTCCCATGGATTTTTGAAGTCTTGTGGCATTTGCTGTTTTTCTGCCTTCCGACGGCCCGAGGCGGCCCAAGTGCACCCAAAGATCGCCCAAGAGGCCCACGACAGCCCCCAGAGGCCCCCAAGACGGCCCAAGACCAAGACGCTCAAGATGGCCTCCAAGACGGCCCAAGAGCCCTCCAAGACGTCCTCCAAGAAGGCCCGAAAGGGTCAAAATGGCCTCCAGGCGGCCAAGATAACTTTCAAAATGCCCACGTGTTCCCCGAAGGCTCTCCAAACCGATTCGGGGAACACATGGCCCGATAGCTTGGCAGGTCTGGCATTTACGTTCGGCCACCTAGGCGCTTCCAAAAAGGCAGGAGGCGGCGGTGATTCGCCGTAGGCGTCTTAGATAAGGCGATGTTGACTAGAAGCTGCACTGCTGCGCTCACGACCCATCGGCCCAGCACGAGTACCAAAGACACGTCCTGACACGGCTTACAGATGCCATTCGTCAGATCCGCCACCCCGCTGCATGCGCTGGGTGGAGCGCCCGCAAGTCCCTTGAGAACCACTACTCTCCCAAAGCCCCCCGACCCCGGACAGGCATTTTCTGCCGCTTCTAAACGATTTCGGGGCACGTATCCCGCGTGCTGTTGTTTTTCTCGCAAACACTTGAAGGAGGAGGAGGAGGAGGAGAAGGAGGAGGGGGAGGAGGAGGGGGAGGGGGAGGAGGAGGAGGAGGAGGAGGAGGAGGAGGAGGAGGAGGAGGAGGAGGAGGAGAGCGCCCAGGAGGCCCCGAGAATGACGCAGGAGGTTCCCAAGAGATCTCATCATCCTCCTCTTCCTCCCTCCTACTCCGCCTCTTCCTGTTTCCGTCCTCTCCTGATCCTCCTCTTCCTCGCCCGCTTGTTTCCCTAAAGTTTTCCACGGCGGCTCGGGGAACACCTGGGCCGACACCTTGTCCAAGCTCTGGACCCAAACGTTTGGCCACAGAGGCGCCTTTCAAAAAGGCAGGGGGCGGCGGAGACTCGCCATAGGCGTCTTCGATAGCTCCCATCGAGGCATCGGCCGCACCGTGGCGTCGAGGCGTCAAAACCCTCTGCACACATCGAGGTAGCATTGTCATACACGCTGCGCATGCCAGGGCAGCGGGTGTTGCCATCGACACATTCATATATGCTCAGGGGGTCCCTGGCCAAACTCATGTATCCTGGCCGCGCTTGCAGAAGCTGATCTCCGGGCGCATTTGAGTCTCCTGGGCAGTGTAAGCCTGCCCCGCACGAGACGCAGCGGCTCCCTCCACTGTCGTCAGCGTGGTAGGCGCCAGCCGGACAAAGGCATCCTAAGAATGACGTGGACCCAAGGCTAGCCGTTGTGAACCCTTGTGGGCAGCTTTGGCAAGTTGCGGCTCCAGTGGAGTCTGCATAGAAGCCTACAGGGCAAGGCCCACACTGGATCGAGCCGTTCTCAGCAGCGAAGATCGGGTCAGACCAAGGGGGGTAGCAAAGAAGGGGTTTGCGAATCAGCTCACTCCAGGGAGCTGATGCTCCTAACGCCTCCAGCGCAAGTGTGTCGAGGAGGAAAAGGCCTGGCAGCGGAGCTGAAACCAGCTGCACGCAGCAGATTTCGTGACCAATCCCTTTCCCAGTCCACTCCCTGTCGTCAGACCCGAGAAGTAGCCCAGCTCGCAAGGAACGCATCCCTGACCTGCATGTGATTCCGTCCCCCGAGGGCAAGGCTGACAGTCGTCAATGCTTCTTGCAACCCCGTGCGCTGAGGTCCTGCCCGCTGGGCAATCGCGGCAGCGGCCCAAGACCTCATCGTAGAATGCGTCTGACCAGCAAGAGCTTGGACCTAACCAAGCCTGCCACGTCGCCCTGTGATCTACGATCCACAGGCACGCGGCCTCATCTTTGGCGACGTCCAGGTCCGTGCCAGCGCTCAGAAGAGCCACGGCCGACTCCATCATGCTCGTAACATGCTCGAACTTCAACCTGAACCTCTGCATCAAGGACGCGACCTCCGGAGCGAATCCGAAGACCTCCTGGTGGGCCAAGATCGCCAACGGATACGGCTCGTACTGGGCCTGGGACTGCACCGTGGTGTAGCTCACAGGCCGCACGCTACCATCCTGGTAGTTCAGCGGAATGGAAGCGTCAGGCTGCCACCACTCGAAGAGTGCGACGACGGGCGCGCTGCCGCGAATGCTGTGACCCACGGCCCAATCGTACACGTACTCCTCCAGAGTGTCCCAGTGACTCACCGATGCGAAGACGACCGGCAAGCTCGCCAAAAAACTCGGAATCATGTCGTTCATGGGGTCATAACTGAAAACCGGGATGCAAGCATCCCTGTACTCGCTGCCCGGGGACTTGGCAATGCAGGGCGGGGCCAGCCACCACCCCTCGTCACGGCATTCAAAACCAGCCGCTGCGTACCGCTCGCAGGTATGCGGATACGTGGCGAACAGTTCGGTGCAATTGAAGAGGGGCCGGATGGACGTGGGATATGCACCGTTGATGTCCCAGCTGCCGTTGTAGGGCCTTCGCCAAGGGTTGTCGTACTCGTAATCGGGATTGCACTCGTAGCCCCAGGACTGTATCACCTCGTAATCAGAATGGAACTCTCCATCATACGCACACCATTGATACACTCCCCATGATGTATTCATCTGGTTGATAGGAGTAAAGTACTCCAAGGCAGCGTCATTCTGAAGGTTCCTGTACCAGTCCAAACTCAAGGAACCGCCAGACCTAGCGAGTGCGTCATCTACTACGTACTGCCAAATGTTTATGCTTTCGTAGGCTACGTAGCCTGTGGTGCCTATGTCGTACACGTGGCTGTGGAGCTCAGGGTTC
>CAUYUJ010018807.1:65000-112500 GCA_963575745.1 Prorocentrum cordatum | reverse complement strand
CCGGTGTGCTGGCGGCGTCGGGACTTGTGAGCAGGCTGTGCCGCTTCTGCCGCGGCTGCGCCTGCGGGCTCTCCAGCGTTGGGCAGTGAGCTCATCCACGACATGAGGGCGAGGTTCGGGAAGGTGTTCTGTCGCGATGTGAGCTTGCAGCTCGTCAAGGGTAGCGAAGGTGAGCTCGCAGACGTCACTTGGGCAAAACAGCTGCGGAGGATCGTTCACCTCGAAGTTGTAAACAGAGCGGTGTTTTTGGCATCGCCCAGATCGATAAGCAGCAGCAAGATGATTGTTCGCTGTCTGTCGGCTCGCAAATGTCGATCGGCAGTTTGGGCATTGGTTCGTCATCGTGAATCTCGTATGTTCGCATATTCGACCGTGCTCGCCTCCCTCCCCACTCACCGTTCGGTGTGCTCGAAGCGCTTGTTTTGTTTCGGCCGTGAAAAGGCATAACGCTCCATCCGCACATAGAAGACCACACGTATGGGGGCTACTCCAGGCGACAGTTGCATCTGGAGCACTGCGGGGTGGTGGGACGGGCTGTGCAATCCACCACTTTCGTGCACGTGCAATCGTTAGCTTGATAAACACGTCGCGACCAGGTGTCGGTCGAAAAATGTCAAGTAGATCGTCGCCAATGACGTCTAGGCATGCTCGTCCGTCTGCAAATACATTCAGCAACTTCATGTCATCAAAAAACTGCTTGCGCCAAGGATTGGTCATATGTGTGGGGCCGTTACCATCGGATGAGCCACGAGCGTTGCATGTAGAGGCTGTGTGCACAGGGGCCCAGGGGAAGCCCAATGTCGTCGTAGACTCGCAGAGTAGTTTGCCAAAAACACAGGCTAGTAGTTGAGCGTGATGAACAGGTTCGCGTGCAACGCGTTGCCATCGCTTGATGCGCACGATCTGTATGTCCAGGGAAGGCGGTACCATCTTTAATTTTTTCCAGACTGCATGAGATGAGATGTTACATACAACCTCGGTGGTGCCAGAGGTGGCGTCGTCGTCAGCGGACTGCTTGATATATGCGGTGCCTTGAAGTAGGGCTCGAGCGTAACGAGCTACACAGGCGTCTATCTGATCGAGTTGTGCTTTTGTCAGTGCACGTGCTTCGAGTCCAGAGGTCGCGGCCGATAATACCTGACTTCTGAAAACCATTTTGCGACGTCTCAGATATCGGCAATTCTTCCAAAAACGTCCCATACTTCGCCATCCGCGAGCTGCGGCAATCCACCGTTCCTTAACCCCGGCGTGGTTGTGACCGTTCGCCTGCATGATGGAGCCTAGGAACAGGGTCGAGGAATGGACTTCTCCGTCAACAGGTATCTTGCGATAATGCAGGGCGCGTGCATATCTGTGCGCGCCAGTGCCGACGAACGTCGGTAGAAGAGCCTTTTTCCCCGCATTCTGCTGCAGTCCGATGGTGCGCAGCTTGTCGTTCAGGATCTGGTCGGATTGTTGTACTTTGTAGGCTGCCATCTGCGCGTCGTGACACATGTGGGTCTTGGTGAGGTCGTCGGCGTACTTGCGAACGCTGAGGTCGACGTTTGTGCCAGTGAACTCGCACCCCGCCACCGTCGATGTGCTGGTATCAGTAGTAAGTGCATCATTCCATTCGGTAGTGGGCTGCATGAAGGCCACGCGGAACTTGATAGCAGCGTCAGCATCTCCCATGAAGCAGCCTACGGTGTTCTGGTATCCCTGAGAGTCCGTTCCATCGCTAATCACACATGCTGCTCGACGATGACTGCTCTTCATGATCGTACAGTCGCCAGGGAGGTATATCTTGTCCACGGCACCGTCGAGGTGGGAATGATTCACTGAAGCGAAAGCGTTCGTCATGTCGTGCTTCGTAGTGATGTGGCTTCGTTGCTGCTTGGTGAGGCGCCACTGCAGTGCTAAACCGACGGTGATCGCTGCTGAGCGTGATCGTGCTCGCGCGTAGCCGTGCTCAGTATCATGCAATGGTGTGGATGTGAGTGGCTGTCTTGAAGCAACCCATGTCTTACCGAACGTGCATAATCCATGTAGTAATCGAGTGCCTCGAATACGTGGTTTATTGTTCATCTTGCTTACTTGATAAGTCTGAGAGATGTTCCACCATGCATTGAGCCGTAAGTGTTGGCGAACCGCAGCTAGTTGGGTTAGAATCGCATCGCCGAGGAGGGGGCCAGGGAAGGTCATCGTGCGGTCGTGCTCACGGCTGCCGTTTTTTTGCATTCACCACTTCTATCGACGAGCAAAAGTGACCATATCTCTGCAGGTAGCGACCATTCAGGAGCAGCTCGCCGGCGCTTGCAATTCTTCCGCAGCTGGCGTTTTATCGCATCGAAGTCGTACTGGGCATGTCTCCACTGATGTGTAGAAGGACAGAACCGCTCGTCGTTCGACGCAGCGGTGCCGATGAAGTGCTCGATATCAATCGGCGCCGCCTCCATTCCTCCTTCCGCTCCAGGAAGTGCCATATCCTCAGTCCATGTTTGTACGGAGGGGCGAGCGTCAGGGAGATCGAAGTAACAACGTTTGCCAGGGCCCTTTCCGTTGCCTGCAGGGCGTCGACATGCACGCCAAACCTCTGCTTCCAATCCTGCCTCATCAGCTTGTTGTAGTTCGCGGAAGCGCTGTCCATCTCGGAGGTCTCGTAGTCGACGACGAAGTTTTTTGCAGGCAGCGCTGCAACGGTGAAGAGCAAGCGTGTCCTCTAGGTCGTCTGTTAAAGTCTGCCGAGCATGTGTGCGTGCTTGTAGGGCTTGACGACGTTGCTCTGCTAGCTGCTGATACTCTAGCTCGATCGTGGACTTCCTTGCTTCAAAATATTCCAGAGCTCGTGTGCGTATCATAGATATCAAAAATTGCCATCCATATTCCATCGTATGTGTTTCAGCCCAGTCTGCCATATCACGGTAGCCGTTCTCATTGAGGTAGTTAGACAGGTCAGACTCAATGTCGTCGCGTAGCTGCTTCGCCCATTCGTAGAATCGTTCATCTTTCCATGCCAAGAATATGCGTGTGTAGTCCCACTGCGGCGTTGTCTGAGGCTTGTCGTATGTTAGGGTGCAGTCCACGTCGATGTACAGCATCATGTGATCCAGTAGTCGTTGGGACGGCAATGCTCGGAGTCGCTTGGTCAGGCGGTAAGCGATGTTATGGCGACGTACTCGCGGTAGATAGCGTATCGGCATTACCAAATAATCGATATAGCTCGAGTGCCCTCGTAGTCCGTGATAAGTAGGGCCGCACGGGTAGTGCGTGTTCGTCGCGCACAGGGCGTAGTCCTTCAGAAACGTGTGGAAGGCTTCACCCGCGTAGTGCTGCTGACCGTATGCGTGGACACCTATGGTGGCGTCGTCGTCCTCTGTCGAGTGAGTGCGCGCGAGACTGTCGTTCAGGTCGGTGCCGATAAACACGCAGGTACGGTTCGGCAAGTTCGAGACGATGTCATGCAGATAGCTGAGCATTTTGTCGATGATGACTTCGTTCTTAGAGGCGGTGGCGATGCGCTGCGATCTCGGAGGGAAGTATGCTGTGATGAAGGTGACGTCGAACATGGCGCTCTTCACGCGCGTGGCGCCTACACGTCCGCGTAGAGCGGGTGGAGGTTGCCATATCTTAACTATGTGTGTCTTCCTGAACCAACGTCGACTCAGCCAAATCTCAGTGCCGCACGATTTGTTGCCTGTGGTGTTCTTATTATTGCGATGCCATCCAAACTTCAGCATGATAACCTCCGCTGTCGAGTGCGTATCGTGGGAGGACGTGGTCTTGGTCTGCGTTCCAGAGAGGAGGCTGGCATCTATGTGTTCGAGCCCCTGTGAAATTTCCAGGCGTTTGTCGTAATCTTGCAGAGACATCGGATTCCAAGAAATGAGACGCATGTAGACTGTCAGTGTGTGACATAGAAGCCCGACTTTCAGGACAGTGGGCATATCGTCCACGCTCTGGCGAACGCCGAAATACTCGAGCCAGAGCTATATATATATATATATATATATATATATATATATACATATATATAGAGAGATATATAATACACCTGAGAAAACCCAATAAGTGGATGACTTGAAAATTGATACTATGGATCTTGAGATCGATTGTGAGATCGATAATGATATTGATAGTGTAATCGATCGTGGAGACGATTGTAACGTCGATCGTCAGATCGAGAATGACATCGATTCAATGAGATCGATAGTGAGATCGATCGCGAGATCGCTCATGCGATCTCTAGTGAGATCGCTTGTGATATTGATAGTGAGATCGATTGTGAGATCGATGGTGAGATCGATCGAGGAGTCGGTAATGAGAGCGATGGTGAGACCGATCAATAAGAAGATCGACCAAAAACCTGGGAAACCGGGAACCTCGCCGCCCTCCGAAATCGGCCCGGAACCTGGAACCGGGAACCCGGGAACCCAGAACCGGGAACCTGGGAACCCGGGAACCCAGCGTGCGACCAAAATCGGCGGAGCACTTTCGCCAAATCCTTCAACATCCGCGAGGACACCTTCAGTGCAAGCACTGATTGGAAAATGAAAGGAGGCCAGCCCGGAGGGGAAAGGAGAGGGTGCGGGCCTTCTCAGAAGGATCGGAAGTCCTCGGGTCTTCTGAGGAGTTCTCTACGCCTCCCCCGAAGACACAGAAAACCTCTTAGAAGGCTGGAGGGCTTCTGAGAAACCCCGCCACCGTCTGAGAAGGTCTCCTCCTTCTCAAGGAGGAAGGAGTTAAGGAGGAGGAGGAGGAGGAAGAGAAAGAGAAGGAGGAGGAAGAAGAGGACGAAGAGGAAGAGGAGGGAGGAGGAGAGAGAGATGAAGCAAGAGAGAGAGAGAGAGAGTTGGACAGTCATGGCGGGTCCGGCAAGCTCAGCGCTGCACACGGTGGACGTCGCGGCACGGCGCCGCCTCAGCGTGCAGGGAAGGCCGGTGGCTTCAGGATCCTCCTCCTCCGTCTCCACCTCCGCCTCCGCCTCGTCCTCGTCCTCCTCCTCCTCCTCCTTCATCCTCCTCATTCGTTCTCCTCCTTCGTCCCTCCTCCTCCTCATCATGTGCGGGAGGCGTCCAGCGCCTTCTCCTCCTTCGTCTCTGCTCCTCGTCCTCGTCGAACTCCTCCTCCTCGTCCTCGCCGTCGTCGTCCTCCTCCTCATCATCATTATCCTTCTCCTCCTCTCCTCTCCCACACCGCTCCCTTTCTCCCCCACCGCCCTTCTCCTGCGCCACCGAGGCTCCCTGTCCGGCGTGCTCCCCATCACCAATACACATCTTCTTCCCGCTGTGCTGGGGTTCAAGGGGAAGGCTTTCCAGGGGTCCGACAGCATTCCAGCTGGAGGTGCAACGCATGCCCGATCGTAGCACGATGTCGTAAAATGGTGCGGCTGGTCCTGGCAGCGGGCGCGGCGCCTGCCCGGCCAGTCCAGAACAGAGGTCGACCGCAACTTCTGCACCCTTCCCTCGAAGTCTCGAAGTGGCAGGCGAGCGACGATCATAAACAGGTCTTCCGCGAAGTGACGCAGCGACCCCGCGCCGCCGCTTACGCGGGCCGCCAGCGCGGCACGCTGCAGTCGTGCCGCTGACAGAAGGAACGCCGAATGAGGAACGAAGCCCCTTCTTGGCCCTCTAAGCGCCTCCGTGCCCCAGGAGGGCAAGAGGAACAGCACTGGAGGAACCCAGGGAACATCGAGCCCCTTCCGAACCCAAACTGCTCCTTACTTCAGCGTCTTGACTGCACGCTGGAAACGGAGGCACTCACGCGCGACCTGACGCGGGCCGCTTGCGCACGGATGCCAGCAGAGTCACGAGCCCGTTGCTCTCCGTCGCCCACGCCGCGCCGCGCGCGCTCTCTTTCGGGTTGAAAAACGGAAGACGCCGGCGTCCGAGGCAGTGCTAACGACCGCAGCTGGGGGCAACACGCCCCCCCGCCCCGCACACTGCCTGCCCGCGCGGGCGGAGGCCGCTCCCGGCCCTTCCGCGCGCGTGCCGCGCCCTCCACGAGGGGCGCGGGCTGGTTAAAAAATGAGGCGGGAGAAAAAAAAACGGCCGGGCGCGGCGGGTCTGCGGCGGCGCGCCAGGGGCCTGTGCTAGGAGGCGGAGGAGGAGGAGGAGGAGGAGGAGGAGGAGGAGGAGGAGGAGGAGGACCAGTGTAAACCTAAGACGCATCAGCGATGTTGCAATGAACCCTCCCTCCAAGTTCCCCCATGGGGCCTTCCAAAAAATCGATATTTCCATTGCGGGAGATGCCCCATTGGAAGGCAAACGTCTGAGAATCGTCAGTCGTGCCACAACACCACTCCTGGGACTTCAGCGTCGTCTGGCTGTCTGTGTGTTCGATGTTTCTGGCGGAGAAATCGAGGAATCTGATCCCGGAAGCCCCTCCGGGAACATCCCAAAACCTTGCGGGCACGTAATCCCAGATGTCCCTCTGGGAACATGATCCCAGAAACTCCTCCATGCAGGAAACCCTATCCGGGAACGAGATTCCCGGAAACCTCGCCTGAAGCATCGACCTGCCAAAGTAATCCGCTGCTCATTGAAACTGCAACGGCCAGACTGGGGAATATCGTTCCTCCAATCCTGAACCAATGAACGTGACTGTTGCGTCCTGGCAATCCTGAACCGTGCCAGAACACTATTCCTGGGACTTCAACACCGCGAATCGACATGACTGCTGCGTTCTGACATTCCTACTGTCCTCAATCTTGCCAGAACACCATTCCTGGGACGTCGACCATGCGAATCTTTGAAACCGTTGCAAACTTTCAAAACGAATGAGCGCAGCGCTAAGGCGATAGACAATATTTGCTAAAGAGCCGTCCTTCATCCGTGAGACTACTGCTATGTGTGAAGGCCAATGATCGCGGAGCGAAAGCGAAGGATAACTTTTGAAAACGACCCGCCCTCCACCCGTGAAACTGCTGTAAGCTCTTGAGGCGAATGTGAGCGGCGCTAGAGCGAGAATCCCATTTCGAAAACGACCCGCCCTCCATCCGTGAAACTGTTGCACACTTTCAGAATGAATGCGCGCGGCGCTACGGCGAGAACCACATTTTGCAAACGGCCCGCCCTCCGTCCGTAAAGATGAGGGGAGGGAGGAAGGGAAAGAGGAGGTGGAGGATGAGGAGGAGGAGGAGGAGGAGGAGGAGGAAAAGGGGAAGGAGGAGGAGGAGGAGGAGGAAGGACAAGGAGGAGGAGGTAGGAGAGGGGGGAAAAGGACAAACATAGGCGGCGGTTCGCCCGGCGGAGGGAGAGCCAAGGGCGCGAGTGCCTGGTGCGTTCCAGCCGGGCCCCTCCCTGGGGAGAGGGGCGCTGCCGCAGGCTCTGCGCATTTCATATCCCTCCATTTCCTCCTCCTCCTCCTCCTCCTCACCCCCCCTCCTTGTCCTCCTCGTCGTGGTCGTCGCAGTCGTCTTCCTCCTCCAGTCACCACCGCCACCACGACCATCATCACCACCACCAACTACATCATCAGTATCACCAGCACCAACATCAGCATCACCACCAACACAATCATCGTTATCATCAGCATCATCATCACCATCAGCATCACCAGCATCACCGTCATCACCAACGTCAGCATCACCGACATCATCAGCATCAGCACCAGCATCAGCATCAACATCAGCATTAGCATCATCAGCATCATCATCATCATCATCATCATCATCATCATCATCATCACCATCAGCATCGTCATCGAAATCAGTATTATCATCTCCATCACCATCATTGTCGTCATCGCCCTCCTCCTCCTCCTCCTCCTCTTCCTCCTCCTCCTCCTTCATCCTCCCCTCTCATCCTCGAATAGTTGTCCTGCGTACTTTTCCACTTTCATCCTCCTCCTCTTTCCTGCCTTCCCCTCCTCCCCTTCCCCTCCCCCTTCCTCAATTGGTATGTTGATTGTGTGTTCCTCTCTATCTCTCTCCTCGCTCCTTTTGCGTTGTCTCCCCCTCTCTCTCTCTCTCCCTATGTCTGCATCTCGCTTTCTTTGCCGGTCGCACGATTTATATATATATATATGTATATATATACACACATGTACATGTAGATGTAGACATTTATATATGTATGTTTATACGCATGACTAGATTACATCAAGACCCCCCAGCGTGTTATTCTCAACACCCATGCTTTTCCCCTTCACCGTAAGATTGGTCTGTTTCAAATTCCATGAGCTTTGATCTGCTGGTGGTTCGCACCCAGCTGCGGCTGTACCCAAATATGTCGTGTTTGGGGTCCAAGAAATACTTCTACTGCTCCACATCGATTGCACAACAGAGGAGATTGCACCATGTTGACCGCACCACATAGGTTCTCGTCTCTAATAACGAGATAGGACCCACCACTCTCCCGAGGCCAGAGTTATCACTACCACCCGGGGGTCTGCAAATTACATGTGACTCTGCCCCATCGTCCATCCGAACAATGAATTCGTACCATCCCAGCCAGGCTGGAGTTTGCCGCCACCCCCTCTTCATCCTCTGCAAAAACTACTATGCGCACGCACTCGTTTATCAGAAACCACAAACCGGCACAAATCATTTGCAACAAAAAACGAGACTCCCTCGCAACAAACGCAACGAAGTGCACGCGCGCGCGCGTGGTCGCGCGCGCGTGCCGCAATCCTTCAAACACCGAGTGTCGTAAAACATTAAAAAAACGAGTGTTCCGAAAACATGTTAGCACACATGGTTTTTAACATCAGTGTTCAAAAAATGCCTGCGCGCGCGCTCTGGAAAATGCTAAAAAAAAACATACGTTTTCAACATTGCCATGAAATTCTGCCAAAAAGGCTTCTCGCGGCGCATGTCGAACTCATCCGGGCGCCCTTGCGCGCGTGCTGGGGGGCACGATGATGTTCGACAAATGCCACGCGGGCCACTCGCGCGCGTCAGCCGCGCGCGCATGCTGAACGCCTTCCTAAACCTCCATCACCGACGCGAGGACATCGTCATTATTATCGGCGGGCGTGATCAACATCGGCGCCGTCATTGGCCTTGCCGTCGTCCTCGCCACCATCGTCACCATCATCGCTACTTTCATCATCGTGTCAACCGTTGCCGGCGTCGCCATGATACCGCGCCCGCCCACGTCACCGACTCGCACTGAAGCACCCGCTGGAAGTGCCCAGCGGCCAGCGCCGCCGCGGCCCCGTCGGTCGCGCCGCAGCGGCTGGTCGCCGCGCGCGCGAGCATGCGCGGGCTAGCGCGGCCGCAAAGATGCACCAGCCAACGCCAAGCACGCATCGCAATCGCTGTCGCATGGGTTTTGCAAATCAGGTCGCGGGCGGGCGCGTGGGATGTTTGCGCGAGCAATGGGGTTGACAAATTCAAGTTCGGCACGGTGACTTGCGCAACGTAGGCTGCGCCACAAAAGCTGCACCACCTAAATTGCAAAGGCACCGGACATATTGCACTGCGTACGTTTCACCGAATACATTGCCATTGCGCCGCGCACATTGCAACTGCACTTCGCGCATTGCACCGCGCACGTGCGCCACGTAAATTAAAATTCAACGCATAGGTTGCATAAAACAGAATGCTACGAACACGCTGTTTGGGATCCACGCCGCCTTCGCGTTCAACTCTTCGCCCAATACTTAACGGCCTCCGTCTCCAACGCAACGCCCAATACTCAACGGGCCCCCTCCCCGCGCGTATCCTGAACGCACCTACCTACTCCATAGCCTTCGCGCTCAACGCCGCGCTCACTATTCGACAGCTTCCGTCTCCAGCACAACGCCCAATACTCAGCGGGCCCCCTCCCCAGTTTCAACTCGAATATACCATTATACTCCACGGGCTTCCGCGTTCGACGCCGCGCCCAGCACTCGACCGCCTCCGCCTCCAACGCAACAACCAATACTCAACGTCATCCCGCTGCAAGAACCCGCCCACCAAACGCCCGCCCGCCGCCCGCCCGCCGCGCCGCCGCGTTCAGCGCAGCGCCCACTACTCCACAGCCTTCGCGTTCAACGCCAAACCAAGTGCTCGGCGGCCCCGTCTACAGGGCAACGCCCAGCTCTCAGCAGCGCCCCGCTGCAAAAGCGTAGCCTTGGGAGCTCCACTTGAATCCCGACCCGCCCACCGCCCGCCCGCCGCGCCCCCGCGTTTCGCGCAACGCCCGGCGCCCGATTGCGCCCGCCCCCCACGCAACGCCCGGCGCTCAACGGCCTCCGTCTCCACCGCAACGCCGAATATTAAACGGCATCCCGCTGCAAATAGAAATATTTGAGAGTTGCGTTAAAATTCGGATTCGTGCTCAACGGCGTCCGTCTCCAACGCAGAGCCCAGCGCTCAATTGCCTCCATCTCCAACGCAGCGCCCAGCGCTCAACGGCATCCCGCTGCAAGAGATAATCCTCGGGAGTTCCATATAATCCGCCCGCCCGCCCGCCCGCCGCTCGCCGCGCTCCCGCGTTCACTGGCATCCGTCTCCGACGCAGCGCCCAGTACTCTTGCGGCCTCCGACGCAACGCTCAGCGCTCAGGGGCATCCCGCTGAAAGAGAGAAACCTTACAGGCATCGTTCAAATCCCGCCCCGCCCCGCCCGCCAGCCGCCCGCCAGCCGCCCGCCGCAGCGCAGCGCCCAGTGCTCAACAGCGCCCGTCTCCAACACCCGGCAACTAGTGACCAACGTACTCTTTCAATGCAACACCCAGTACTCATCAGTGCTCAGCATCCGTTTCCACGACGACGGCGACGACGACGACGACGGCGGCGACGTCGGCGACAGCGACGGCGACGACGACTCGTCTGCTGCGAGAGCCACAAGGGGGGCCGGCGGCGCGCGAGGGGGTCGGCGCCGTGAGAACCGGAGGAGAGGGCCACCGGCGCGCCAGAGGGGAACCTCGAGGGCCTATGAACTTCCTGTCTGTCTCCGCTACCCCCTTGACCTCCTCTCCTCCTCGGCCCCTCCTTCGCGCGCCCTCGCCCCCTTCTTCTCCTTCGCTTCCCCCCGCCCGCGCCCCTCCATCAATCGCCTCCTCTTGCCCAGCCCATCCAATCCTCCTTCCTTCTCCTTTCCTTTCCCTCCCCGCCTCGCCTTCCTCCTCTTTCTCGCGCCACCTGCCCGCGCCACCTTCTTTCCTCCGCCTCCCTCTTCCTCTCCGCCCATCACCTTTGCCCTCTCCGTCTATCACTTTCCTCCCCCGCCCTCTTCCTCCCCGTCCATCGCCTCCGCCCTCTCCGCCCATCCCATCGCCTTCCTCCGCCTCCTCCCTCCTCTTCGCCCATCCCTCGCCGCCTTCCTTCCTGCAGCTCTTCCTCTCCGCCGATCGCCTCCACCCTCTCCGCCCCTCTCTTTCCTTCGCCCACATCTTCCTCTCCTTCTACCCCTCGCCGCCTTCCTCCGCGCCCCTCTCCCTCTCCACCCGTCGCCTCCGCGCCCTCCGTGGATCGCCTTCCTGCGCCCCCCCCCCCCCTCCGCCCGCCGCCCCCGCCCTCTCCGCGCGTCGCCTGCATGCGCCTCCACGTTTCCCCCTCCGTCCACCACCCCCACCCTTTCCGTGCATCATTTTCCTGCGCCGCAATTGCCCTCTCCGCCCATCGCCGTCACCCTCTCCGCCCATCACCCTCGTGGACCCCCCTCTCCCATCGTCGGCCTGCACGTCCATCCCTCACCGCATTCATTCCTCCACCTCCCTCTGCCTCTCCACGTCTTCCCTTCTTCCCCCCTTCCATCTCCCGGTCGCGCAACTCGCCGTTGCCGCCCGCGCGCAGCAAGACAGGACCCCCGCCTTTGCGTGCAAAGTGGGTCTATTAATGCGAATATGACGTGTGTGCATATATCGGAGGTGAAGGGCTGAGATCGAAGTGGAACGGAGAGCCCCCCTACCGGGAAATCGATTTCGGTTTCGTGTTCGTGCGTGCCGTGCGTGCGGGCGAGGCGAAGCTGCGTGGGCGGGCGAGAAGAAAGTCTCCTGTGGCTGAGGCGCGGCCGGACCAAATGTCTCCCTTCCGGGCGGCCGGGGGCCCGCGGTGTCCCGCCGGTGTCCCGCTGGTGTCCCGTGTGGCTGAGGCGCGGCCGGACCAAATGTCTCCCTTCCGGGCGGCTGGGGCCCCGCGGTGTCCCGCCGGTGTCCCGTCGGTGTCCCGTCGGTGATGATGATGATGATGATGATGATGATGATGATGATGATGATGATGATGATGATGATGATGATGATGATGATGATGATGATAATGATAATGATGATGCTGTTGATGATGATGATGATGTGAGATCGATCGAATGAGATCGATAGTGATATCGGTAGTGAGATCGATCGTGAGACCGAATGTGAGATCGATCGTGAGATCGATAGCCAGATCGATTGTGAGATCTATTGTGAGATCGATTGTGATATCGATAGTGAGATCGTTAGTGAGATCGAGTGTGAGATCGATAGCCAGATCGATTGTGATATTGATCGAATGAGATCGATAATGAGATCGATAGCGAGATCGATAGTGAGATCGATCGAGTGCGACGGTGGTCCCCCCCCCTCGCCTCCTTATCGCCCGAAGGGTGGTCTATGCGGTATATATATATATAAATGCATACATACATGTGCATGTGTATATGCATGTACGTGCGCACGTACGCATGCATGTATGCATTTACGGGTGGATGGAAGGATGCGTGTGTATCTATATATATATATATATATATATATCATATGAGGGGATTGTCCGCCACCCAGAACACACGCGCAAAAACGCGGACAAATAGGCGGCGCGCAACGGGAGTTCCCCCGGCGAGTGCCGCTGCTTAGAGGAGCAGGGCCCGTGGAGAGAGGTCAGGTGTGACCCTGGCTCCGCGCTGCGCGCGTGGCAGCGCGATCCAATTCGTCGAGCCTCTCCAGAGCCGACGCGGACAATGATGGACAAGGGAGCGCAGGGCCAGAAGACTCATGTCCGGCACTTTGGTCAACGGAGTCGCTCCAACGCGCGATGCGTCGCTGGCGGGCGGGATGTCTCGTTCCGCGCGCTTGGCGAATGCAGCTGCCATCGACGCATCTCTCGACGCCAGATCGCTCATCGCGCTTCGCCCTGCAACAGCTTGCAGGGGCACGGGCGCTGGGAACACAAGCCCGGCAATGAGGGCGCGCGAATGCCAGGGCACGGCCCGCAGCCCCATCAGCCAGTGAAGGCGGAGCCCGAGGATCCAGAAGAGGACGTTCGAAAATGGATCTGGCGCGCGAGACGCCGCCGCTCAGGCGCGTCTGAAGCGAGAGCGCGCCATCTCTGCGTGTCGTCGCAAAGCCCAGAACCGTCGACGCATCCCAGGGCTCGGAGGGCCGGCCCGCCGAAGTATCGCAGCCGGGCGCGCGCGAGGAGGCCGTCTAACAGAGGGAACGCCTAGCCGCTGGCAGACCTCCAGATGCGTGAACACAGCGTCAGCGGAAAAGCGCGGGCCCCCGGCGATTCGCCTGGGCACGCTGGAACTCGCGCTCGCGAGCCGCTTAAAAATGCCCGAAGGGTCAACTCACACATGTGCAAATTGCAAAGAAGTCACGACGAAACTACTCGCGACAGCGCGTTTGTAGCGACCCCCCCAACTCGTTGGAACCGAAGAGTTTGAAGGCGAGGGGGCAGCAGGCTTGAAGGGCGATCTGCGCGCGGTGCGTCGCATTCATGAAAGACGCCCCGCGCGAGTCGACGAACGCGCCCCAATGCTTGCAGTCAGAGACCACAGGAAAGAGATGGCCCGATCCCGGCACAAGTCTGGCTACGGACCCGTCGGGCTGCCGCCGCGACTCCGGGACTTCCACAGCATGATGCCCTCGCAGCTGAACGAGAACATCCGTCTTCCCCTTCTGCCAAGTAATCTTCCACTGGAAGAGTTCGAATGTGTCAACCAAAATAACAAGTGAAGTGTCGATGGCAACTTTCAGATCGCTTGGCGACTCTGATAAGAGCGCCAATTCTTCATTGTCCACGAGAGTGAAGTCGACAACGGAACGCTCCGACGAGGCAGGGCGCGCGACGCGGGGCTCGAGAACCAGGGAGGCGCACCTGCCAATCTGAGCGCGACGCCAGCTGGGTCTAGCCGCCAATGCAGCATATCCAACGGATGCGTGCACGCAGACACTCGCCATCGCTCGGACGTCAATTCCCTGTGTTTTTGTCGGTTTCGTGCGTGGTTTTTCTCGCCAAATGATCAAGGATGCCCCCCGATGGTCCTCGCCGAAGGAAACATGCACACGTCCGAGCGATGCCCAGGACATGGGGGTGAGCAGCCCGAGCCTGCACCTGTGCCGGCCGCCAGGGAAAGACTGGGCGACGCCGGCGCTGCCCGGGATGCATTCGCGGAAGGTTCGGGCAGGCTCGGCGGCAGCGCGATTCACTTCCCACCGCGCCACGAGGTGACTGCCTACCAGACCACCCCACCCCAACCCGAAGACCCGAATTTCGGGTTGGGGGGGGGTAAGGGTTCCACACGTGTTTTTTCGATGCTTCCCGACCCCCCCCCCCTGGAAATCGAGGGTAAATCTGAGCCTTCGGGTTGGGTTGGGGTGGTTTGGTGAGTGGTGATGAGGGCGCCCGCGCTCGCCGAGCTAGGCAACAATCCACGCCGCGCCACGCGGAGCCACGCCGAGGCGTTCGAGGCAGGGCCGGCCCTCCGTCGGCGGGACATCGCCCCATCCCCAAACCAGCCGGCGGACGACCTGGTCGAAAGCCCCCCCGTCATCGACGAAGAGGATGACAACGGAGGCGCCCCGAAACTTCGACGACGAGCTGATCGTGAGGACGAAGTGAGAAGCGACATCTGTCCCTCGTTTTGCAGCGGCGCCGATCTGCTCCAGTGGCAGGTGGTCATGGACTTCCCCTCCGGCTCCATGGCGTCTTTGATCATGGCAGCGAGGCCCTTGCCGGAGTGACCTGTGAGAGACATGCTGCGCGAACTGTCGCACGCCCGTGCGTCGCCCGCCTGTTTGAAATGGGGGAGGAGGCCGCCGCGCCATTCCAATGGCCACTGACAGTTGGCGACGACGCGCTGGTAGACGGACGACTAGAGAAGCGCGACGGCATCACCGCCAGCGACCTGGACCTCGGCAGCGAGGCCATCGCGACCGACACCCTCGCTGCGCCCCAGGCGGCGCAGGGTGGCTGCCGTAGCAGCGAGGCCTACATCCATGAGGATGGGGTCGTTGTGACCTGGCTGGGTGGGCTTCCTCAGGGCCTCGACGGTGGCCACCCTGCCTCGGAAGACGTGGCAGAAAAACTCTTCCCAGCGCTCGTTCTCCTCACCCGGGATTGGGTGAGGGACCCCTCGAGCTTGAAAACCTGTGTTCTGCACGCTGCGGGAGGCGCCCACGGCGCGAGCAACGGCGAACATCGTTCGCGCGTCGTTGGGTTCCGCTGCGCTCTGCGCCTTCAGCACCATGGCGTCCAAGAGCTCTTTGCGATCTACGGTGAAACGCTCGCGACTGGACTGCTGCAGCTGGCCGCCCCGACAGAGCGGGCGCGTCCGCAGGTCCTTTGCCCCATCCCTTTCGCCGCAGCCCTCACGCTCCCGAGGAGTCTTCACGGGGCCTGGACCCCCAACCCCTGGCTTCTCCAAGGCTTGGCGCGTGCTCCCCGGGGCGTGTCGCGTCTCGTCGCGCGGCCGCCTCCTCGGGCCCAAGAGGGCCCCAAGAAGGGCGAGGAGGGCCCATAAATACCTGAGTCGAAACATCTGGGGGGCGCTCGTCGAGTCCTCTTGGGCTGTCTAGGGGCATCTTGGGACGGGAGGCTCGAATTATCGCTTCGGGCTCTGCGCTCGGGCCCATCTTGGGGCCGTCTTGGGGCGCCTTGGGCGCCCTTAGAGCCGCTTGGGACCCCCTTGGGCCGTCTTTGGGCCCTCTTGGGGCCTCTTGGGCCGTCTTGGGACGGTCTTGGGGGCCCTTGGGACGTCGTGGAGCGCCGGAAGCTGGAAAAGTCAAACACTCCGAAACATAAAACAACCTGCAGAAAATCATTAGGTTTGCCTCTTGTGGCCCTCTGGGGAGCGCTCGTCGAGTCCTTTTGGGCCGTCTGGGAGCATCGTGGGAGGGAGGGTTCGAATTGTCGGGCTCCTGCTCTTGGGCCCCTCTTGGGGCCGTCTTGAGGTCCTCTTGGGCCCTCTCGGGCCCCTCTTGGGGCCATCTTGCGACCCTCTTGGGCCGTCTTAGGGCGGTCTTGGGAGCCTTTTGGGCCGTCTTGGGGCGGTATTCGGGGCCTCTTGGGACGTCTTAGAGCGGCGGAAGCTCGAAAGTCGAGAACCCCAGAAACATCGAACAACCTATGCGAAATCAATGGTTTTTGCCTCTTGGGGCCCTCTGGGAAGCGCTCGTCGAGTTCTCTTGGGCCATCTTTTGGAGGTATGGAAATTGGCACCAACACGGGGGAAGATGATCCTAGATTTAGGTGTTGGTGGTAGTGTCTCGGTCACCTTGGAAGCCATTATATTACCACTATCGCCGAGATCGGGATCGTCTTCCCTCGGTGGAGGCACACCGCCGATCTTGGTGTTGGTGTCAACCTCTAGGCCTGCGAATCTTGAAGCTATCTGGGGCCGTCCGCCAGGACGAGGAGGAGGAGGAGGAGGAGGAGGAGGAGGAGAAGGAGGAGGAGGAGGAGGAGGAGGAGGAGGGTGCAGCTCTACGGCCGCTGGATGATTAGGTTCCCCGGGGAGCCAGGGGCACCCATGGCGACCAGAGGCAGCCAGGCGAGGGCGCCCGACCCTGCTCTTTAACACGTTATACAGTCGGGCTTGATTGGAGAGGGCACGCGAGAGGACACGAGACCCCTTCGAGGGCCACGTCGCCACAGGAATGGACGGAGCATGGGTCGCGAGACACAGGACACAAGGGTACCCTTGATCTGGCAGGGTCGACCTACTAATCCGGGCCGCCTGTAGTATGTTATCTGAGCATATGTAGGTGCGTGTATAAAAGTATGTATGCATATGTGTATATCGGAGGTGAGGGGGTGAGATCGAAGTGGAACGGAGAGCCCCCCTACCGGGAAATCGATTTCGGTTTCGTGTTCGTGCGTGCCGTGCGTGCGGGCGAGGCGAAGCTGCGTGGGCGGGCGAGAGAAAGTCTCCTGTGGCTGAGGCGCGGCCGGACCAAATGATTCCCTTCCGGGCGGCCGGGGCCCCGCGGTGTCCCGCCGGTGTCCCGCTGGTGTCCCGTGTGGCTGAGGCGCGGCCGGACCAAATGATTCCCTTCCGGGCGGCCGGGGCCCCGCGGTGTTCCGCCGGTGTCCCGCCGGTGTCCCGTCGGTGTCCCGATGATGATGTTGATGATGATTATGATGATCATTACGATGATGATGGTGATGATGATGATGGTGGTGATGATGATGATGATATTGATGATGGCGATGATGATGATGTTGATGTTGTTCATGATGGTGATGATGATGATGATGATGATGACGTCGATTGTGAGATCGATTGTGATATCGATAGTGAGACCGAATGTGAGATCGATTGTGAGATCGATAGTGAGATCGATTGTGAGATCGATAGTCAGATCGATTGTGAGATGATGATGGTGATGATGGTGATGATGGTGATGATGGTGATGATGGTGATGATGATGGTGGTGATGATGATGATGACGTTGATGATGTTGATGATGATGGTGTCCCGATGACGATGATGTTGATGATGACGTTGATGATGGTGATGATGATTATGTTGATGATGATGGTGTCCCGATGATGATGATGATGATGATGATGATGATGATTACTATTATGTTGATGATGATGATGATGTCGATGATGACGATGATGGTGTCCCGATGGTGATGATGATGGTTATTATGTTGATGGTGATGACGATGATGGTGTCCCGATGATGATGATGATGCTGATGATGATGATTATGATGATGATGACGATGTTGAGGATGACGATGAGATGATGATGATGGTGTCCCGATGATGATGGTGTTGATGATGATGATTCTGGTGTCCCGATGATGATGACTATGATGGTGATGATGATGATTGAGTATGGTGATGATGATGGTGTCCCGATGATGATAATGATGATGATGATGATGATGTTGATGATGACGATGTTGCTCGTCGTCGTCGTCGTGAGATCGATTGTGAGATCGACTGTGAGATCGATTGTGAGATCGATAGTGAGATCGACAGTGAGACCGAATGTGAGACCGAATGTGAGATCGATTGTGAGATCGATTGTGACATCGATAGTGAGATCGATAGCGAGATCGATAGTGATATCGATAGTGAGATCGAATGTGAGACCGATTGTGAGATCGATAGCGAGATCGATTGAGTGAGACGTTGGTTCCCCCTCCCCCCTGACCTCCTTATCACCCGCAGGGTGGTCGTATAGGTATCTACACATGCACACAAGATTGCATTGGCGCTTCGAGCCATGCACCTTGGTCCTTCGAGCTTCGTGCAATGTGGCTCTTTTCGCCACTCGCCGTGGCCTTGAACTGCTGCCGGCTCCCCTGAGTAGTCTTGGGTTGCGTTGGACCCGAATCTCGAGGCGGACCCTGCCATGCGACGACGAGAACGGTGGAGGCTCCGAATGGACGGAAAACGGACGGAAAACCTCGATCGTCGAACCTCGAACCTTGATCTTTTGCCGTCCTCTGTCGGGATGGAAAACCATCCCCGGGAGGAGGTCTTCGGAAGTTGAAAAAGTCTTAGGCCGTCTGAAAGTCTTCTTGGGCCGTCGCGGGGCCCTCTCGGAGGCTTATTGGGCCGTCTTGGGGCGATCTCGGGGCCTTTTGGGCCGTCAACGAATATGGCCTCTCGAGGCCTTCTTGAAGGGCATTTTCAAGGCTTCTTGGACAATTTTGGACCCCTTTGGGGCTGGACTGTCTTGTGCCGTTTGCACTGGTTGGGAGTGATCCTCAAAAGCCCGGAAGTCCCGGATGACCCTGTTAAGGAGCGCCCAGAAGGCCCCCGAGACGAGAGATCAGGGGGGTCCCGTTTAGGGGGGGTCGCAAGGTTCCGCTCAAGAGAAGAATATGGAATGGAACCTGTGCATATTGGATGTGCACGTATATGTCGATGTGTCGTGCAGACACGGCGTTATTGATTTGACTTGACGTGTGCATATATACACCAATCTAGGTACCTCTCTTTCTCTCTTTCCCTCTCTCTCTCTCTCTCTTTTGCTCTCCCCTTCCTGCTGCTCTTCTCCTCATCCCAGTAGGGTCTTCGCACGACCTGCGGGGAAGAAAAGACGCCAACGCCACCGAGAGGTCGCCCCGCCCAGCAGGCCCCAGAGAGAGAGACAGCGGGCGAGGCCCACCCCGCACCACCAGAAGCTGCCAGGCGGATCGGTGCCCGAGAGCGGCCCAGAGCTGGCCATGCGTCCGTAGAGCAAGAAACTGTGGCACGAACATGAGCTCTGTGCACGGTTTTCCCCGGGGCCGTAGGCGACCTGAGGAGGAGGAGGAGGAGGAGGAGGAGGAGGAGGAGGAGGAGGAGGAGGAGGAGGAGGAGGAGGGAGGTGGAGGAGGGGGAGGGGGGGGGGGGGAGGAGGAGGAGCATGATGATGATGATGAGGAGGAGGAGGGAGGAGGAGGAGGAGGAGGAGGAGGAGGAGAAGGGAGGAGGGAGGAGGCAGGAGGCAGGAGGCAGGAGGGAGGAGGGAGGAGGGAGGAGGAGGAGGAGGGGAGGGAGGAGGGAGGAGGAGAGGGAGGGAGGAGGAGGAGGAGGGAGGAGGAGAAGGAGGAGGAGGAGGAGGAGGAGGAGGAAGAGGAGGAGGAGGAGGACGGGTCGCCTCAGCCCTTCGGAGAAACCCTCCAAAGCTCTGTTCGCTCCACGCAGCTTTCCTGGACCTGCGCTGGGGCCCCCTGGCGGCGCCTCCGGCGCCGCTCCAAGAAATCCGCGCGGAGCTTCCAGATCATCTGTTCGTGCCGATGCTTCTTCCTCTCCGAGGCCACGCATCCACTGTTCGTTCAGATCGGCCGCCTCAGACGCCGACCGAGCACCCCAAGCAGTGCCCGGCGCCCGTCGGCCCTCGGCTTTGGGGGAGGGCAGGGGCGGCTCAGAGCTGGCCCTGGTGCCCGTCGGATCTTGGTTTCCGGGAGGGCATGGGCGTCTCATGATGGGCCTATTTTCCACCACCACCACCACCATAAGTTGGAGGGGAGAAGGAGGAGGAGGACGAGGAGGAGGGGGACCAAGAGGAGGAGGAGGACGAGGAGGAGGGGGACGAAGAGGAGGAGGAAGTGGAGGAGGAAGAAAAGTAGGAGGAGGACGAGGTGGTGGAGGAGGAGGAGGAGGAGGAGGAGGAGGAGGAGGAGGACCCCCTCCCCCTCCTACTTATGGTGCTGGTGGTGGTGGAAAACAAGCCCATCGGCTCAGATTTGGCCCTGCATCCAGTGCCCGTGCCCGTGCAGCGGGAGGTGGTGGCCCTCGGGGAAGTGGATGCGAGCGTGCTCCTCGGGGGGGGGAGGGGGCGGCCAGGGCACCGACGCCGCCGCTCCCTGGGGCCTCTCCCCCCAGGGCTCGCTCTGGCCAGAGCCTCGGGGAGAGTCCACTCGTGGCGACGGGGGCTGCCCACGACGAGCAGCGGCATCGGCACCTCGTCCTCCCTCGAGCTCCTCGAAGGTCTCGGCGTCGAGCACGACGCAGAACGAGTCGCCCGTGGGCTGGTCGCGCACCCAGGACAGCAGCACCCCGGCGTCCTCCTTGTCGCTGTACGGCATTGGCACGAAGACGGGCTGCCAGGGCAGCTCGCGCGACACGTCCTGGGTGCCCCACTTCACGACCTCGTGGGTCTCGTGGTCCTGCGGGCGTCCGCCGCCGGCGCGCCCTCAGGGGAAAAGGCAGAGGGGGGCGGGCCCTCCCTGCAGGCTCAGAAGACCTCCGGCCTTCTGAGAAGTTGTCTACGACCTCGTCCTCGTCCTCGTCCTCGTCTTCGTCCTCCCCCTCGTCCTCGTCCTCGTCCTCGTCCTCGTCCTCCTCTTCCTCCTCCTCCTCCTCCTCCTCCTCCTCCTCCTCCTCCTCCTCCTCCTTAGTCAAGCCTCCTCCGAAGCCACAGAGGTCTTCTCAGAAAGCCCGCGGGCTTCTCAGTCGGCCGGGGGTGCTTCTCTCGCCATCGCTCGGACGTCCATGCCCCGTGCATTTTTCGATTTCGTGCGTGCATCTTCCGCTGAATGATCAAAGTTGTTCCTCGATGGCCCTCGCCGAGAAAAAAGGCACACGTCCGAGCGATGCCAAGTTCTGAGAGGCCCCCGGCGCCTCCTGAGGAGGCGTACCCCCTCTCACGTACCTCTCTCCGGCGCGCCGCCGAGTCTGAGACCCCTTCAGATCCGAGCGCTGCAAGCACACAGAGGTGGCGCTCTGCGTCGTCTTCGGCCTCCGGGGGCCGTGTCCTGGCCCCGGGACCGTCAAGAGACGACTCAGGATGAAACGCTGGCCCTGGGGAAGTGGCCGAGATTCCAGGGGGCTGACGCCACGAGAAATACAGTGTCGGCGGGGAGGGACCACCATCCCTCGTGTGCCTGGTCGTCACTCGCACTTCTATACTGACTACGGCGGCATCGGATCAGGGGTCGCTGGATCAAGAATTCAGGATCGCACAGCCGATGGAGGGCTTACAGCGGGGAATACGTGGGCCAAGCGCGGGGAATTCGCGGCCTCGGCAGAATGAGGACTACGATATAAGGTCTACGGCCAGGATTGTTTGATCAGCGTGTCGCTGCGGCGGCCCCGGCGACACGCCATGTCTGGGGCGGGAGGCCAGCGACGCGACACGCTAAGCCAAAGTTCCCGACGGTAGCCTTCGGGAGAGCGTTCCTCGCTCAAGTACCCCGCAGAGGACAGCTCATGGCCTCGTATGTGTGCCTGCTGTCTTCTTGAGGTCTCGAGATGTGCCCATTCGCGCATCCTGCTTGGTGATTCGGAGCATGCCGTTGTCGTCGATGACGCCGTAGCTGAATCGCTGCCGCTGCCCGGAGACCTTCGGGTTGATCTTCGGCTCGTCGAAACAATTGTCTGGCCAGCCCGAGCAGGTGCTCTCGCCGGTAGCAAGGTTCAGGCAGAAACGCTTCACCTCGCCTCCTCCCCCACGCCAATCCTCGGGGAACAAACAATGACATAAACATAAAAACTCCGAGGTCCGCGCGGCTTCTCGAGTCGGCGCTGGAGCCCCCCTCCCTGGAGCGCGGAACGCGCCAGGGGCGGCGCCAGAGGCGCCGCCACGGGGCCCCAGCGCAGATCCGAGGAGTCCGCGCGGATCTCCGAGTGTTTATGTTTACGTCATCATCTGTGTTCCGCGGTGTTTCTGTTTCTGTCACTGTTTGCTCCCCGTGGTCCTCCACGTCGCCGGAGCGCGCCTGACGCAGCGGGAAGCCGACGGGTGGCTCCTCGTAGCACACGACGTCGATGAAGACGCAGTCCTGCGTGCCGTCCGCGCCGCCCTTCTCCTCCCACGTGTTGATGACGTGGAAGAAGAAGAATGGGAACGTCTCGAACACGGGCAGCTGCTCGCCGGTCACCTTGTCGATGGGCCCCAGAACACACACACAAATAAACACACACAAATAAAAAGATTCCCCATATTTCCCCATATGTTCTGGGTTGTTGTCTTCCCCCACACTTCCCATAGTTTTCCATATTTCTGAGGAATCGAGGATTAATTGTGTCTGTGTGTTTTTTCCTCTCCTGAGCCTTGTCGATCAAGCGGATGATGGTCGGCCGCTCGGGCTGCCAAGTGTTGTAGTCGTTCAGGTTCCCCTTGCCGGGTGCACGCTGGTTGGATTGGCGGGGGCGGGGGCCGGTGGGGGTCGAGTACATCTCCGTGCATGGACACCGTGGGCAACAAGCAACAGCGCTTGCATGGAGAAAAGATGGCAACGCGATCACGATTGGCCCCCTAACTCCACCAGGGCACTTACAAGCATCTTACTGCCACTCGGAATCCACATCAGGAGGCCAACGTAAGGAACGACGGTTTCTGTTCTGGCCACGGCGACCTGGGTCTAAGGAACGGCCAGAGCCCTCCCTGCGCCCGAAGTGGTCCTTATCTCAGCGTCTGGACTCCACCCGCCGCCTCGTACTTGCCGGTCATCAGCCACTTGCCCTCCGCGTTCAGCATGCCGTCCCAGTTGAGCGGGTACGGGATCTGGATCATGATGAAGAACCTGCAGGGGCATGGCGGCAAACCACAGCTCCCCCACCAGCAGAGGAACAAAAGCTACAGAAGCCGAGGCCGAGTTGGACAACGCGGGGCCGAATGGAACACAGCAGGCGAGGGAGGAGACCGGGCGCGCGGAAGGGGAAAGGTGGGGGAACGAACAGGCACCGGTACCGCTTGCTTTCTACCCGGACCTCCAACGTGTGCAGCAAACTCGAGACGGAGGGCTTCCCGCCGTCTCTGACGTCTGGGGGCCCTCGCCGGGCCCAAGGACCTTCAAGACGGGATCTGGGACGAGGAGTGCAACAATTCAAATGGACGCGAAACCGAAGAGCTTCTTCCGGTGCGATCTCGGCCCCGTGCAGGAGGTCCCGATCCAGCCCCGCGCCCCCATGGATCCCGCGCCGAGGCTCCGCCGACGATCCGGACAGAGAAGTCTGCCTCTGGGGGCCGGCCCAGAGCTCTGTCCGGACAGAGGCAGAGACTTCTCTGTCGGGCCTCTGTCTGGTGCCTCTGCGGCCCCGGCGATCCGGACAAAGAAGTCTGTCTCTGGGCCGGATCGGCCGGATCTGCGCCTCTGCGGGCCTCTGGGGGCCGGCCCAGAGCTCCGGCGGCCCCGCGTTGAAAAAAGTCCTGGCGTCGGAGGTGTCTGGGCGCCCAGACCTCTCCATGGGGCGCGTCCTGACCAGGCTTCCGGGGCGCATGCGGCCGTGGCGACGAGGGAAGGGGGGGGAGGAGGAGGAGGAGGAGGAGGAGGAGGAGGAGGAGGAGGAGGAGGAGGAGGAGGAGGAGGAGGAGGAGGAGGAGGAGGAGGAGGAGGAGGAGGAGGAGGAGGAGGAGGAGGAGGAGGAGGAGGAGGAGGAGGAGGAGGAGGAGGAGGAAGAGGAGGAGGAGGAGGAGGCGGGCCCCTCTTCTTCCTCTGGCGGAGAGGTGCCAAGTGCTGACCACATGCTCCTCCCCCAAGACGCGGCACCCCTCTCTGAGGCGGGGCGGCCTGTCCGTGAGGCCGATGGTGTGCACCGGCGACGGGTACTCCGTCTGGACACGAGTGATCAGCCTGCGCGCGTGCTCGTGGGGGTTGGCAGTCGGGGGCGTCCAAGAGGGGGGCGTCCAAGAGGCGTGGGCGCAAATCATGGACGGAGGCATGTGCGCGGCCCAGGAGGGGGGGCTGGGGACGCGTCGCATTGAAATGAGAAGAGGCACCATGGAATCTGGGGAGGTACCATGGCTCCCGCCATGACATCCCCCGCCCTGGTCATCACCCCTCCTTTGCCGCCCCAGAGGCAGGCGAGGTGGCTCGGCACGGCAGAAGAGAGCGGCCCGCCCAGCTCTGCGCTGGTGGAGGGGCAGCGCGCCCCAGCGCAGCGTGGCAAGCTGGCTGGGGAGCGCACGGGACCTGCACGAGTTCCCTGCTTGCGCGCGCAGGCTTCACTCGCGCACGTATGTGCAGACACGCGCACGTACGAAAGCACGCGCGCACATGCGACGTCGCGGCACGTGCTAGTACGGTGCGCGCGTGCGCATCTGTGCGCATACCTAAGGCGAGGCCGCGCGCATGAGGGGTGAACCAGCCACGCATACACACATGGAAATACGTTCAACCGCATGCAATGCAAATGATTTCGGCACTTGGACACCAAACCATTTCAAGATAACCAAGACGGCAACCCAGGCCAGGGCCCTATGGTCCGCTCCATGCCTCCTCTTGCATCTACCTCCATACCTCGTGCATGTCGGCATCCTCCCCCATCTCCTCCTCCTCCTCCTCCTCCTCCTCCTCCTCCTCCTCCTCCTCCTCCTCATCTTACTCCTGCCTCATGCCTCGTTCCTCGTTATCATGCTTCAGTCGTCGACGGACAGTCGCCCCAAGGCCGCGTTTTACCGACCTCATCCTCCTCCTCCCTCCTCCTTCCTCCTCCTCCTCCTCCTCGCCCTCCTCCTCCTCCTCCTCCTCCTCCTCCTCCTCCTCCTCCTCCTCATCCCCCTCCTCCCGTCTTCTGTCTTCTCCCTCCGCTTGTCCCCTCCTCTCTCCTCCATCCTGTCTCCTGCCCTCTCCTGCTCCACCGCTTTCCCCTCCTCCCTCCCCCCTGAAGGGCCGCCCCTGGCCTACGGTAGACCGGCGCCCCTGGCTCGGGCTGAGTGTCGGCGGGGATGGAATAGACCACGTACTCGGGCTTCAGGCCTCAGCTCTGCAGGGACGAGGAGGGAGGAGGACGGAAAAGAGAGAGAGAGAGAGTGAGAGGGAGGGAGCGAGGGAGGCAGAGAGGCACCGAATCGGACGCGCTGCTCCAGACGCCGCGGCTACAAGCGCCGCGTACGTCACACCCTTTGGGCCTGGGCGGGGCGTACACGTAAGACCAGCTGGCTCCCAAAGCGCGCGAACGGCGACGCGCGACGAACGGCTGGTAATGCCTAGAGACGCGGCGCCTCGCGCCGGACTTGGCGCCATAAAGAGCGGGAGGGCGCTACGAAGCACTGTTTGAGGAATCAGGAATAAGAAAACCCAATGAAGAAAGCCTGTGTGAAAGGCAATGCGCGAAAGAGGCGGGAGCACGCTGGCGCAAGATCAGGGGGGGACGAGGAGAGGAGTGCTCATGTTGTGTAACTGCAGGGAAGAAGGAGATGGAGGAATAAGAGGTTAGGGGAGGAGGAAGCGAAAGGCAGGGGAAAAGGGGAGGAGGGGGAAGGAGAAGTGGGAAAGAGATGAGAGGGAGACTGCGGAGGATGAGGCACGCCGGGAGGCAAATGGAGAGAGAGAGAGAGAACAAAAAAAAAAAAAACGCCCGCGGGGCCCCGGTGGCAGCGGCAACCGGCCAGGTCGCGGGCCGACCGAACCCTCGGGCCGTCGCGCGGTCCACGGCGCCTGTCGCCCCGGTCGCCGGCCACAGCGGGCCAGCGCGCGCCGAGCGGCGGGCCCATGTCTTCCGGGCTGATCTTCAGCTGGATCGCGCACGTGTACCACTCGCCTCGGCCAAGGAGGCCGGCTTCGCGGAGGCCGCGATTGGGCCCGGGTCCCACGGCCCAGGCCCCGGGCGCGGTCGCCACCGAAAAGCCGAGCGCCGAGCGCAGGGTGAAGCCCGGCTCAGTCCGAAGAAGGCCAGGTCAGTGCTACAGTCGGACTTGATTGGACAGGACGCGCGACAGGACACAAGACCCTTCCCAGGGCCACACTGCCATAGGAATGTAGGAGGCATGGGTCGCGAGACACAGGACACAAGGGCACTCTTGATTTGGTAGGGTCGACCTACTCATCCGGGCCGCCTGTGGGCCTGGAGCTAGAACTGATGCCAGATCTGCGTCATGCTCAGCTGCAGAGCCAAGCTGCGGCTGGAGCCCTGTTTTGCGTCAGCTACAGTCGAGGTACTATCAGAAGGAATGCTGAATAAGAAACGAAGCCCCTTCTTGGCCGTAGAAGCGCTTAGGTGCACGAGGAGTGATGGAGGAGGAGCCATGGAAGAGCTTAAGGAACAGCGAGCCCCTTCCGCATCCGAGGCGTTCAGCGTCTTGGCTGCACAGCTACCCACAACCGCGCCCCCTGGTGGGCCAGGACGTGTTGGCATGCCTGGAGGCTATCTGGTGGAGTTTCTGTACCTTGCCACGTCGTCGACGTCACGCCGTCGAAGGATGGTCCGCCGTACCGTTCCCTCTCTGGCGCCCTTCTCAACCTCGAGGCTGGCCAATAAGCCCCCAAGGAAAGCCATAACCTATCCCAGGACGGAGCCAAGACCCTTGCAGACGATCCCTAGACGTCTCAAGGGACAGGAAGAGAGTCCCAACAGCTCTTGGGAGGTCCAGGAGAAGCCCTAGATACTTCCATTGACTCTCCAAGAGGCTCCTGGAAGGCCTCACGATGAAAAACGTGTGGCTTTTCTGCAGCCCCGGAATCCCCGAGAAGCAGCCAGAAGCCCCAAACATCCACTAAGACCACCCCCCAAGCGGTCCCTGACAGGGCCCTGGACGGCCCCGAGACGGCCCGGGGCCGTCCCAAGACTGCCCCCGCACAGCCCTGGGCTCTCCGCGGGATGCTCTCCAAGACGGCCCGAGACTAGGCCAGGGTGCCCCAAGACGGCAAAAAGGCTTGTCCAGACAGTCCCAAGATGATGCCACCGAGCCTCTTCGGGAGAGATCGGTAGAATAGAGGAAGAAGACACCACAGAAACATAAATGTTTGGCGCTCCGCGCGGAGTTCTTGGATTCGCGCTGGACCCCCCCCCTCCCTGGCGCGCCGGAGGGCCCAGGCGCGGATCCAAGAAACCCGCGCGGAGCGCCAAGAGTTTATGCTCATGTAGTTTTGTTCCTCTTCGGTAGGCCCCACACGCCCAAGGCAGCTCAAGGGCATCCCGGGGCGGCCCGCGGAGCCTCCGGGAGCACGGCTCCGCAGAGCCGCGGCGAGCCCACGGCAGAGCGAGCCAGAAGCCAGCTGGATGCAGGCGCAGGCACGGCGGCTGCGCTTGCCGACGACGACGACGACGACGACGACGACGACGACGATGACGACGACGACGACGAGGACGACGACGACGACGACGACGACGACGACGACGACGACGACGACGACGGCGACGGCGACGGCGAGGACGAGGACGAGGACGAGGACGTCGACGACGATGATGACGACGACGACGACGACGTTCGATTGGAGGCGCGCCCACGGGGGAAGTGTGGGAGTCGGGAGGCGTTCCGGCGGCTCCGCCGAGGGCCGACGCAGCTTCCCAGCTTCCCCGAGCGCACCGCACACGGCCGCTGGAGGCCCGAGCTGCGACCCGCAAGCCAGGCTCTCGGCGGCACACCGGGGGGGGGGGGGCGTGATGGGGGGGGGCAGGCCTCGTCAGAGGGCGGCGGGGCTTCTCGGAAGCCCTCTGGCCTTCTGGGAGGCTCCCTCCGTCTCTGGAGGAGGCCCAGAAGGCCTCTCGGCTGCTCAGAAGGCCGGGGAGGCCTTCGGAGCCTTCTGAGGAGGCCCGCCCCCTCTCGCCGCCTCCCCCATGGGCTCGCCGCCGGTTTGAACTTGCGCATGCGGGCAAATTCAGGGCTGAAGCTATGGCTGAGGCTAGGGATCAAGCTAGGCTGAGCTGCTGAGATTGCAGATCAAGAGGGACGGCCGGATTACTGCACAAGTAGCAGCTAATGCCATACATGATCCTGGGTCGAGGGCTCGCAGCGCCCGGCCAGATGGGATGGGTCCCAGGGTCCCACAGTCCCCCAACCAGATAAGATGGTGGGGGGACGAAGACGACGACGACGACGATGACGACGACGACGACGAAGCAGACGCCGACGCCGACACCGACGCCGCCACCGACGCCGACGCCGAAATCGACGCCGACGCCGAACTCGACGCCGACGTCGACGCCGCCGACGACGACGACGACAGAAGACGACGACGACGACGACGACGACGACGACGACGACGACGACGATGACGACCACGCAGACGCCGACGCCGACATCGACGACGACGCCGACGGAAGGCGACGACAACAACGACGACGAATACGACATGACGACGAAACCACCCCACACCCACAGGGGAGGGATCACCTACACCGCCACGCCTACATGGCCACGACCACAGGGTAGGTGGGGGAAGCGATCCCATTCGCGAGGCCTTCGCGAGGCTCAAGGGCGTACCCACCCAGCGGGGAGGGGGGGGCTCGTTCCCATATTCATGGGGGGGGCAACCCTAGATCATATACACAGCTGCAGCTGACGCCACAGCTGCGATTATCTCTGAAACGAAAGCAAAGCGAAGACAAATGCTACGGTTAAGCTAGGATGAAACACGCAACAACGAAATCGCACATTGAAGCTGCGCAAGTGTAACCAAGCTAGTGTGAGCCAATATTCGGGGTGCTGTGCTAAGCTACGCGCGAGCAAAAAAAAAACATTCGAGAAAGACTCCCATCAGTCCTCTGGGCGTGGGTGGTTTGGCGAACTCGTTCTTGTCTACCTCCATGCTCCCCTTCGGGGAGGTGCTTACCCCTCTCCTTACCCCTACGCCGGAAGACTTCCCCCCTGGCCCAGCGAAGCCTCCTAGGGTTAAGTCGGGTCTGTTCTCCTACAGGGGAATGTTGGACAAATTTAAAATAGTAAAACAAATGCCGCAAAGTGGCCCCAGAATGGCAAAGAAATCGTCCCCCATTTTTGGACTATTTTGGAATATTCCTCCTGGAGAGGGACAGGCCCGACTTAATCCTAGGGGCCCTCTTGGGGGCCTCTCGGGGGACTCTTCTGGGGCCGCTTGCGGGCCTCGTGTGGGCCCCTGGGGGGGCCCTCTTGGCGTCATGGCCGCTGACAAATGTTCTGGGCCTTCTCGAGAGTTCGACCGCCTTGGAGATCTCCTGGGGCCCTCTTGGTGCTCGCCTGGGGTCCTGTGCCGAGCTCTTGGCGGCGTCTTCGGGCCATCTTGGGCCGACCTGGAGGCTGTCTTGGCGTGTCTTCTCGTGCACTGTCATGTCTTGTCTTGTCTGGTCTGGTCGTTTGGTGCCGTCCTGGCGGCGTCTTGTGAACTCTTGGAGTCCACCCCACGCTGGCTGTGTGGCCACCCGTCGACGGAAGGGGCCCGCCCGCCTTGTCAAGGGAAGTCCTCCCCGTGGATTAGGGACCAGGGTTACGAGAGGGGTTCGAGGGCCCAAGGTGACCCAAAACAGATGGCCAGAAGAGGGCCCCAGATACTGTGGCCCAAGATGGCCTGCAAGACGGCACATGTTACCTTAAGGTGACTCAATCAATATGGCGTCCAACATGCCTCCAAGAGGCCTGAAGGCCGCCACCAGACAGCTCCAAGTGGGCACGGAGCCTTGCATCGAGACCCCCGAGAGGCTCTGCGGGCTCAATCAGCAAGCGCCTCATCACAAACCTCAACTTGGCCAGCACACACGAGCTGGGCCGAGCCACAACGAAATCTGACTCGAAGCCACGACTGAATCCAGACTAGGCTAAGTTAGCAAAGCAAGACAGTTGCTTAAGCCTTCTCTCTCTCTCTCTCCCTCCCTCCCTCTCTCTCTCCCTCTCTCAATGTCTGTACGTATGTGTATCGGAGGTTGGGGGATGATATGGAAGTGGAAAGGAGAGCCTCCCACCGGGAAATCGGTTTCGGTTTCGGGCCCGTGTCGTGCGTGCGGGCGAGGCGAAGCTGCGGGGGCGGGCTAGACAATGACCCCGCTGTGGCCAAGGCGGGTCCAACACCATTGACCGCCCTTCCTCCCTCCCCGGTGGGCGGGCGGTGGCCGGGTTGTCCCGCCGTGGTATCCTGTCGCTGTCCGCCTCTCCCCCGCGGTAAGCGGGCGGAGGCTGGGTTGTCCCGCCGTGGTGTCCCGTCGGTGTCCACTCGGTATCGCGTCGCTGTCCCGTCGGTGTCCCGTCGCTGTCCCGTTGGTGTCCCGTCGGTGTCCCGTTGGTGTCCCGTCGGTGTCCCGTCGGTGTCCCGTCGGTGTCCCGTCGGTGTCCCGTCGGTATTCCGTCAGTGTCCCGTGGTGAGATCGATAATGAGGCCGATCGTGAGATCGAGGGTGAGATCGAGCGAATGAGATCGATAGTAAGACCGATGGTGAGATCGATAGTACTTCGAAAGAGAGATCGATTGATGCCCCGATGGTGTCCCGTGGTGTCCCGTCAATGTCCCGTCGGTGTCCTGCGGGTGTCCCGTCAGTGGCCTGTGGTGTCCCGTGGTGAGATCGATGGTGAGATCGATAGTGAGACCGATAGTGAGATCGATAGTGAGATCGGTGGTGAGATCGATGGTGTTCAAATCCTACTCAGCACTACCGCCGTTGCTGTCGCCGCCACACTCATCACCACTGCGGCAATCAATTGTCGTCAGCAGCCAGCCATCACACTTAGCACCAACCATCACAGCACAATAGTGGTGGTATCTGTTTGGCTCCATGGTGCCCTAGTGGTGTCTCGATGGTGAGATCGATCGAGTCGGGTCGATAGTGGAACCACATCGCGATGCAGCATCGTCACCTCGTGTCGTCGCCAACTCACAGGCGCATCACCAGCATCGTCATCACCACCGCCATCGCAGTTGTTATCAGTTGGTTCAGTCTCCCTCCCCGCTAACCTCGTTATCACCCGAAGGGTGGTCGTATGACAAATACATGTATATGTACATGTATATGTATGTATGTATGTATGTATGTATGTATGTATGTATGTATGTATGTATGTATGTATGCATGCATGTATGTATGTATGTATGTATGTATGTATGTATGTGTATATATATATGTCTATGCTTCGGAATGTGGAACTGTATATGTACAGGTACAAGCATATGTAGATGTCTATGTATACATCCATGTACATGTATATGTATACGTATGGGTATGTGTACGTATATGTATGTGTGTATCGCCATGCCAGTATACCGCTTCTGACCGCTGCTGAAAATCAAATATTCGGAACGCACCACCGGCGGAACTTCGTCGGGAGGACGCTGACGGCACGGGGACAAGCCCACCTAACCCCGAGGAAAGACAAACGAAACCACCTGAATTGCTCAGACGTCCCTCCCATCTCTAATTTGGAGACATTCCCCCCGCCCCACCACCAGAAAATCCCCCACTGCTCCGGCGAGCGGGGCAGGGATTCGTCGCCTGTGGCGCCGTCGACATGCGGCTCGGCATGAAAAATCAGAGGCCCCATGTCAGCAATGTCGTCCTTGAAATTGACCTTTCCCACTGTTCCGAGATCCTCCAGCGTGAACTCCATCAACGAAGAGCCCACGGACATGGAGATGCACCTGGAGTTGCCCCCGAACTGGGAAATGTGCAGGTTGCCGTTCTCGTTGTCGGGGGGCTGGAACATGTACGCGATGCGCTCCCAGATGGTCGGAATTGAGGGCCGCGAGCACGTCTCTCGGACAGTGATTCTGCCACCCTGGGAATTCAGATGGGGGGGAGGAGGAAGAGGAGGAGGAGGACGAGGAGGAGGAGAAGGAGGAGGAGGAGGAGGAGGAGGAACACATCAAAACACGAACACTTACGAGCCATGTGCTAGCGTCATATTCAGTGCGGAGATGCATCTTGCACCTTGAAGGTGTGGAAGATATGGGATCGATGGCTCTGCGATGCGCATCATGGAAGCCCAACAGCGGCTTCGCTGGGGGTCATTGCGGCCGTAGGAAGTGGAGGAGGCGGAGGATGAGGAGGGGGCAGCGGAGGCAACGTGGATCGCGTTCTTGTCCGCGATGGTGAAGTCCTTCATGAGGTGGTACTTGTGGGAGGCGAAGCCCATGCGGATGGCCGAGCTGGCGATCCCGTTCTCGACGACGCGGGGCGACGGGTGGATGGGGAGGTCCGCGCAGACGCGGGCGCACACGCTCAGCTGGTCGACAGGGTACGCGAGGAGGTGGATCATCTTCAAGCATTGGAGGAGGAGCAGCATGGAGTCTGGGCGGTCACATCCATATTCGCACAGGAGTTTTGCGGGCGCACGTGCGTGCAGTCCGACGTCGACCATGCGCCCGGATGGGCTTAGACGATATCCCATGCCCGCACTCTTGGCCGGGTCGCCAGGAACTTGCGGGCGCGGATCCAGCGCGCGAGAAAGTCCGCGAGGAGCTCGCGCATCATGCGCCGGTCTGGTCTGGCTTGTTTGGCACTGCTTCTTCGTCGTGTTCGTCGTCGCCGAGGGAGCGCCGCGAGTCGGACTCGGCCGCGCAGAGGTCGCGCCGGTTGCGCGCCCAGCGGCGGCGGGCCCGGCGCTTGGCGGAAGCGCGGCGGCGAAGCGCTCCCAGACGGAAGACGCGCGCGGGGTCGTGGCCCGCGTCGTCGCGGAGCGCGCGCGCTGGGCGGATGCGCGCCAAGCGGGGGGGGGCGCAGGCGCGCTCGTAGCACTCGGCGTCGAGGCGGATCTCGGCGGAGACAATGCAGGGGCAGACGTGGGCCAAGCCGCGCTGCGAGTAGCACCAGTGGCGCCAGCTCGCGATGCCCCCGGGGCGGGGGCCCCAGCGCGTGGCGGAGAGCAGCGGCGCGATGTCGTGGAGCGCCTCGAGGTTGGCCCAGAAGGGCACGCCGAAGACGTCGGACTTGCTGGCGCCGTGGGGCGCCGCGCGGAGCAGTCAGTGGGAGCCCGCAGCGGTCTCTTGCAATAACGCGCTGGAATCTGCCAATTGAAACAGGGCGCCAACAGTCGCGGCGCGGTTGCGGCAGGCGCCGGCGCTGCAAGTCGTTTCCTTCGCGACGCAGGCGCCGGGGCACCAAGTGGCTCTGGCGTTGCTGCGCGGTTCATGTCACGAGCCTCTTTGACGAAGCTGCGCGCTTGCGCTGAGAACTCGGCGGCGGGGCCGAGGGCGACTGCGTCTCCGGCGCAGCGGGCGGCCTTGTGCATCAGAGGCTTCTGGAAACGCCGACGGCGGGCAGCAGGGCAATGGGTCTCGTCGCGCGTCTCGGCGAAGGACTTTTAAAGGCGCGCGCGGCGCGGCGAGCCGACGATGAAGGCCGGCGCAACGCGCTCTCGGGACGGCCTGCTGCGAGCAGGACGGATGCCAGATTGCGCGATCGCTCGACTTCCCGTCGGCGCCAGCTATGGGAAGGTCATCGGCGCAAGGCAAGGTGACCGCCCTGGGGGTGTTGTGCGACGTCAGACAGATGAAGCGGAAGTCAATCGCGCTCACAATGACGTCGAAGATCATGCGATGCGTGGTGGAGAGTCTCTGATCTCATGCGTCTCCTGGAGGAGCTGCTCCCAGGTCGGGGGGTAGAGATGACGCTGAGCCTCGATAGCGCTCGAGACAACTATCGCGTTGAAGCTGTTGGGGCCGTGCTCGGGGATGTCGAGGTCGCCCGTCATGGTGAGCGCGCGTCCGCAACGCTGAGCCGCGCTGCTCGCCCTGGAGCGACCTCTGCGACAGACTCCAATGGTCGCGCATCGGGCGGGCGGCTCGGCTCGACCTCGACGAAGGGGTCGGGGAAGCCAGCGGCGCCATCCGAGGTGGGGTTCGCGATGCCGTAGCGGGGGGCCCGGTGCTTGAGCTGCGCGGAAAACGCGAGGGAGTCCACGTCGATTGTCGCGCTGTGCGTCTCCAATCCCCGTGCTGTACGACAACCTCTGGCATGGCGACGGCTCGCAACACCGCGCGACTGATCACCTCGCAAGATGTGGAGGCCACTGCACACAGAAGTGTGACAGCGGAATATGGGGATGCGCGCCCGCAAGCCCGTGGCTTTGGCGGAAAAAAAGCAATTGGCCGCGGCCCAGCGGTGTCCATTTGACACCGCTGGGGTAGTGTCATCTTGAGCCACAACGGCTGCGGAGGAGGGGGAGGAAGAGGCTATGGAGGAGACAGAGGACGAGGGGACAGAGGAGACAGGAGGAGGACGAGGAGGAGAGAAGGAGGAGGAGGGAGAGGGCGAACGGAGGCGGGAGAAGCACAAAGGACCTCGCGGTGTGCCCTGTGGTTGGAGGTGTCGAGCCACTTGTTCGTGTACTCGCAGACGCCGTTGTCCTTAATTCGGATACGGTACAGCATGGCCTCCGTCGGGTGTTCCCCAACGGGGGGGGCAACATACGTGGGGCGAAGGAGCGTGCGCCTCGTCACCTCGTGCACCATTCGGGCAGCCAGATTCCCGCCCTGCGTTGCCGTCGCTGTTTCCTTTATGCTTTTGCGGAAATATTCGCCCTACTGTTCCGAGGCGGAAAGTTAGGGGTGCATTTGCGACACGATCTTACATCGGAGAATCAACCAAAGCACGGCGGAGCCGCCCGACTCTGGAAGGAGCGCCGACCAGACGCCTGCACAGATCCTGGGACGTCCTCGTCCTCGTCGTCGTCGCCGTCGTCGTCGTCGTCGTCGTCGTCGTCGTCGTCGTCGTCGTCGTCGTCGTCGTCGTCGTCGACGTCGGCGTCGTCGTCCACGTCGCCGTCGTCGTCGTCGTCGGCGATGTCGTCGTCGTCGTCGTCGTCGTCGTCGTCGTCGTCGTCGTCGTCGTCGTCGTCGTCCACGTCGCCGTCCACGTCGCCGTCGTCGCCGCCGCCGTCGTCGGCGTCGTCGTCGGCGTCGTCGTAGGCGTCGGCGTCGTCGTCGTCGTCGCCGCCGCCGCCGCCGTCGTCGTCGTCGGCGTCGGCGTCGGCGTCGGCGTCGGCGTCGGCGTCGGCGTCGTCGTCGTCGTCGGCGTCGTCGGCGTCGCCGTCGTCGGCGTCGTCGGCGATGTTGTCGTCGTCGTCGTCGTCGTCGTCGTCGTCGTCGTCGTCGTCGTCGTCGTCGTCGTCGTCGTCGTCCACGTCGCCGTCCGCGTCGTCGTCGTCGGCGTCGAAGAAAGCGGGCCGGAGCCGCCCGCCTCTCCAAGAGAGGAGCGCTGGCGGAGCGCACAAGGGGGTGGACCCAGACATCGGGCGTCTCGAAAAATCGAGACGGCGGTTTTTCATAGTTTTTGGCCTCTCGGAGCCCTCGCCGGGCCTCGGGACCGTCATAAAACGACTCGGGATGAGAAGCCGGTCCCAGGGAAGTGGTCGGGAGGTCGGGGGCCCGCGTCTCGAAAGAATCGAGACGTCGGCTGTCTGGGGGGGAGGGCTTCTTAGAAGGAGGCTGCTTCTTAGAAGGCGGCGGCCTTACATCTACAGACAAGGCCCGCGCCTTCTAAGAAGCAGGGGTGCTTAAGAAGCTCTCCCCCCTCCCCCCCACCCCCCTCTTCGCGTGGCTGACTGGAGACGCTGGCGCCGGCAAGGATCGGCGCCCCCGCGTGTGGCCGGCGCCCAGTGGTGGCGGCCCTCCGCCACGAGGAGCTTGCCATCGCTCGGACGTTCACTCCCCGTGCATCCTTCGGCAGCCTGCGCGAACTGTGTCGCGAGAGGGTCCGAGATGCTCCTCGCCGAGAAAAAACACGTCCGAGGGATGCCGAGGAAGCCGGGGGCGGGCTGGGAGGTCAGGAGGGAGCCGCGCGCCCGTCGCCTCCGCCTTCCGGCTCTCTGTTTCAGGGGACCAAGCAATGGCATAGAGACGAACTTTCGGAGGCCCGCGCGGATTTCTCGGTTCGGCGCCGAGGCGCGCTCCGCGCGCCAGGGAGGAACGTCCGGCGCCGAGCCAAGAAACCCGCGCGGACCTCCGAAAGTTCACGTTTGCGTCATTGTGTGCGTGTGTTCCCGATTCCGCTGCCCAGAATATTATCATGAGCCGCCGCAGCGTGTTGGGTGGGCGGGGCGGAATGGTCGGGTCCTCAATCTCGGTGCCAGGCGGCCAGAATCGTGGCTCTGCTCGGCCTCTCTCCTCCCCCTCCGTGCCTGCTCATCTGCTGGGTGCCTGCCCTGTCGCCGGCTACCAGGTGGGCTGTCGCCCCCCGCCTGGGTGCTCAGAAAAACCCTCCCGGTGGGCCCGCCCGCCTGTCGTGGCGGGCGGACCTCCGGCCGGTGCGCCTGGCCGCGGTGGACACCAGACCGAAGACGGGGGTGGCGTCGGGGCCGCGGACTCGGAGGGAGGGAGGGAGGGAGAGGGCCAGGAGGCAACTCGGGGGAGGTCTTCGTAAGCCAGCTTGGAGGCTACTCGGCCCGACCACGGGGCCATGATGACGGATCAAGCCAGGGGTTGAGCCCGATGCAACCGGATTCAACGGGTTGAAGCTGAATTGAACAGGAGCCTGCCGGTTTGGGCCAGTGTTCGACCATGGATCTACCAGCGCCGATGCTGAACTGAACCTCTCCGGAGTTGCATCCCGAGGGAGAGGAGGGGAGGGGAGGCGAGGAGGCGAGGGAGCGGGGATCCCCCCAGCACCGATCAAAGAAAACTCCGCGTCGACATCCCAAAGTGCATGTTGATGCAATGTTGGGGTCCTCCGAAGGGGAGGGAGGGATGGAGCTTCTTCTTGTTCGGTCCCAACTTCTCTCGTGCCCGGCGCCAGCTCCTCAAAGTGGAGCGGCGTTGTCAGGCGGTGCCTACATTTCCCCTCCCTTCCTGGCTGCTGCGCGCGCGTGCTCGCAGGAGGGAGGGCCATAGCCATGTGAGCTCAGGCCAATCTGAAGAGGCGACGTGGTCGCCGAGAGCTCACCCAGAGCGCCTGAAGCAAACGAGCCATCCCAGTCATAGGCTTGAGGTCGTCGTCGGCTGCATCGTGGGGAGGAGGGGAGGCGAGGATGGGCGGGGAGCGGGGAGCCCCTCCGCGACTGCCTGCCCGTCGACCCAGTCCACGAACTCGTCGTCCCCGAACTCGAACTTGGCCGGCCCCGCGTGCACGAGGCTCCCGCGCAGCCACGCGGGCAGCGTGCCCTCCACCCGCAGGTTGTCGACCTGTATCGTCTCCTGCGGGCGGTGCAGGAAGGGCGAGGGGGGGGGGAGGGGAGGAGGAGGAGGAGGAGGAGGAGGAGGAGGAGGAGGAGGAGGAGGAGGAGGAGGAGGAGGAGGAGGATGAAGAGGAGTTGGAGGATGAGGAGGAGGAGGAGGAGGAGGAGCAGGAGGAGGAGCAGCAGGAGGAGAAGGACGAGGAGGAGGAGCAGGAGGAGGGGGAGGAGGCTCGCTCGAGGGGCAACGCTCGGGGCTCGGGGCCCTCGGGCGCTTCCGCGGGCCCTCGGCCGTGCTCCAGCCTCGGGACGCGCTCCAGCGGCGGCGCCTCGCCGCGAGCGCTCCCGACCGGCCGCCAGAGGCCGGGGCCACGGTCGGGAGCTGCGGAGCGTGTCGCGGCGGCGGCCCCGGCGACGCGCTGTGCCCCGCGAGCCGAAAGCGTGTCGCTCCGCTCCGCGCTGCGGGAGGCTGGGAAGGGCTCGGGACGTTGACGCATGGGGGCCACGGGGGTCGCGTGTCGCGTCGACGCGTGGCGGGCCAGAATCAGCGGAGCGACACGCTGACCAAAGGCTCCTGGCCACCCCCTCACTGAAAAAAACACGGGCCCTGGGACCGTCAAACAGCGACGCAGGATGGAAAGCCGGTCCCTGGGAACGGGTCGAGACCTCTGCGAGTCCACGCCGCGAAAGAATCGTGACGTCAAGGTCTGGGTTCAGAGCGTCCCGACCCCTGCACGACCTCACGGCCCCTCTTCTCCTTATCTCGCCCGCTCCTCCCCATCCTACCCCACTCGCGGAGATCACCCCACCCTGCCCTGCCGCCATCGCCCCGAAAAACCGCGAGGCCTGGTCAGGGCTTCCCTGCACCCTCTTTTGTAGCCATCGTCCTTGCAAGACTGCAGCCAATTCTTGAAGTCGATGCCGACCTCCCGTGGAATCGTAACAACATGACCGTATATCTATGTTGGGCTCCCCTTACCTACCACCAGAGGATGGTGCAAGCTGGGCAGGTTCTGCTTGTACCAAGAATCATGACACCGCTATGGGAGCTCCCCTCGATGACATAAGCCAGTATGCAACAACTTGGATTACAGAAGTTCTGCAGCGTACTGGCGTCTGGACACACTGCAAGCTCAACACATTGCAAGCTCCAGCGAATCAAGATGTACAGCCCATTTCTCGCAGCGGGCAGGGGCCCAGATCGGCGCGCTGTCCGTTCTGTCCACAGGGAGCCAGCCGATGCGGCACGCAGCCCCAGGGCCGCCCCTCGAGAGGCCCCACCTTTCTCACGGCCCTTCTCCTGGATTCGGGGCTTTCGGGGTAACTCGGCTAGGGGACCTCCCCCCATGTCTGTAAGTCTGCTGGGGGGCCCTGGGGGGCCGCCGATCGCAAGAAGGGAATCGAGGAGGGAATAGGAGGAGTAGGAGGAGGAGGAGGAGGAGGAGGAGGAGGAGGATGTGGGCGAGAAGAGGTGAGCCAGAGTAAACGCAGCATTCATCGACCATGTTGCAGCACAGCCTCCCGCTCCACCTCCCCTCCTCGTGCGTCCAGGCAGCGATTCCACCTCCCTGCGGGGAGCACCCCCTTGGAAAACGAGCGCCCAGTTGGCCTGCCCTCCTGGCGAGGGGCCCCGTTTTGAGAAAGGAGCCGTCCTCCATCCATGTAGCCGTTGCATCTGTGTGAAATGTCGCCCCCCCTTTTTGTGGATGGATCTCTCAAGCTCTCCGCCGCCTCTGGCGGTGTGCGCTGCGAGCAGGAGCACGGCAACGCCGCAGGAAAGCGCGGCAGTGACAGTGCAGCTCCGCACACGTGACACGTGTGAACGAGGAAGAACACAGCAAGGCACCAGGAGAGCGAAGCATTGACAGTGTAGCTCAACATTGACATGGTGGTGGCTTGGGAGCTCCCCTGTGCTGCTCTCCCATAGGTATTTGGCTGTCTGGCGACTCCATGGCAACCAAAGCTGGCGCCCAAACGGCTGCAGGGCGCCCTAGGTCAGTCCAAAGGCCCCCAGAGAGTCACCAAAGGCTCGAAGAACTCCCCAATCTTCCAAACAGGGCACCAAGAAGCATCCAAGAGACGCCCAAAGAGGCCTCCACCGAAGTCCCTGGATGCGAAGCATGTGGCAAAACAGAACGCAACCAATGTGGTGTGCCTCCGACGCTCTCTGGCTTCAGATCGCCGCGGGAAAAAATTGGGGAGCCACAAAAACTTCCGAGGACAGCCCAAAACTACCCGAATAGAGCCCGCAGACGGCCGCACGACAAAGCCTGCCCAAGAGGGCTCCGAGACTGTCCCAAGACCCGCCCAGACGTAACCGAGATAATTCGACCGAGCCTCTTCGGGAGGGCTCGTTGGAAGCATCGCGCCCAAAACGGCCCCGAGGCACCCGACGGACCTCCGCTGGGGCTCCAACAAGCCCCCGAGAGGCCCCAAGACTGGCCCACGAGGTAGCCAAGAAGTCTCAAAGGGGCCCCCAAGAAGCCTTCGATACTTTCAAAACGGAGGGGGGAGAAGGGGAGGAGGAGGAGGAGGAGGGAGGAAGATAACCAGGCTACAGACGAAGAGGGGGCTTAAAGGCCGCGCAAGCTGAAATACAACATTCTCTACAGCGCTGAACTTATGTAAGCGGGTCGTGAACGAATCCTCCCTCCAGCTACAATGCTACGCTGCTGCGCGGCTGCGCAGTGGCACGGTTTACCGCAGACAGCGGGGCAATGTGTAATACAATGCAGTTGTGGTGTGTCTCTCTTAATTTCCTTGGTTTGTTGTGTTTTCTCTCTCTCTCTCTTTATGTTAATGTGTTCTCTCTCTCTCTCTCTCTTTCTCTTCTTCTTCTTATTATTATTATTATTCTTCTCTCTCTATCTCTCTTCCTCTCTCTCTTGCGGAGCGAGCGAGCGAGAGATATTAGAGGACGACAGACACCATAACGAGAAAGAGAACGACAACAAGAGAGAGAGAGAGAGAGACATAAGGAGAGAGAGAGAGAGAGAGAGAGACAAACAAAGACCCAACCTGAAAAGGATTCACCCTCCATCCGTACGATTGCTACGATGTTCGAAATATCAACGAAGAGCCGCACTCGTGTAGCTCAGCTACACGAGTGGAAGACGGTTCCTTTTCTGCATCAGCTACAGTAGTGGATCCCCTACCTCGCAAAAGTAGATGCTATAATGAAGGAGGCCTGTAGGGATCTTATTTCGGGCCCAAGCTGTCCCACCAGCGACTTACCATGTAGCTGATGCAGAAATCTCAAGACGAACGCGCGTGGTGCTTGAGCGAGAACCACATGTTGAAAGCAACACCACTACATTCGTGCACGCGTGAATAAGCACACGTCGGTCGGAAGAAATATGTATAAACTATATGAAGTAGGACGGCGGATTAAGTAGATTGCGGACCGGGCCCTCCCAGAGAATAACAAAGCGCGGCAAAAACATATCGATTCTTGAAGTAGGAACGCGCTTGAAGTACATTGGGATCTGGGAATCCAGAAATACCTACGTTCCACGACTGGCGTGTACGTAAAAACGAATCTGAACGGCGCCAAAGCTGCATACACCTCTGGAACACGGTCCCACCCCAACTCGTGCACCTGCCGGAAACTCTTGCGACGGACGTACGCGGCGCTGGGGCGAGGGCCACCCTTCGACAACGGCCTCACCACCTCATTCCCAATGGCTGCTGGAATCTTCAAACTTCAAGACCCTACACCTCCTGCGCAGCCCCCGGGTCGCCCTACCTTGCTTTGAGTTGATTTGACACGTCGCATCGCAAGGGCTAAGACCAGCAAGGTAGAGAGGGAATCCCTAGAGGGCCCTACCCCCAAAAGGGGGAGAGGGCAAACCAGCAACTAGCTCCCCACCTCACCAGTCGAAGCCGATCGCCCTACCTTGCACGACCAATGGCGGGGACGGGGGCCGCGGTGCTCCCCGGGAAGAGGGCCCCCCTCGCGCCAGGTCCTCCAGAGGCGTGGCCCCCCCCCCCCCCCCCCTAAGAGGGAGGGGGGTGGGAAGCGTCGCCTCCTCCTGCTGCTCCTCTTTTGCACGCTACTCCTCCACGCCCTCACCGTTCTCTTATTCCGTCTCCTCCTCCTCCTCCTCCTCCTGCTCCGCCTCCGTCTCCTCTTCTTCCGCCTCACCGCCCGAGCTTCTCCCCTAGAGGGCAAAACATCCATCCCCATAATAACCACCCCGACACGCGAAGCCGTTTACTAAACGCCCCCACAGGAGGAATCGAACAGGGTAGGGCTGTTTAGTCAACGCCCAGGGCCGTTTCGTAAACGCCAACTGTCGGGCCCGGGTGGTTTTTCCTCCCTTGATCCCCCTACATCTGACCGCCCGATCTCCAGGAAGACCCAGACATCCGACGTCTCGATTTTTTCGAGACGCGGGCCCCCGACCTCTCGACCACTTCCCTGGGACCGGCTTTTCATCCCGAATCTTTTTTTGACGGTCCCGAGGCCCAGCGAGGGCCCCGAGAGGCCAAAAACTATGAAGACCGCTGTCCCGATTTTTTCGAGACGCCCGATCTCCAGGAAGACAGCGCTCGAAGCTCTCGCGCTCCTCCGCCCCGTGCCGCTTCGGAGCACGGCGAGCCGAGACGCCGGCAGCTCAGCATGGGCCCCGGATCCCCCTCCCGGGGCCCAGACGCACCGCTCTTCGGAGCTGCGCCCAGCCGCGGCGACGAGGTGCCCCAACCGAACGGAAATTGCCGCTGTCTCCACTGGCCCTCCTCCTCCTCCTCCTCCTCCTCCTCCTCCTCCTCCCCTCCTCCTCCTCCTCCTCCCCCTCCTCCCCCTCCTCCCCCTCCTCCTCCCTCCTCCTCCTCCTCCTCTCCTCCTCCTCCTCCTCCTCCTCCTCCTCCTTCTCTTCCTCGAACCCTCCAACCCTCCAGCCCTCCAACCGTCCTCCTCCTCCCCCCACCTCCCGCTGCGCGTGGCCCATCCACTGGCCCTCCTCCGACCGCTCTCCCCCCGGGCGCCTGATACGTGCCCTCTGGGCCGGCGTCGGGCCGGACGTCCGTGACGAGCTGCGCCGCCACCTGCGCTACAGCCTTGCGGCCAGCCCCAGCGGCACGCCCAGCTTTCGGGGCCTTGCGCGGATCGGGGGCCCCAGGCGGCCCCGGCCACACCACGGCGTCTGCCTTCCACCCCCCCCCCCCGCAGCAGACCTGCGCCCCCTGTGCGAAGCCAGCCTCCTCCCTCTGACCTGGACCCCCTCGGGCAAGGAAAAAAACGCGACGGGATGGTTTGGCACACTCTTTCGGCCTCTGGGGGCCATCGGCGGGCCCCGGGACCATCGACAGCACTGCGAACGCGTGTCCAGGGGAAGGCGTCGAGACCTCCGGGGGCCACGCTGCCGACAGATCACGACGCCGGGGGTCCGGCGAGCTCCCGCTGCCGAGCGGAAGCTATCCGTGGGCCAGCTCGCCGGCCGCGGCAGCGCTGGGGCCCGCCCGACTATACGCAGGCGAGGGCACCGTCGAGGTCCGACGCAGCGGCTCGCACCCCCCGCGGCCCGAGGCCCGAGGCCCGCGAGCCGAGCGAGGCGAGACTCGAAGGTGCGCGCCGCCTCGCCGAACGGCGGCGCTGGCGTGTTCGCCGTCTGCCCCGAGCAGGCACGTCATCGTCATCGTCATCGTCATCGTCATCGTCACCGGGAGGGGTCATGAAATCTGCGGTGCTCTGGGGGCCAGTGGCGCACTGGGCAGCGAGGCCTGACTGCTCGAGGAGCCCCCCTCCCCGGGAATTCGCCGACCCCTCGAGGTCCTCGGTGTGGCAAGCACTCCTCCTCCTCCTCCTCCTCCTCCTCCTCCTCCTCCTCCTCCTCCTCCTCCTCCCCTTCTTCCTTCCTCTCCCCCTCTTCCTTCCTCTCCCCCTCTTCCTCCTTCCTCCTTCCTCTCCTCCTCCTTCCTCTCCTCCTCCTCCTCCTCCTCCTCCTTCTCCTCCTCCTCCTCCTCCTCCTCCTCCTCCTCCTCCAGCGGGCAAGGAACGGCAAGAAGTAAGCTGTTCCGCCATCTGGGACGCCTGTCCTAGGGCGGCTGGGAAGTTCCTACCCCTACGGCGACAGGTGGGTGTATAAACTGTCCAGCCGCCCTTTTGACAGGCGCCATCGATATCGGGACAAGTATGTCATGTAGCTCTTCGCCCGCCAGGGAAGGCGCTCGCGAATTCAACGGGCCCGAAGAAGCCCCAACCACTCACGCCCCCAACAGGCCAACGAAAGGCACACAACAGGCGGCCAAGAGAGGAATCCAGAGGCTCCCAAAGAAGCCCCAGACAACCCAAATCGTCCCCAGAGGAATATATTCCATACGGGGGGCTATGGAAACCCTGGATCCTAGAAAGTTGCTATCGCTTGGGGGTGCAGATTCCACTTCCACTTGCTGCACACTGCGCCCGAACACCTTCCAGACGGACGCCTCGCGAGGGGCCACGCCCCGAGCTGGACCGAACTCGGCGCATCTAAAATGCAATACTCCAGAGGAGGTCGGGCCCGAGACGGGAGTGGTGAGTCGCGGGACGGGATTTGCCACAGCCCTGCACTCACGCGCCCCCGCCTCTTCGCGGCCCCCTGGCCCCATCTGGGGCCAGGGAAGCCGCCCACCAACTTCCTCGGGCTCCGCCGGCTTCCGCCGGCCTTCCGACGGCGAAGGCGGCCCCCGTGTTCCTTCCGCCGGCTTCCGCCGAGGAGCGTGCGCAACTGCTCGATCCCTCGCATGCGAGACCGCTTCTGGAGCGCGCCACCCGCTCAGACCCCCGACGTCGCGAGTTTCTCACGACGTCGACCCCCAGAGGTCTGGACCCTTTCCTCGGGGCCCGTTCTTCATCCCGAATCGTTCTTGCACGGCCCCGAGGCCCCGGAAAGGCCTCCCGGAGGCCGAACATGGCGAAACACCTCCCGTCGTGATGTTTCACAGCGCGATCGGGGCTTGCTGTGCTCCCCGGCCCCGGATGGCCGTCGGGGGGGGGGGGGGCCCGCGGCGCGGGCGCGCCTCTAAACCTTCCTGAAACTCGGGGCCCCCGACGGCAGAGAGGGGCGGTGGACCAGGACACGCGCACGAGGGCGCCGACTGCACGCCCACTCCGATTCTGGCCAGGCCCATCCTGGGCCCGGGATCGGCGCCTACAGCCTCCTTCCTTGGCCCGGAAGGCACCCGTGATCCCGGGTCTGTAGGGTTCGCAGCCACACCCCAGATGGTCTGGGTCCCAGGGTTCCACAGACACTCCCCCCCACAGGAATGGGCCGGGGCTACGACGACGACGACGACGACGACGACGACGAGCGACGACGACTACGACGGCGCCGACGACGACGCCGACGCCGACACCGACGACGACGCCGACGCCGACGCCGACGCCGCGGCTGACGGCCGACGACGCCGACGCCGACGCCGACGCCGCGGCTGACGGCCGACGACGCCGACGTCGACGCCAACGCCGACGCCGACGACGACGACGACGACGCAGACGCCGACGCCGACGACGCCGACGCCGACGCCGACGACGACGACGACGCCGACGCCGCGGCTGACGGCCGACGACGAATGCGCCGACGACGACGACGACGACGACGCCGACGCCGACACCGACGCCGACGACGACGACGACGATGCCGACGCCGACGCTGACGGACGACGACGACGACGACGACGACGACGCCGCCGCCGACGACGCCGACGCCGACGCCAGCGCCGACGCCGACGCCCACGGACGACGACGGACGACGACGGCGCTGACGACGCTGACGACGACGACGCCGACGCCGACGCCACGGCTGACGGCCGACGTCGGACGACAACGACGACGACGACGACGACGACACCGACGACGACAACGCGGACGCCGACGCCGACGCCGACGGACGCTGACGGACGACGACGACGACGCTGACGACGACGGCGACGACGCTGACGACGACGACGACGACGACGACGACGACGACGACGACGACGACAACGATGCCGACGCCGACGCCGACGAGGCGGCTGACGGCCGACAAGGACGACGACGTCGACGACGACGACGACGACGCCGACGCCGACGGACGCTGACGGACGACGACGACGACGACGAGGACGACCACGACGACGACACCGACGCCGACGCCGATGCCGACGACGACAGACGTCGACGGACGACGAAGGACGACGACGGCGACGACAACGCCGACGACGCCGACGCCGACGCCAGCGCCGACGACGACGCCGACGGACGCCGACGGACGACGATGACGCCGACGTCGACGACGACGACGAAGGCGGACGACGACGACGCTGACGACGACGATGAAGCCGACGCCGACGCCGACATCGACAATGACGACGACGACGACGGACGGCGACGACGAAGACGACGACGCCGACGACGACGACGCCGACGCCGACGCCGACGCCGACACCGACGCCGACGCCGACGGCCGACGACGGACGGACGACGGACGACGAGGGACGACGCCGACGACGACGACGACGACGACGACGACGACGACGACGACGACGTGGACGAGGACGACGGCGACGCCGACGACGGACGACGACGATGGCGCCCACGCATTCGCTTTCGTATTTGTCTTTGCATGTGCCTGCCTTTGCCGACGCCGACGGAAGACGACGCCGACGCCGACCGAAGACGACGACGCCGACGAACCACCCCACACCCACAGGCGGATGGGGGGCACTGGCACCCACCACCACGCCACGCCCTCAGTGCCACGCCCACAAGGTGGGGGGAGCAATCCCATCCGCGAGGACTTCGCAAGGCTCACGGGCGTACCCGTCCAGCGGGGGGGGGGACTCGATCCCATACGCAGTGGGCGGGGTGGGGGTGGGGGGGGGCAACCCCCCCGGATCAGACATACACCGACTCTGGGCACAGAATGGGCCTGTCAGGATCGGTGCAGGTGCTTTTGGCTGGCGCCGCGCGCGCGATTGCTGCTCCACGACCTTCTCCGCCCCGTCCCTGCGCGCAGGGCCGCGAAGCCAAAAGTCTGGTTGGCGCCCTCCGAGCTCGCGCACGGGGCACGTCGCGCGTGCAGGCGGGCACCCCGCCGAGGCACCGCGGCGTGCAGTCCCCGCGGGCAGCCCGGACCCCCCGACGCCACGCTTTCGTTCACAGCGTCGACCCCCGGAAGTCTCGACCCCTTCCCCGGGACGGGCTCTTCGTCCCGAGTGGCCCTTTTGGACGGCCCCGAGGCCCGGCGGTGGCCCCCAGGGGCCGAAAGCGCGCCCAGACCCCCCGTCGTGTTCTTTGCCACGTCGCGAGCACGCCTGGGAGAGGCGGGCAGACATCTCCGTGCGCCGGCCCGGCGGCCCGAGGCCCGACGGGGGCCCCCATAGGGGCCGAAGGCGTGCCCAAAACGTTCCGTCCTGGCTCCTCGCACGTCGCGAGCACGCCCGGGAGCGGCAGGGAGACCCCTCCGTGCGCCGGCCCGACGGCGGCACGCGAGGCGCGACGGGAGCGGCGGGCTCCAAGGGGGGGGCCGAGGCTGTTCCAGGCCGCCGTGCCCTGCCCCCTCCTCTGACCTCCGGCCGCTGGCGCTGCTGCTCGGTGCTCCTCCCTCCCCTGCTCATGCTCATCCCTCCTCCTCCTCCTCCTGCTCCTGCTCCTTTTGTTCCTGTTCCTCCTCCTTCTTCTCCTCCTCTTCCTCCTTCTTCTCCTCCTCCTCCTCCTTCCTCCTCCTGCAACTCCTGCTGCTCCTTCTCCTGCTATTCCTCCATTCTCCCTCCTGGCCGTTCCTCTCGGGCAGGGGGCGACAGCCGCCAAGAGCCTTTCAGGACGCTGGCGCCCCCGCTCGGCTGCGGCGCTGAGACCAAGCCGACCGATGTTCGCAGCCGCTAGATGGCCTCCTCTTCTCTTCCGCTTCTGCACCGTCATCCCGCGAGATCCGACTTCTCCCTCCAGTGCAGGCTCGCGCCTTCAGGCATTGGCATCCCGTGGACGCTCCACGGCAGCCCCGAGCAGCCGTGGGAGCGGGCGTGCCACGGCATGCACTGGCAGGCGCCGGAGTCAGATCAGGCGGAGCCCCTCGACGCCAACAGCTTCGACAGCGACGACCTGGCGACGTCTGCGGCGAACCACTCGCCACCCACCGTCCGCACCAGCAGCGACAAGGGCAGCGCGTGCGTGGGAAGCAAGAGCCCACCATCACCAGCAACAGTGCAAACGTTGACCGCCTGCGAGAGCGGCAGGCAGTGGCAGCACGGAGGCGAG
>CAUYUJ010018807.1:40000-60000 GCA_963575745.1 Prorocentrum cordatum | reverse complement strand
TACCAAATCCGTGCGGGCGCGCACGGATTCCGATCTCACGCGCGTGAGATCTCATTTTGTGCGTGCCCGCACGGGGCTGAGCGTAAAAGCGTCCGACGAAAACTGAGCCGTCAAAATTCAGGACGGGCCCGTCAACAGGCGTCGGCGAAGCCGAGTTCCGGCAAACTCGGGACTTCGTTTCTCCGACCACGGGGGGGGCACTCCCAAATCTCCGAAGATCTGGTTTTGGCTCAACCCCAACATTTTTCATCGATTCCGTTCCCGATGTCGGCGCTGTTCGCAGAGGTCGGGAACGCGAAGGTTTGGGGGCCCCTGCGGGGCGCCGAATCTGGCCGAAATCGGCGCGTTTCCTCCAAAACGCCGACCGCGACGTCCGCGCTTGTGACTTCAGTCGGCCGACATGTCGGCTGGCGCCCCAGATTTCAGGGGCAGCCACAGGGGGGGGACTGGAATTTGGGGGGGGAAGCATCGACCTGGAATCGGCGACACATCGCAGATAGATAGATCGGCGATACGCCCCCGACGGCAAGTCCGCACCCTCCTGCGCTTGGTTGAGATCGGGCCCCCATCGGCGATCAATCCCCCCCCCTCACAATATGCCTATCACCCCCTGTCGCTGCCCTTGAACCGTGTGCCCAGTGGCTCCGGCCGCTCAGCCACGCGCAAGGGCGGCCCTCGGCAGGAAGGACCTTTGGCGCGCTGCCTGCGAGGGCCGCCGGGGGGGAGGGGGGGAGCGCAGTCCGAGAGCGCCGGCCAGTGCTGGGGGAACCCGTGGGCCCACCCAGAAGGCCACTCTTGCGAGGGGTTCCTTTTGCTCGGCGGTTCAAAGCTTAAAGATGGGGTCCTGAGGGATGGTGTTGAGGCCCAGTAAAACGACTGGCGTGCTGACCCCCCCCCTCGCGACATGGGGTGCGTCGCGCGTTCGTCGCCCGTGCGCCGCCCGTGCGTCGGCCGCCGAAAAGGCCGGCCGCCCTCGCGAACGAGGCCATCCCTGGGATGGTGTCCTACGGACGAGGCGCCTCAGACAATGTAATCCACCTTTGGATCCCTTCCCACCCTTAGGACCCCATGCCTCCGGACCCCATCTTTGAACCGCCGACCTGCGCGTGGTCAGGACCGCCCCGGCGAGGGCGGGGAGCACGAGGCCCCTGCCCAGGCGTCTGGCCGCCCCAACTTTTTCGACGCGTGTAGGGAGCCAGATGCGAACCCTACCCCATACCCCCACGATTTCTGTGGGGGAGGGTGGGGTTCACTTCGTCTGGGAGCTCCCGAGCGAAGTGAACCCCACCCTCCCCCTCAGAAATCGTAGGGGGTAGGGGTAGGGTTCGCATCTGGCCCCCTAGCGTGGGCCCCGGAAGGTCTGGGGAACTTCCCCATTGTAGGGCCCCGTTGAGTCCAGAGTCGTGTTTGGACGGTCCCGGGGCCCCTTTTTTACATTTCTTTTTTGTTGTTTTGTTTGTTTGTTTTTTATATCTTTACTTTTTTTTATTTTGGCCCGCGAGGGCCAGCGGAGCCCGGACGGCCAATTTCAAATCCCGCCACGCCCATGGTTTCGGAAGCTCGCGCCCCTGGGTAAAGGGCCCCCGAATCTGGCCGAAACCGGCGCGCTCCCCCGGAGCGGAAACCGTAGCGCCCGTGTTGTGTTCTCCATCGGCCGAAATTCGGGCCGGCGCACCATATAGTGAATCATGGGCACGGCTTTCGGAGGCCGCGGGGGGGCCCAGGGGGGGGAGCACTGCATGCGCTGTCATTGGGCCCCGGGGCCATCCATGGAACGAAGGGCCACGGTTTCCCCTGGGGCCGTAGGCGACCCGAGGAGGAGGAGGGGAGGAGAGGAGGAGGAGGAGGAGGAGGAGAGGAGGAGCAGGGAGAGGAGAGGAGAGGGAGGAGGGGAGGAGGAGGAGAGGAGGAGGAGAGGAGGAGGGAGGAGGAGGAGGAGGAGGAGGAGCAGGAGGAGCAGGAGGAGGAGGAGGAGCAGGAGGAGGAGGAGGAGGAGGAGGAGGGGTCGCGTAAGCGCTTCGGACCTTTGGAGAAACCCTCCACCTCTTGGGCCGCGGATGGGACAAACCACATCCTCGGACGCCCGAGTCACGCGCGCGGGCACGAGAGCTCTCGACGCCGGCGCAAGGAGGGCGGCGGCGTGGACAGCAGCCGCGAGAGAGGCGCCCGGGCCCCTGCGGGGCCCCAGATCTGGCCGGCACCTGCGCGCTCCCCCAAGACGCCGACTGCAGTACTTCGAGCCGGCCGCGAGTTCGGCCAGCGCCCAGGCGTCCAGGGGCTCTGGCCGCCCGGCCGCCCACGACGAGGCTCTTCCCAGGGCGTGCGTGCAGTGCCCGCCCCTGGGCTCCATCATACAGCGCGGACACGACCGCACCCCTCGCGAGACACCCAACCCTGCAATCCCGCGCGGGGTATGATCCTGGGGGGGGACCCGGAGCACCATGAACGCAACAGCTTCTCTCACGGCCGCGGAAAGTCACCGCGCGGGGCACGCAGCGAAGAAATCAAGGATACCCTGATGAAAGACAGGTGGTTTCTTGGTGCGCGCCCCCACTGTATCCCAGAGGCCCCGACCCTCTCCCCAGGGTGTGCGTTCTCGATCCAGGTGCGTTCTTGGTGCGCGCCTGGGAACGGGCCCCAGTTGCCGAAATCGAGGCAAAACGACGCGACTCGCGAAGATCGCTGGAGGTCTGGAAGTGCCCGCCCCTGGGCCCCATCGCACCCGCCCCTGCTGCCGCCGGCAAGTCCGGGGCCCATGCGTGTCCAGGGGCTCCAGCCGCCCGCGGTCCACGACGAGGCGTTTCCCGGGGAGTGCGCGCAGTGTGTGTGTGTGTAGGTTCACGACCAAAGAGTCGAACCTGCGGTCAACCCGCATAGCAAGGATGCGCGGTAAGGGTGCAAGGGCCCTGGACGCCCATTTCGAAGCTCCTCGAGCGGGGCGCGGCCAACGAAGCTGGCCAACCATGGACCGATGAGGCAAGGATACAGGGGTAACCCTTGGGAAGGACATCCCGTAGGTAGAGGTAAGAAAAGAAGAGGGTTGCGAGTCCTTTTCCAGGGCGCTGCGATGAAGGCAGCGCGGTATGTTGTACCAATACCTTGAACCAATACGTCAGCGGTATAGAATTATATGAATGGTAACATGGGCGGACTTCACACACATGCAGTGCCCGCCCCCGGGCTCTGTCATGCGGTGAGGGAATCGGGCAAGGAGCCCTCGGACAAGGAGCCCAGGGCCCGGAAGCCGGCGGAACTCCAGTGGTGGACGGGCCACGGATATCACCGCCGCCCTCATCAGATGAGGAGCCCTCGAGGGTCTGAAGCCTCTCAGGCACATTTCGTAACCTTGAGCAAGGACCGACCGTCCCGGCATTCCTTTAGGCCTACCACGACATGTTCTTAGAAAAAGGGAACGTTCGAACTATAAAAACGATGATCTTAGAACATCGACATCGAGCCGACGTGCTAAAACAAGACCAGACCAAGACGCGTTCTAAAAACATCTCGTGCAGACCACAGCAAGTTCTCAGAAGCTTCTTCAGGTCGGGCATGTCCCCCTACAGGCGGATTGTGGAGGACAAATAAAAAAATACCAGAAATAAACACAAGCATAGCCCAAACAATCCTCAAGAAATCGTTCCCATACTATCTTTCACCATGTGTGAATCATCCTCCCGAAGAGGGGCACGCCCGACTCAACCCTGGAGGCGAGCCTGGACGCTCCGCCACTGCCTGATAACCACCGCCCCCGCCCTACCCGCCCCTGCCGCAGCCGCCCCCCCCCGACCTGGGCACCGCGGGCGGCGCCGGCGCGGCGCCGCGGGCCCCGCGCAGGCCCGTCGGGGCGCCCGCCGCCGGGGGCGCCGCGCCGGGCGAGGCGAAGGCCAGCTGCATCGCTGCCGAGGGGCGGCCACGCGTGGGCCCTGGCCCCTGCGGCGCTCGGTGGCGGCTCGGATCTCGGGCGGGGGCGTCGCTTCCGGAGGCGGGGCGAGGAGGTGGGGGAGGAATGGAGGCGGTGCACTCCTCGGGCCCGAGAGGGCCCTTGAGGGGCCCCAGAGGGCCCCTTAGGCCCTTCTCTGCAGCCCTCGCTGCCCCCCCCCCATTGATCGCCCCCCCATTATACGCAACCCCCCAGCCGACGATAGGATGGTTTCGATCCAGGCGTCTTTCCTCGATGTCGGCCTCTGGGGCCCGTCATCGGCCCCAGGGCAATCCACGAAGGATCTGGGACGCAAGGCTACCCCCTGGAGAAGGGGTCGGGAGCTCTCGAGGATTGGAGAGCACACATATCGGCGGATGTCTGGGAAAGCGTGGAGAGGCTCCCCCCGACGGGCGTCAACGTCAACCTGTCCGCGTGGCAGGACGCACCGCGAAAGGGTGGGGAACTCCTTGGCGCGGCAGCATCTGCTCCGCGCGGCGGGAGGCTCGAGAAGGCTCGGGACGTTGACGCCTTGGGACCGGGAAGTGGGCAGCGTGCCGCGCCGAAGCATGGCGGGCCAGACCCGGCGGCACGACATGCTGTCCAGGGTCTGGAAGCCGGTGCAACTCCAAACGTGGATCGACCACGGGTACCGCCGCCGCCCTCACCAGATATGGGATCCTCAGGGGTCTGAGGCCTCCTCAGCATCTTGCTGACTTGGCGAACGCCCCCGCCCTACCCCTGCGGGCCAGAATCCCACCAGCCCTTGGGGCGCGGCCTGTCCTGACCAGTTTCGCGCGGCGGGTCCAGCCGTGGCGACGAGAAGCTCCCAGGAGGCCCGACACAAGGGCAGCAAGCGGCAAGGAAGGCCGTCGTCGTCTTGACTGGCCCTCCTCCGCGGACCCCGGCGGGGACGTCCGACGCCCCAGCCTCGACCGGGACGCACACGGACAAGCTGGTACCGTGTGCCTCTGTTTGAAGGGGAACTGGGACACACAAATAAATACACACAAATGAAAATATCCCCCATATTTTCCCATATTTTCTGGGTTTCTGTCTTCCCCCCCCCACTTCCCATATTTTCCCATATTTTCTGGGAATCGACGAATAATTGTGTCTGTGTGTTTTTTCCCCTCCTGACTGTTGGGGCACGGAACTTCTTCTATACGATTCCGAACGTGCGCGTCGCCCTTGCGCGGCCGACGCACACCTGGCGTGGTCCGGAAACCTTGACCCCCCCCCAAAAAATGTCATCTCTTGGGGGCGCATCCTTTACTGACGCCGGCTTCTGTCGGCCTTCCGCTGGCTGAGGCAGCCTCGCTATGCTTCCGCCGCCCTGCGTTGGCCTTCCGCCGAGGGAGAGATGCCAACTCCTTCGATCCTCGAAGGCGAGGCACTTTCTGGAACGCCTCAGATCGTGTAAGTATGCTTCGGCGGCGAGCCCTGGGGGGAAGTAAGAAACCGCGGGTCTTCTCAAAATTCTCGGAAGTCCCCCGGCCTTCTGCGAAGTTCTACAAGTTGTCCTGAAGACATTGAAGACCTCTCAGAAGGCTGGAGCGCTTCTGAGAAACCCCGCCGCCTTCTGAGACAGACCTTCTCCTTCTCACTTCCCCCCTCGCTCGCCGCCAACCGGAGCCACGGCGGGGGCCGCTGGCCCAAGGCGTTGCCACCGTGCCCCGGAGCTGAGGCTCTTCCCCTCGGGCTGCGTCGAGCAGGTGGGCCTGTTGTCGGCGGAGCGCCTAACGCCTTCTTACTTGTCCTCGCCCACGTCCTCCTCCTCCTCCTCCTCCTCCTCCTCCTTTTCCTCCTCCTCCTCCTCCTCCTCGTCCTCGTCCTCGTCCTCGTCCTTCCCTCCCTCGCTCGCCGCCGACTTCGTGGCGACGATCCACTGAGCCCGCCGAGGCCAGGGCTCGCAGGTGGCCGCGGAACCCAGGCCCCTGGCCGCGCGCGAGACGCCGCGCCGGTGGCCCGCTGGGGCGCTGGGCGCCTCGGAGAAAAAAAACAGCTGCCGCGGCCAGTACCTGCCGCCCCCCCCCCCCCCGAAGCCTCTGGCGATGGTGACGGGAGGAGGAGGAGAAGGAGGAGGAGGAGGAGGAGGAGGCGGAGGAGGAGGCGGAGGCGGAGGAGGAGGAGGCGGAGGCGGAGGCGGAGGCGGAGGCGGAGGCGGAGGCGGAGGCGGAGGCGGAGGCGGAGGCGGAGGAGCAGGAGGAGGCGGAGGCCCGGCTCTGCCCCAGGTGACGCGGTTTTCTAAGCTGCCTCCGTGCCGTGAGCTTCTTCATCCGAGGATCTTTCTCGGCAAAATTTAAGAACAGCTGCCCGGGCCAGCGCGGACCTCGGTGGACCCAGGCCCCCTCGCGGCCCGATCCAAAACCAGGACAGACGGTCTGCTTGCTGCCTTCCGCCTCTCGGGGCCCTCGCTGGGCCCCAGGGACATCTGAAAAAGCCTCGACTCGGGCTGAAGAGCTGGTCCCGGGGAGTGGGCCGAGACTTCGGGGGCCCACGCTGTGGAGGACCTCGGGCGACGTGATGACCTCGGTCATCTGGCGCGTCTCCTCGGTGTCGCGGCCCTCCGGGGGCCACCCTCGGGCCCGGGGGGGCCATCAAGAGCGGAGCTGCGACGCAGAAGTGCCCCGAGCCCACTGGGGCCGCGCAGTGGAAGCATCCCACCGTAAGACGTGTGGGCCTCCCCGGCCACTCGCTTGGCATCGTCCGTGCCCCCGGCTGGCTGTGCCGCGAGCGTGAGCCTGCTCCCGGGCACGTCCTGAAGGCATGCACGGTCTGAGGGCCCTCCGGCCCTCCCGCGGGCTCCCTTCCTCTCGCCCATCGCCCGCCTCCGCCCCTGCGGCGCCTCGAGGCGCAACGGGTGCGTCCCGCCGCTTGCTGGCCCGCTTGCTGGACGCATTGGGCCCCACTCGCTGCAGGCCAAAACAGTGTGGACCGCCCGCCGCTCATCACCCACTCCAGCCGCTGACCAGAGCAGTCTGGACCCCCCCTCTCTCACCACCCACTTCTCCTCCACTCCGCCCGGGCTGCTCCCCTCCCCCCCGCCCGCCCTCTTCCTGCACAGAGGCGGGCCCCCGTCTCTGGTGCTGCAGCCCCTCGGCCGCGCGCACTCCCCGTGCCAAGGGCACCTCGTGGGCGTGTTCGCCTCCGACATCCAAACGCCGCCGCGCGCAGGCCTGCCGTCGGTGTTCGGCATCGCTTCCGATCCGCGGGGCTGCAGCGACAAACGTCGAGAGACCGGTCATCCGAGCAGGCGGTCCCCCCGTGCCTCCCCGAGAGGGCAGAGTGGCGTGTTCGATCGGCGGGGTGCGCGGCTTGGCGAGTGAGGCAAAGACGCGAAGCTTTGCACTCCTCCATGCCCCCTCGGGCCGCTCTGGACAGCAGCCCGCCCCGTTTTGCACCGCGGGGACGCCCGAGCCTGCATCGCCGTTGCGGAAGGTCCTTGGATTTTAGCCGCTTGGCCCGATTGCGCACAACGCTCGCGAGCACAAGCTCCCGATGACGGCGGCCCCGAGGGGGGCGATGGGTCAGGAGGCGTTGAACACCCCCTGCCCCCTACAAGCCCAGCAAGACGGCCGTCTTGCGTGGTCACCGAGCGAGATCACGCTCCCCTGATGCCCTCTAAGAAAAACAACCGTAGTCCAACCAAACAGGAGCCCCATCCTTTGAAAGCAGGGTGCCCGGAAGCCCTGGGCGGGAGGCAAACGCCGCTCCTTGATTGCACCTTGGCGTTGCCCTGGGGGCCATGCCGCGAGCGTCTCTGGCGCGCTTCCGGGGAACCTTCTGCTGCGGCCAGATGGGGCACCACGAGCGGTCGTGAGGCCGAGGGGCGCGACGCACTCGGCAATGGGGCCGCCGAGCGAGAAACCAACCGGGAGGGAGCCGCCCAGCCGCCCTTCAGAAGCCCCCCCCCCCGCGCCTCCCCGCGCCTCCCCGCCGCCGTTCCCCGGCGGCCGTGGGCCTCCCTCTGCCCGTGCCTTCCCCTCTCCTCCTCCCCAAGCAGGCGCCCGACTCCTTCTCCTCCTCTTCCTGCTCCACCTCCTCCGCCTGCTGCTGCTGCTGCTGCTGCTGCTGCTGCTGCTGCTGCTGCTCCTGCTCCTCCTCCTCCTCCTCCTCCTCCTCCTCCTCCTCCTCCTCCTCCTCCATCCCTTTTCCTTATAAGCAACTTCTCCCTGTCGCACCCCGAGACGTGTCGGAAGGGCGGGCTGGGCGTTTCGCCTGAGTTCCGCACCACTTACGATCCTGAAGCTAAGAAATGCAAAACCTTCACGGATGGAGGGCGGGTGGTTTTCAATATGTGGCTTTCGCCTTAGCGCCGCGCGCATTCGTTTCAAAAGTATACAATAGTTTCACGGATGGAGGGTGGGTGGTTTTCAGAATGTGGCTCTCGCCTTACGTTCGTGGTGGAAGCTCCTAAAAGCTTCACGGATGGATGATGGGGGGGGGTTAGATGTATCTCTCGCTTCAGCGCCGCGCGTATTCGTTTAAAAAGTGCCCAGCGCATTTACATGTTATCGTGGCTGACGTCTCAGGAATGGTGCTCCGGTACGATGTCGGATTGTCAGCGCGCAACAATCACGTGGATTCGCGGTGCTGAAATAAGTCCCAGGAATGGTGCTTTGGCACGATTCAGGATGGTCAGGGCGCAACAGTAACGTTGATTCGCAGCGCTGAAGTCCCAGGAATGTTTTGGCACGATTGGGGATTCTCAGACGGTTGTCCTCCAATGGGGGACTCCCCGCAGTGAAAATAAATTCTTGCAGGGATCTATGCAGAGGGATCTTAGAGGGACGGTCTATTGCAACAGCTTTGATGCGTCTTGGGCTTACTCTGATCCTCCTCCTCCTCCTCCTCCTCCTTCTGCTCCTCCTTCTCCTCCTCATTCTCCTCCTCCTGCTCGTCCTTCTCCTCCTCCTCCTCCTCCTCCTCCTCCTCCTCCTCGTCCTCCTCCTCCTCCTCCTGCGCCTCCGCCTCCTCCTCCTCCTCCTCCGCCTCCTCCTCCTCCTCCTCCTCCTCCTCCTCCTCCTCCGCCTCCGCCTCTGCCTCCTCCTCCGTGGCCCCACCCTGCACTGGTGCCTGCCCACTCCCTGCATCGTTGATCACCGGGAGGTCGATGCACGAGTGCCGACGAAGCGTGCACCTGTCGTTCCTCCTCTTGGGCCCCAGGGAGCCCCGCAGGGCCACTGAGAAGGTGCGCCTTCCTTCACACCCCTCGCGGCGCCGGAGGCGCCGCCAGTGGGCTCCTCCTCCTCCTCCTCCTCCTCCTCCTCCTCCTCCTCCTCCTCCTCCTCCTCCTCCGCTCTCCTCCTCCTCTTCCCTCCCTCCCCCCCACCTGAGCGATCCTCTGATCGCTCAGGTGGGGGTTGGACTCGGGCCTCCAGAGGCCCGGGCTCGGCCGCTGCTCGACTCTGCGTCGTCGGGGCGCCGGGGGGGGCGGGGGGGGGGGCCCGGCGCAGGTCAAGAAACCCGGGCGGAGCTCCGAAAGCTGTGGCTCAAGCAGCGTTTTGCTGCTCCATTGTCGAGGCCGCCCTGAGGCCCTGGGGCCCTCGAGGAGCATCGAGGAGCGCCGAGGAGGAGGATGGAGGAGGATCCAGGAGGATCGAGGAGAGGATCGAGGAGGATCGAGGAGGAGGATCGTGGAGGAGGATCGAGGAGGAGGATCGAGGAGGAGGATCGAGGAGAGGATCGAGGAGGATCGAGGAGGTCTCGCGTCAGGACGGGGCTGCGGAGGCTGCTGGGCGTGACGGGGGGCTCGCTCCCAGCTTGGCGGAGGTGGCCCTCGGGCCGCAGAGCGCCGGAGCGCCGCCCCCTCCTCGGAGAGGTTTCGGAGGCATCGGGCCCGCGCGAGCGCTACGCTCAGGTCGGGCCTGTCCCCCTGCAGGGGGATTTTGGACAACCAATAACACATAGGCGAACAACGCGCAAACGCAGCATCAGAAAAGCATCGAAGAGTCGTCCCCAAATTATGTTTGGACGATGTTTGGACGTTCCTCCTGTGGAGGGGCAAGCGCCCGATGAGACGCCACGCCCTCGGGGGGCTCTCCGCGAGCCTGCGTGCCGCGCCACCTCCGCCGCCTCCGCCGCCCCCCGTCCCCCTCTCTCCTCCGCTGCGCCAGCCAGCACTCGCCAGCTCCTCTGCGGCACGTCCTCGCTTTCTGCGTGCTCCTCTCCCTCGGTTCGCCGTTGCACGGCCAGCATTCGCAGCTCTCTGCGGCACGGTCCTCGCTTTCTGCGTGCTCCTCTCCCTCGACTCGCCGTTGCGCGGCCAGCATTCGCAGCTCTCTGTGGCACGGTGGCACGGCCCTCGCTCTCTGTGCTCTCCTCTCCCTCGACTCGCCGTTGCGCGGCCAGCATTCGCAGCTCTCTGCGGCACGGCCCTCGCTCTCTGTGCTCTCCTCTCCCTCGACTCGCCGCTGCACGGCCAACATTCGCAGTCCTCTGCGGCACGTCCCTCGCTTTCCGTGCTCCTCTCCCTCGATTCGCCGTCCTGGCGCATGGCTGTCCGCCTGAGCGGCGAGAAGGAGCGGGTCTTACGCGAGATGGCATGGCGACCCTGCGCGGTGGCCTGGAAGGGGCGCCAGCGCGGAGCGCCACATTGGAAACGGAAGGGCGCGCACGCGCGACCTCACGCGGGCGGCTTGCGCGCCACTGCCCGTGAACACGGCCCCGTATTCTTCCGTCGCTCACTTCGCATGCTTGGCATATAGTAACTGTCCATGTGGTGTGCTGCGCTCAGTTCTTGTACCTTCAGAGCCAGACTCTGCGCTACTGACGAGTCTTTGCCGCCCCCAGAAGGACCTCCATATCTGTACCCTGCTGTTGCAATGAAGCGTTGATGAATGCTGTGCCTGAGAATTAATCCCCCCTGAGACATTGGCCAGCCCACGCTTTGGGATGTTCAGCTCTGGTCGCCCTTGATATGGACGGCGGCGTAACGAGGGCAAGACTCGAGATCATCTGCGCAGGGAACTATTTCACGAGCCACCTTCCAACACATGGCCAACTTCTGACTGAACGATGCCCGCCTCTTTAAGGGAGGAGAAGCAACCCTCCGACGGGAGAGCGGCAAATGGAGACGACGGGGAAAGCACCTCCGAAGTGGAATGGACAGCAAACAAAGCAACACGGCTGTGCACCACCTAGCGCTGCATTCAGTGAGCCTGCCGAGCCAGTGGCAGTGATGGCGGCGGAGATGACGGCCGATGGATGATGGCCATTTGCGCGGGCCGCCGGACCTTGTGTTGGGCACGCAAGACAGGAATGCGTGATCGTGGAAGTCTTTCGCAGAGGCTGCAGAGCCCGGCGCCCTGGGACGAAGCTTCGCCTCGGGCGGCACGAGAGGCAGTCAGAGAGCGCAGCACCTGAGACTCCCCGAGGGCGCCGCGGCCACGGAGCGACGGACCGCTTCGAGCCCGTGCGCAAAAACGGAGGCTCTCAGCCCTCAGCCCAGCACGCCACCCGAACAGCAGCAAAGGTGAAGAGGCGGGTCGAGGAGTGTAGAGTTCAGGGTTTAGGGTTTACGTAGGGTTCAGGGTTTAGGAGGTCGGCTAGTGCGAGGGTGCATTCCTGGGCAGCCCTGGGGATTCCAAGACGTCGACGACTCGGGACAGGGGTGGGAGCACTGGCACGTGCACTTTCTATTATTATTGTTATTCCTCCTCCTGCTCCTCCTCCTTCTCATTCTCGTCGTCCTCCTCCTCCTCCTCCTCCTCCTCCTCCTCCTCCTCCTCCTCCTCCTCCTCCTCCTCCTCCCCCCCCTCCTCTTTGCTCCTCTTTGATTCTTTCTACGGAAAGGATCGTGGCCACCCTGACCAAACATGTGAGTGCACGATTCATGAACCACTTGTGTGGAAGGCTCCGGCGAAGCGGCTGCGAGACCGGCTGTCGGACCGGGCGGTCTAGGGCTTCCCCATCCCCCCCTGTGGCACTCTTCTGTGGTCCACTGTCACTCGGGGATGGACAGACCCCCCTTTAGTAAAACGTGGTTTAGTGAGAACGACCTGAGACCCAAACCTGGCGGGCGCAAGCCTGGAAAATAACGGCCACGGCGCCCTCTCGAGAACCGAAAACGGACAATTCACTAATCGACGTGTCACTGTTGGGGGTTCTGTCCACCCCCGAGTCACCTCCACTAGAACCTTCTGGCGAAACGCTATTAAAAGAGGCTGCGCGTTTCGCCCCCCAGGGGCTCTTCGAGCCAACCAGCTCACGGTGCAGCAACAAGCGCGCATCGTTGACGATGGGACCAGAGGCGGAGCGGAAGACGCAGTGCAATCTACAGCGGGGAGCCCCGAGCTAGGACCACCCGGAAGGCCTGCCAACGCGCCGCTGCGAGCAGAAGAAGAAGAGAAGGAAAGCCAGCTGCACAACACACAGACGCCCGACGATCCGAGCGGGCCGTCGAGAAGCTCGTGCCCAGGGCGTTTCTCCTCTTCCTCGAGCCGAGCCGCCCAAGAGCAAACCCGCTGCCGCCAGGGCCCCCGACGCGGGGACCTCGACAAGCCAGGCCTCTGGCGGCGCGCGCGGGCCCCAGCGGCGCACGCCCGCCCAGTGCCCGCCAGCCAGCGCGCGCCGCCGCCCGCGCGCGAAGGGCGCGCCGCGGGGGCCGAGAGCGCGCGGCCGCCTCGGCAGCGCGGGCTCCGAGGTGGCCCGCCTCCGGGGAGCAAGAGGGCGGCAGGAGACGTGCAGCTTCGGAGAGGTCCGCGCGGATGTCTCGCATCCGCGCCAGGAGCCCCCTGGCGGCGCCTCCGGCGCCAGGGAGGGGGGTGCGGCGCCGATGCACGAGATCCGCGCGGAGCTCGGACAATTTTTGCCTGTGTCAGCTCCTGCTCCCCGATCAGAGCTGGCGGGCCTGGCGACGCCCGCCGCCGTGCGCGAAGGGCGCGCCGCGCGCCAAGGTAGCGCGGGTGCCTCGACTGCGTGGGCTTTGAATCCAGGCGGCCGCGTCGACCGCGTGGGCTCTCAAAGCTGGCGTTGGGGAACGAACCAACATCATAAACATAAACTTTCGAGCGCCGCGCGGATTTCTCGGACCTGCTCGGAAACTCCGAGGCGGCGCCTCCGGCGCCACCCCTGGCGCGCTCCGCGCGCCAGCGGTGGGAGCCCAGCGCCGATGCGAGAAATCCGCTCTGAGCTCCGAAAGTTTGTCCATGTAACTTCTGCTTGCCCCGATCGAAGCTGCGGCGAGGGCGCTGGAGGAGGAACCAGTGGATAAGGCGCCCAGGACCCAGGGCCTGGAAGCCTGTGGAACACCCACTGAGGCATGGCCACTGTGGGCGCATGCGAACGCAGCCACTGGGGCCGTCGGTGGAGCTCCCTGTGGGGCCACGAAGCGTGTGGGGTGTGCCGCGGTGGGCGCACTCGAACGCAGCCACTGGGGCCGTCGGTGGAGCTCCCCGTGGAGATCTCGCCGCCGCCCTCATCGGATAAGGAACCCTCCAGAGCACCCTTCCACGAACGCCGCCTCCGCACATCCCTCCCCAACGCCCCTTCCGTGCAGCGGGCCCGCGCGCCGAGGGCACCCAGGGCCGCGCCGGCGCGCGCGCGCCTCGGCGGCGGCCGCACAGGACCGCGGCGCGCTCGGCGTCAGGGCTCGCCCGCGCGCCCGCGGGGCGACAGGGACGCGCGCGCGCTGCTCTCGGAGTCGCTGCCGGCGGCGGGCTCCCCTGGCGGGGGGTCCCCAGGCTGGGCGCCGGAGCGGTGGAACTTGGCCAGGGCCTTCTGGATCATCGCGTCGAGGCGGTCGAGACGTTCCTGGGAGGAGGAGGAGGAGGAGGAGGAGGAGGAGGAGGAGGAGGAGGAGGAGGAGGAGGAGGAGGAGGAGGAGAAGGAGAAAGAGGGCGAGGGGGAGGAGGGAGGGGGAGGGAGGGAGGGAGGGAGGAGGAGGCAGGGAGGCAGGGAGGGAGGGAGGGAGGGAGGGAGGGAGGGAGGGAGGGAGAGAGAGGGAGAGAGGAGGAGGAGGAGGAGGAGGAGGAGGAGGAGGAGGAGGAGGAGGAGGAGGAGAGGGTGATAAGGAGGAGGATGCGGATGCGGATGCGGATGCGGATGCGGATGCGGATGCGGATGATGATGATGATGATGATGATGATGATGATGATGATGATGATGATGATGATGATGATGATGATGATGATGATGATGAGGAGGAGGAGGAGGAGGAGGAGGAGGAGGAGGAGGAGGAGGAGGAGGAGGAGGAGGCGCTCTTCGTTGCTCTCGAGCTGCAGCTCGGACTTGTCCTCGGGCCAGGGCTCCAGGGGCGACGAGGTGCCGCCGTACCGGTGGATGCTCTCTGTCAACTGCCTGTGCAACTTCGCCTCCTCGAGGATCTGAATGCACCCGGCCAGACCCAGGTCGCCCTCGTCGAACTCGACCCTCTCATCGAGCTTCAGGCTCGCCACGTACTTGTGCCACTTTGGCTTTTTCTGCTCCGCTTTCATGGCGTCCACGATGAGCGACGCGCGATTGAGGCGGGCGAATCCGAGCATGTCTTTGTATATGTACTCGTAGGAGCGGTTGATCTGAGCGATCAGCAGGTTCAGGAGGAGGATCACTGATACTGTTAAGAAGGTGAAGACAGACAGGAGCAGCACTGGGCTCTCGTCGATCTGCCTGAAGTCGCCCTGGTACAAGCTGACTGTGATGGCAAACAGTGTGACGATGGCGTTGGGCATGTCGTCGTAATTGCCGCCCTCGGTTGGACAGTTGCGGCACATGATGCTGATGGCGCTGCCGAACATCAGAAGCAGGAAGCAGATCGCCATGAGGAACTGCTTCACCTCCCCGGTCACCTGGCCGATGACGAGCAAGAACGCGGAGATCTGCGTGTTGAACACAGCCAGGTCTATCAAGATAAACCAGTGCACCGCCATCGCCATCATGGCCAAGACGGAGTACTGGTGCCTGATTTTATCGGCGTCTGGGCACTGGGTAGTGGGCCTGGGTAAGCAAAAGAGGTGCCGATACCCCTACTCCGCGGAGCTCTCCCGGGGTGCGTTCTAACAAGAACTTTAAGGAGAATCAAACCGTGGCGATCAGGGCCCTCCAGGACGGGCAAAGGTCCACAGGGCTCTCCAGGACGGGCAAAGGTCCCCAGACCCCCGACACAATCATGATTCGCAATGTCAACCCCATAGGAGCGGGACCGGCTTTTCATCCTGAGCCCTGTTTTGACGGTCCCAGGGCCCAGCGAGGGCTCCCACTGGCCATCGCTCGGACATCCCTTCCCCGTGCTTTTTTGGGCTTCGTGCGCGGCTTTTTGTCGCAGGATGATCCAGGATGCTCCTTCATAATCCCCGCCGAGAAAAAAGTGCACACGTCCGAGCGATACCAAAGCCCAGGGCCCGAACACAGCAAGACGCCGTGCGTCATGTTCTTTGTGTCATGGCGCGCGCGGGGGGGTCTCTGCGTGGCGACGATACTCTGCAGGACGAGCCGCGGCGGTAGTGGTACCGTTTCTTCCTCCCCTCTTGGGGTCCAGTCTGGCGAGTCCAGGCACCAGATGAGGGGCTCGTGCGGGAGCATCAGCGCCAGGACCAGCATCAGCGCGAAGCTGATGATGTTGTACGTGTTCTTCTCCTCGTCTCGAAAAAATGCCCCGCCCACCCCCCCCCCCCGAAAAAAAATGCTTCGGCCAACGTTTTCCCTGATTTGTTGGTCGGTCCCAGCTTGTTCGCTCCTTGTTCGCGATGGCCTTGCGCGCCTCGTCCTGCCCGCCCGCCCCGTCGTCGTCCCGGAGGACGCGCAGGGCCTTCCGTATCTCCGCCCCGACCGTGTCCTTGAACCGCCTGAGGGCCTCGACCATCTCCTCGCGATCGATGGAGCCGTTTCCGTCCGTGTCGATCTCCTGAATGATTCTGCGCATCGTGTCGCGGCACCACGTCCAGATGCGGCCCAGGTGGTAGGTGATCAGCCTGCCCATGCCGATGATGTAGGTGTATATCCTGCCAGCGAGGACCATGTACCGCACCTGGGCCGACTGCTCGAAGTGCCGCTCGAGGACCTCCTGGCTCATGAGGAACACGATCAGGCCGACCATGTTCCACATCCTGGAGATGATGAAGCTTCTGTACACGACCCCTCCCCACAGCATGTCCAGGATCTTGGAGATGACCGGGTGGGAGACAAACGCGGGGTCTCCGGCAGCGGATATCCACTGCAGGGAATCGGAAAAGCCGCCGTCCTTCGCGACGAGGACGTGCTTGAGGAAGTAGTTGCACCTCCGCACGGTCCGGAGGGGGGCCGACTGAGACCACGGCGGCTCTTCCACCCGGCCCAGTGCCACTCGAAGTCTGTCCCCAGACCCCTCCCGAGGAGGGGCGAGGAGGAGGAGGAGGAGGAGGAGGAGGAGGAGGAGGAGGAGGATGAAGGGCGAGGAGGAGGAGGAGGCGGAGGAGGAGGAGGAGGAGGAGGAGGGTCCATGCTGACCCGTTGCTTCGGGGCGGATCCCGCCGTGGCGACGAGGAGCCTCCAGGCGGCCCAGGCGGAGGCGAGAGGCGCCGGCCAGGGGCCGCCGTTGTCTGGCCCTGGCCCTCCTCCGCATGGTGCCCTCCGGCCGCTCGGACGTGCGGTGCGAGCGCCACACCTAGGAAGGCACCAACTATACACCAACATCGATCCTGGCCAGGATCACCCTGGGCCCAGGATCGGTGTATACGCCCTCCTACCTTGCGCAAGAAGGTATATACACCGATCCTGGGCCCAGGGTGATCCTGGGCCAGGATCGGTGTTGGTGTATAGTTGGTGCCCTCCGAACACCAGCCCGTCGAGGAGCGTCATCAGCAGCGTCATCGCCTCCTCGCTGATCTTCTTGACGATGTCGGGGTGGCGGCCGAAGAGCTCGTCCACCCCATAGTAGTACTTGGCCCGGTCGGCGCGGATGGTCAGCAGGTCCCTCAGGATCGCCTCGGCCACCCTCGAAGGGGAGCAGAACAGACGGCACGAGCACACACTTTCGGAGAGCCGCTCGGATTCCTCGGATCGGTGCCAGAGGCGCCGCCACAAGGGCGCCATCGCCGATCGAAGGAATCCGCGCGAAACTCCGGAAGTTTGTGAGGGAGGGGGGAGGAGGAGGGAGGAGGGAGGAGGGAGGAGGGAGGAGGGAGGAGGGAGGAGTGAGGGGGAGGAGGGAGGAGGGAGGAGGGAGGAGGGAGGAGGGAGGAGGGAGGAGGGGAGGAGGAGGGGAGGAGAGAGGAGGAGGAGGAGGAAGGAGGAGGAGGAGGAGGAGGAGGCGGAGGATAGGAGGAGGAGGACGGAGGAGGAGGAGGAGGAGGAGAGGAGGGGGAGGGGGAGGGGGAGGAGGAGGAGGAGTGAGGAGGAGGAGGAGGAGGAGGAGGAGGAGGAGGAGGAGTGTTGTGCCGTTTTTCCTCCCCGACCTCAGGCTCCCGCTCTCGATCGCCCACTCCAGTGGCGAGATGTGCTGCTCCCCGACGTGGACGTCCAACAGCGACTGGAAGCGCCGGCCGCGCGGCTCTTTTGCGATGGCCCTCTTCAGCTGGCTCACCGAGTTCCGGTTGATGGCCTGCATGACCACCGTAGAGCCCTCGTTGATGGTCCGGACCAGGATTTGCGAGATGAGCGAGAGAGACCAACGAAAGGCCTCATTCACTGACCCGTCCTTCGTCCTTGATCGCATGACGTGCACGCATGCGTTGACAAAAGGTGGAAACAGATGTGTCGGGATGCCGAAACCGACGTGTCGCAAGCCCAGTGCAGATATTTCAGATAGCAAGGTCTTCGGCTGGTGGAATATTTCGATCGTCATCACCAGGATCCTGTCTGCGATGAAGTGCAGCCGAGTGTTCGACTGCTTGAAGAAGTCCTGCCCCTCTGGGGCGATCTCGAAAAAGCGGGTGTAGATGTCCCTGCGGAAGCCGTAGCGCTCGGTCTCGTCCTGGCCTCCGATCTGCGAGGATGGCAGAAGAAGCGAAAACGGCATCGGCATGCACGTTCGGAGCCCCGCGCGGACTCCCTGGCTCGACGCTGGACTCCCGCTGGATTTAGGCCGGGCACGCCCCTCCTGCAGGCGGGTTCTGGAAGAAAACTAAGCAGTGGTCAACACATAAGCAGACACAGTCAACAAAACAAAAGCCCGAAGAATCGTCACCAGGCTATTCTTCAACTAGCCTTGGATACTCCTCCTGTAGAGGGACATGCCCAAAGTAACGCTGGACCCCACCCCTCCCTGCCGCGCGGAGCGCGCCAGGGACGGCGCCGGAGACGCCGCCAGGGGGTGCCCAGCGCCAGCCCAAGAGAGCCCCACGCGAACGTCCGAGAGCTCATACTCTGTGCCGTGGTCCCTGAGATCCGCCTGCGCGAAAAAAACGGATACTCGAGACTCGAGACACCATCAAGAATCACGATCGGGACCCTGGAGCCCATCTCTCTGCGTCGTTTCTTGCGGGCCAGATCGATCTGTGAGGGTCCTGGGGCCCCAGGCGGGGCGACCAAGCCCGGCTCGACGAAGGCGTGGCGCCGACCTGTCAGGGCTTCCCTCCTTCGGGATAGGCACTGCGCGTGCGCGGGGATGGAGGCCACGTTCTTCCGCAGCGAGGTGGCCACCCTGTCCCACAGCCAGCACCAGGCCTCCTCGTGCGAGGTGGTCCAGACCCTGGGCAGCAGGGAGCGCAGCGCCGCCAGCATGCACGCCCGGAACTGGGAGAGGTTCGCCGCCCCGGCCTCCGGGTGCTTGGACATGCGCAGGGCCACCACCTGGACGGGCGGCCCCCGGGCCCCATCACACAGCCAGGCTGCTGCCACCGGGGACGCCACACGAGCGACGAAAAAAGGAACGCCTCTTGTGCGAGACGGCGTGGCGACCCTATGCGGTGGCTTGCGCGGGCCACCGGCGCGGCAGGCTACATGGAAGACGAGGGCACCAACGCACGCGCGACCTTGCGCACGCGGCAGCTTGCGCGCGAATGCCGACGCTGTCGACCTCGTCTTCTTCCGTAGCAGCTCACCTGGACAGCGGCCCCCAGGCCCCATCATACAGCTGCACGTCGTTCCTGCCCAATCGCGTTAATTTCTGATCGTGCTCGGTTCTTGATTGTTCCTGGCCCCCCAGTGGCCAGGAAGAGGCCCAGGATAGAACGGTCAAGAATGAAAGGATCGTGGCCCCCCCCCAAAAAAAAAAATCGAAGAACCCTCGAAGACTTAGAAGTGAGCAACGTGCAGGCTGCTGCCAAAAGGGCCGCCAGATGAGGAGCGGAGCCGCCCTCCGGGGCTCCCCCTCCTCCTCCTCCTCCTCCTCCTCCTCCTCCTCCTCCTCCTCCTCCTCCTCCTCCTCCTCCTCTCCCTCCTCCTCCTCCTCCTCCTCCCCCTCCTCCTCCTCCTCCTCATCCCCCTCCTCCTCCTCTTCCTCCTCCTCCTCCTCCTCCTCCTCCTCCTCCTCCTCCTCCTCCTCCTCCTCCTCCTCCTCCCCCTCCCCTCCCCTCCCCCTCCTCCTCCTCTCCTCCTCTCCTCCTCCTCCTCCTCCTCTCCTCCTCCTCCTCCCTCCTCCTCCCTCCTCCTCTCCCCCCTCCTCCTCCTCCTCCTCCCCCTCCCCCTCCCCCTCCTCCTCCTCCTCCTCCTCCTCCTCCTCCTCCTCCTCCTCCTCCTCCTCCTCCTCCTCTCCTCCTCCTCCTCCTCCTCCTCCTCCTCCTCCTCCCCCTCCCCCTCCCCCTCCTGGGCCCCCCCGAGCGCCTGGGTGCACGAGGAGCGCCGCAGGAGAGCCACGGAGGGGCCCCCGAGGACCAGCGAGCCCGCCACGAGCCCGCGGGCGTTCCTTCCCAGACGATCCGCCAGTTCGGTTGTGGATGGCATGACAATGGGCACTCTAACAACCCTGTCATTGAGCTAAAGATGTGCTTAAAGTGTGTACAGTCGGGGCGTTGACCTAAGGAACCCTAAAGAAGGAACGAGGCCCCTTTTTTCCATGAGTCAAACTTCGATTTCCGATCGAAAACATAAGGAAAGCCTGAGGCAAGCTGCGAAACACTTAAGGAACGCGGAGCCACTCCCCAACGAAAAGGGTTCCTTCTTCAGGGCCCCGACTGTAATAACCCTGTCGTTGAACTAAAGATGTGTTTACAGTGTGTGTAAC
>CAUYUJ010018807.1:27500-35000 GCA_963575745.1 Prorocentrum cordatum | reverse complement strand
AGCAGCAGCAGGAGGAGGAGGAGGCCGAGGGCGCAGAGGGCGAGGAGGAGGCGGAGGTCCGGGCTCGGCGCGGGTTCGGCGCAAGCGCTGCGCGCGCGGTACATCACCACCTTCCTCCACCTCCTCTTCCTCCCTCTCCTCCCCCTCCTCGTCCTCCTCCTCCTCCATCTCCTCCCTCCCTCCCTCGCTCCCTCCCTCCCTGCCTCCCTCCCTCCCTCCCGCCCTCCCTCCCTCCCTCCGTCCTCCCTCCTCCTCCTCCTCCTCCTCCTCCTTCTCCTCCTCCTCGTCTTCCTCCTCGTCCCTCCTCCCTCCTGCCTCTCCCTCCTCCCCTTCCTCATCCTCCTCCCCTCCCTCCCCCCTCTCCCTTCCCCTCTCTCCTCCTCCTCCTCCTCCTCGTCGTCTCCTCTCCTCCTCGTCGTCCTCCTCCTCCTTCTCGTCTCCTCCTCCTCCTCCTCGTCCTCCTCCTCCTCCTCCTCCTCTTCCCGCCTCCTCCTCCTCCTGCTCATTCCTCGTCCTCCTCCTCCTCCTCCCCTCCTCCCTCCCTCCCTCCCCTCTCCTCTCCGCCTCCCGCCTCCCGCCTCCCGCCTCCTCCTCCTACGCCTCCTCCTCCTTCTCCTCCTCCCTTTTCCTCCCTTTCCTCCCTCCTCTTCCTCCTCGTGCAACTACTCCCCTCCCTCTCCCCCTCCACACCGCTTGCTGGTGAACCTCGCCGGCCCGTTGGTACGAGGTCCTCAACAATTCTACCATCATACTTCGCGCTCGCGTGGCGGCCCCCAGGGTCCTGAAGGGGAAGACCACTGGGAGATTCCAGGCAGATCAGATCATCCCCGCACTGGGATGCCAGAACTCCCAGGCTTGGCATGAACAGCCGAGAAGATGCGGCCACGATTAACAAAGAGGACCCCAGGACGCATCCCACACGGCCACCCAGACACTCCAGACTGCCAAGCAACCTCCAACGTGCTTCCAAGAGCCCCCAAGACTGCGAAAAGACGGCTCCGAGTGGCCGCGGAGCTTCCCAAGGTTGGCTCTCAAGAGGGACTGGTTCTAGAAGGCTGGCCTTTCTGATCGGGCTGGAAATCTTCCCGCGTCGCTTCCTAGGGCCGCCTGATGCCTGAAGATGCCTCCAGCATGGGCCCAGACAGCTCCAAGTCGAGCCCAGAGGGGCTCCACTCCGACGACCCCCCCAAAAAAGGCCCCAGGAGCGCCCCAGGAGGGCTCCGAAGGCTCAGGGGGTCTGCAGTTTGGCGCACCCCTCAAGCGCTTCGCGCCCCGTCGGTTGTCGGGAGTGAGCCCGCGGCCTCCGAGAAGTTCCGAGGAGCCTCCAGAAGGCCAAAGACGGCCCCACGATGTGCCCAGAAACCGGCAGCTTCCCTCCACGATAACCCCAAGATGGCGCCAAGACGGCCCAAAACCGCTCGAAGAGGGATTCAAGACCTTTCCAAGATCCAGGAGGAGCCCCAGAACGCCAAACGAATCCCGTTAGAACCCCCCAGAAAAAAAAACAACCCCAAGAGGGTCTAGAGCCCATTCAAACACAATCGCTGGCTCATAAGGCTTGGAGTGCTCGTTTCCCCGTGAGGTGCCGCCGAAGCTTCTGCTCAGCAGGATGAGCATCTCTTCGCTGTCGCACCGCCGAGTGTGTCCGAAGGGCGGTCCAGGCATTTCGCCTGAGACTTCCTCACTACTCTCCGAATGGCCTGCAAGACAGGAGAAGGCCCCAGTAACTTCTACAGTCGGGCCGCTGAAAGAAGGAACGCTAAATAAGGAACGACGCCCCTTCTTGGCCCTATAAGCGCCTCCGTGCCCCAGGAGGGCCAGAGGAACAGCACTGGAGGAACCTAAGGAATATCGAGCCCCTTCCGAACCAAACTGCTTCTTATTTCAGCGTCTTGACTGTAGCCTGCCTTGCAAGGCCCCAGCAGCTTCTAATCCATCTTCCAACGACCGACTGGGGATGGCGACGCTGCAGGGCCCAATGTTTCCCAGGTGCAAAGGCGGGCTGCGATTTGAGGGGTGCACGAATCACATGCCCAAGAGCTACAAGAGTGTAGGGTTAGGTCGGGCCTGTCTCCCTACAGGGGGATTTTGGACGAAAAATAAAGAATATCCATAAAATGCTCAATATATTTCCAACAATACAAAAAGTAATCCCCAGACTATTTTTTCATTAATTTTGAATTTTCCCCCTGTAGAGTGACAGGCCCGACTGAAGTGTAGGGGGACTGGTTTTGAAAATGTGGCTCTCACCATCGCGCCGCGCACATCCGCCTGACAAGCGCCTCGTCGCTCTGCGGCTAGAGGGAGCGCATTTTTCGACACGCGGGCTTCTCGCTTGACGTATGGAGGGCGGCCCCTTCTAAGCAGAAGGCACCCGCTCAATACTTTCTGACCCGGGTTTTGTGACATCGAAGGACAAGGATCGGATGGCGGTCGTTCCTGTTGAAAGCGGGGCTCCCGCATGTCCTCCTCCTCCTCCTCCTCAACCTCTTCCTCCCTCCCTTCCAACCCTCCTTCCCAGACTTGCCTCCCATCTAGACCCCCGAAGTGGCCCAAAAGTGAACCAGAGACGTGCCGAGACCCACGCTCAACCGATCTAGTCTCCACGCGTTTTTTGAACACGCCTGGAAATACATTGCCTGAGGGCGCGCAGCGCTAACGCCGAACCCTGGTCGAACCAGAGCCCGCCGAGTCCTCGCATAGATGCTCGCACCGCCAGCATAGTCGAGCACTGCTGTCAGGCCGTCCCGTGCCTGCTGGGGGAACCCGTCTCCGAGCACGCCAGCCACGAGATCCACGACGCTGCTCCTGAAGGCTGCGACCCGGGGCTCGGTGACCACCTCTTGGAGGTGGCCGGGGGGTCTGAACTGGTTGGGGCCCCAGAAAATCTGGCAGGAGGGGGGATGAAGGACCCCGCCCGGGGTCCATATGGAGCAGCTTCCCCACCCGTATCCGTTTTGACGGTCCTGGGGCCCGAACCCCCAAAGAGCAGAACAAAGCAAAACAACCTCCTGCCCGCCCTTCCTGCTCGCTGGAACCGGTGCTGGACCATCTCAGACCCCCAGACGGCTCCAAGCCACCTCCAGGTGCAGGTGCATGAAGCCCAGGCCCTCCACAGTCTGCAGGAGCTCGCCCTCGCTGTGGCAGCAGGATACGACGCTCCCGATGCCGCGCAAGAGGCGCATGGAGTGGACCGCCTCTCCGGAGCGGGGCGAGCCGACACACCGGCAGCTCAAAATCGTTCCCTGCACCCCTCCCTGTTGGGGGGGGAAGAAATCGGGGACCCTGACCAATGCTGAACTCGGAAACGTCGTGACGATCTATGTCACCCTCGATCTTGGTCGGCGTCAATGCGTGGATCATCCTCGCGAATCGGCGACGGCCGGCATGGACCATGACCGAGAGTGGCATCCACAAGATCCCAGCACATCTTGGTCGTGGTCCCCGCGCGTCTTCCATAGACTTCGGTCCAAACGCACCAGCTTTCCGAGCTGCGCCCAGCCTTGGCGACGAGGGCGCCCTCCCCCCCCCCCGAAGGCCACCTACTGCTGCCCCGCCTCCCCTCGCCCTCCTCTGGCCTTCGGCGTCACGAAGTGCTTCTGCAGCTCGGGGAGGCCCAACAGGATGGCGGCATACAGCTTGTCCCCGGCGTCCTCCCTGGTCGGGAAGCTGTCGCAGAACTCCCGCCAGGCCTCCTCCCCAGGCACGCGGCGTCTCAAAAAAATCGGAACGACAGCTTTTCACTGTGCTCGGCCCCTCGGGACCCTCACTGGGCCTCGGGACCGTCAAAAAACGACTCGGCATGAAGAACTGGCCCCGTGGAGCCATGGGTGGCGACATCCGAACCCTACCCCCGCCAACCATCGGTCCTCCTGAGGCGATGCGGGGCGGGGGCAAAGGCTCGGATCTCGCCACGTGCCCCACGAACTCCGCACTCTGCCCCCCCCCCGCCCCTCGAGCTGCCGGAGTGTGGTGCCTCGGCGAGGCCGAGCCGGGGCTCGGACTTCGCCGCTGCAGCATCGGCCGAGAGGCCGGGCGCCCGTGCCCCGAACTTACCGCCGGGGCGCCGGGGCGTCCCGGCGCGCGGGGGGTCGGGAGCGCACGCCTGCGCGCACGCGCGCGCGCCGACCACCGCACGCCCGCGCCCCCTTCGGGGGCGCGGGGGGGGGAGCAGGGAGGCCCTGGTGACTCCGACGCTGCAAACAAAATACACCCTGACTCCGGCTCCGCCCTGCTGACGGGCGGAAGGCCACAGGACCAGGGCGGAAACAGCAACAGAAAAGTAGGGCGGAAAATGGCATCAGCGGGGCTTGAAAAGTAAGGCGGAAATTCCAAGCCCCACTTACGAATTTCCCCAAAGTAGGGCGGATCCGGAGTCAGGGCAACCTTGCCAAGAATCACGACCGGAGCCCCGGACACCATCTTCCTGCGTCAGCCTCGGGCCGGATGTCTTTGTGAGGGTCCCACAGGGCCCGAAGCGGATCGAAGACGCCCGGTGCCAGAAGGGGGAGCGAGCGTCGTCGCCTTTTTCATTGTCGTCGTCGTCGTCGTCGTTTTCGTCGTCGTTGTCGTCGTCGTCGTCGTCATCTCCCTCCCCCCCCTCCTCCTCCTCCTCCTCCTCCTCCTCCTCCTCCTCCTACTCCTCCTTCTCCAAACTGCAACGCCAAAATCTCAGGGGAGGGCGAGGGCGGAGGAGACCGAGCCTGAAGGGAGCCGTGCGCAGAGAGGGCTGGGGCCCCGTGGAGTGGGAGGGGGAGGAGGAGGAGGAGGAGAAGGAGGAGGAGGAGGAGGGGGAGGGGGAGGGAGGAGGAGGAGGAGGAGGAGGAGGAGAGGAGGAGGAGGAGGAGGAGGAGGATGAGGAGGAGGAGGAGAGGAAGAGGAGGAGGAGGAGGAGAAGAGGAGGAGGAGGAGGGAGGAGGAGGAGGAGGAGGAGGAGGATGAGGGGGGAGGGGGAGGGAAAAGGAGGAGGAGGAGGAGGAGAAAGGGAGGAGGAGGAGGAGGAGGAGGAGGAGGAGGAGGAGGAGGAGGAGGAGGAGGAGGAAAGGGAGGGAGGAAGGAGGAAGAGAAAGGGAGAGAAGAGGACGAGGAGGAGGAGGAGGAGGAGGATGGCGGAGGAGGCAGGGGAGGCGGGGGCATGCGGGCGTCTGCGGGTGAGGGCAGCTGCTTCGTGCTGCTTCCGCGGCCTTCGTTGCTGCCGCGTTTTTGTGTTTGGGCGGAGGGTCCGTAGCCATTTTGGCTCAAGGGCCACTCTGGCCCTGCTGGGCCCCCCGCCGCCGCGTGCGGGCCCTGCGGGCCGGCCCCACGCCTCCCGCCCGCCGCGAGCCGCACGTGCAGGCGGACAGGGGCGATGTCTTGACGCCATGGAATCTCACGAGATCAAGAAGAGCCGACGCGAGTCGAGACCGTGGCTCATCCGAGCCGCGGCTTGCCGTTTGTCCTATGCGGCCAGGAAGGGTAAACATATCGATCTGAAAGACTGGCGGACAATAGCCGCCAGCATCGGCAGGTCTGACACCGTTCCTTACGGGAAAGATATAGGCATGGGAAGCAGGCGAAAACAACACATATCGTTGTCCAGGTGCCGCCCTCCCAAGACAGCAGCTACAGTGCAGATGTGATCAGCTACAGCTCAGGACAGCAGGAGACCCCTTTTTGGCAATGGCCGCTCCCCGATATTCTCACATATGCCTCTTGGCGCGAGGGCGAAGACACAAGCCAGAACGTGAGCGTGCGAGAAGCGTGTGCTGAACCAGAGCGTGCGCGAAGTGAGAAACACCAACAGCCCATCGTCACTGGGCTGAGCCTGGTCACGCCAACGTGCGAGAAGAGCGAGGCGACACAGGAGCCAGACACTGCTACGTCGTCAGCTACATGCTGGGCCATGCGTGCGCGAGAAGTGGCAGCAAGGGCAAAGCAGGGGCGAGACGAGCATGGCGACAACGGCCACCACGACTACAGCGCCTACAACGGCTACGACGGCTTCTACAACGGCTACAACGGCTAACAGCGCGGCTACAACGACGACCAGCACGGCCACAACGACGAGGCAGTGGCAGCGGGCAGTGGAGCGTGTCTGCGAGAACAGACGGTGGTGGGCGGTGGTGCGAGCAGTGGTGCTGGCCTGCGAGAACAGGCGGTGGCGGGCGAGGCAGTGGCAGCGGGCAGTGGCGCAAGTCTGCGAGAACAGGCGGTGGCAAGCAGCGGTGCGAGCAGTGGTGCTAGCCCGCGAGAACAGGAGGTGGCGGGCAGTGGCGCGAGCAGTGGGAGGGGCCCCGTGGAGTGGGAGGGGGAGGGGGAGGAGGAGGAGGAGGAGGAGCGAGGCGGAGAGGAGGAGGAGGAAGAGGAGGAGGAGGAGGAGAGGAGGAGGGGGAGGAGAGGAGGAGGAGAGGAGGAGGGGGAGGAGGAGGAGGAAGGAGGAGGAGGAGGAGGAGGGGAGGAGGAGGAAGGGGAGGGGGATGGGGAGGAGGAGGAGGAGGAGGAGGAGGAAAGGGAGGAGGAGGAGGAGGAGGAGGAGGAGGAAGGAGGAAGGAGGAGGAGGAGGAGGAGGACGAGGAAGGCGGCGGAGGGTCCGTAGCCATTTTGGCTCAAGGGCCACTCTGGCCCTGCTGGGCCCCCCGCCGCCGCGTGCGGGCCCTGCGGGCCGGCCCCACGCCTCCCGCCCGCCGCGAGCCGCACGTGCAGGCGGACAGGGGCGATGTCTTGACGCCATGGAATCTCACGAGATCAAGAAGAGCCGACGCGAGTCGAGACCGTGGCTCATCCGAGCCGCGGCTTGCCGTTTGTCCTATGCGGCCAGGAAGGGTAAACATATCGATCTGAAAGACTGGCGGACAATAGCCGCCAGCATCGGCAAGTCTGCCACCGTTCCTTACGGGAAAGATATAGGCATGGGAAGCAGGCGAAAACAACACATATCGTTGTCCAGGTGCCGCCCTCCCAAGACAGCAGCTACAGTGCAGATGTGATCAGCTACAGCTCAGGACAGCAGGAGACCCCTTTTTGGCAATGGCCGCTCCCCGATATTCTCACATATGCCTCTTGGCGCGAGGGCGAAGACACAAGCCAGAGCGTGAGCGTGCGAGAAGCGTGTGCTGAACCAGAGCGTGCGCGAAGTGAGAAACACCAACAGCCCATCGTCACTGGGCTGAGCCTGGTCACGCCAACGTGCGAGAAGAGCGAGGCGACACAAGAGCCAGACACTGCTACGTCGTCAGCTACATGCTGGGCCATGCGTGCGCGAGAAGTGGCAGCAAGGGCAAAGCAGGGGCGAGACGAGCATGGCGACAACGGCCACCACGACTACAGCGCCTACAACGGCTACGACGGCTTCTACAACGGCTGCAACGGCTACCAGCGCGGCTACAACGACGACCAGCACGGCCACAACGACGAGGCAGTGGCAGCGGGCAGTGGAGCGTGTCTGCGAGAACAGACCGTGGTGGGCAGTGGTGCGAGCATTGGTGCTGGCCTGCGAGAACAGGCGGTGGCGGGCGAGGCAGT
>CAUYUJ010018807.1:0-22500 GCA_963575745.1 Prorocentrum cordatum | reverse complement strand
GGCGTCTAGCGACGGTGCGCACATGACCGCGAGGTCGATCATGAGTGGCACCGCCACGCGCAGCGCGTGGACCACCAGATCCACGCGCGCCGCGGGGTTCTGCGGTGAGGCACGCGGCAGCACAGCGTCTGTGCACCGTGCAGCCCTCTTCTTCGCACCACCGCGCCAGCACCGCGCCGCCCGCGTCGTGCCGGCGGACGAACCACCCGTCGACCGCGCAGCCCCGCGCAGCCCCGCGGGCGCCTGGGGGTGCCGGTCCTCTGGCCCAGCAACGAGCGCACCGCAGATGCGGCCGTCTGGCCGCCGGTGCTGGCAGAGACCAATACAGACAATCATATCGAGGTTCAGACAGACCCAGTCGCGTTGCCAAACTGCGCGTCGGCGAGGCGGTGGCACGCCCGCGTGGGGGCCTGAAGCCAGCCACTCGCCCCGATACCTCCGGCCGACCGAACGCAGCGACCAGGCGGGCAGCAACGTAGCAAATGAGGCCGTAGCCAGGGAGTTCTGCGTTGCTGCCAGGGCCTCGTCGTCCACCTGGACGGTCGCGCCCTCCAGCGCCATCTTTGGCGTGGTCGTGGCTGCTGGGAGGCAGCGGCGCGCCCGGCCAGGGGTTCAGGGTCAAGCCCGGCCTGCGCAGGCAGTGCGGCAGGCAGATATGCCAGGAGGCGGCGGTAGCTGCTGGCGCCGTCAGCTCCGCGCTCTGTAGCCTCAGGCCCCCTTCTCGCCCGCTGAGAAAAAGCTGCCCGTCCACTTCCCTAGTGTGACCGCACGCGTGGGCCAGGAACGTAAAATCCGAGGCAGTCTTGTGCCGCAACATCGCAATTCCAGTCTGTCGGTCTAGGCCGGCTGCCTGCAGCTGGCGGAACCGCAGGTAGAAGCGGGCGCGGTTCTGTGCCAGGGCCGTCACCTCGGGGCTGCCCTCGGTGAGCATGCTGCTGTCGGCTGGGGCGGCCGCAGGGGCCGAGAGCACCTTGGCGGGCCTGCCTTGCCGCAGCACCAGCGCCCTTGGCCCCATCTCCCGCCTGCCAGGGAGAGCAGCCGCGGCCACCTCGCGCCCAGGGCTGAGTTTTGTCTTCGCCAGGTTGCCACGCAATCCCGCCGCAGCGCAGGCCCGCGCAGACGCCTCCTGCTGCTGCTGCTCGCTCTTTTGCTCGTCTCGCTTTCGTTTAACGCTCGTCCTTATCCGCCCTCCCCCTCACCCCTCATTCCCTCCCCATGCCTCCGCCTCCTCCTCCTCCTCCTCCTCCTCCTCCTCCTCCTCCTCCTCCTCCTCCTCCTCCTCACATTCCTCCTCTTCCTTCGCCTCCTCCTTCTCCTCCTCCTTTTCCTCCTCCTCCTCCTCCTCCTCCTCCTCATCATCATCATCATCATCCATTGCTTCTCCGTATAGATAACTCTTCCCTGTCGCACCCCGAGGCCAGTTTTTACGGCGGGCGGGGCGTTTCGCCTGAGTCTTCCTCACCAAGTACGACTCTGAAGCTTAAACAATGGCAATAGTTTCACAGATGGAGGGCGGGCCGTTTTCAAACTGTGGCTCTCGCCTTAGCGCCGCGTGCATTCGTTGTCAACATTTGCAGGAGTTTCACGGGTTGGGGGCGGGTCGTTTATAACATGTGGCTCTCGCCTTAGCGCTGCGAGCACTACTGGATGTAACAAGTTGCCAAACCTTCACGGATTCAGGGTGGCTCCTTTTCAAAATGTGGTTCCCGCCTCAGCGCCGCGCAGATTCATTTTAAAAGTTTACAAAAGTGTCATGGATTCCCATGATCAACGTACCAAACATAATGTTTTGGAAGGGTTCAGGATTATGCGGGTGCAACAGTTATGTTGTTTCGCGGTGCTGCAATCCAAAAATTACGTTATGGCACGATTCCATATCGCCGAAACGCAGCAGTCAGGTTGAAGCGTGGCGCTGAAATCCCGAGAACAATATTCTGGCATGCCTCAGGATCTTCAAACGGCTGTCTTCCAACGCAGAAGTTCCCTCAATGGAAATGAACCGCTGTAGGGGCTTACGAAGAGGGAGCTTGGAGGGAGGGTTAATTCCAACATCGTTGACGACTCTTGGGGTTACACTGGTCCTCCTCCTCCTCCTCCTCCTCCTCCTCCTCCTCCTCCTCTTCCTCCTCCCCCTCCTCCCCTCCCCCTCCTCCTCCTCCTCCTCCTCCTCCTCCTCCTCCTCCTCCTCCTCCTCCTCCTCTTCCTCCTCCCCCTCCTCCCCCTCCTCCTGGCTCAAGCCGCTCTGGCTCAAAGCCTACCGTGGGCAGGTGGCACCTGCTTCCATCTTTTTAGCCTACCGTAGGCAGGTGGCGCCTGCTTTCTCGCCAATCAAGCTCCGCCCCAGGCCAGCAGCCAAGCCTGGGGCCTCCCTCGTTCCGTCAGACATGGGCGGCCAACGACAGCCAAGCCGTGGCAGAGGCGACGGACGGAAGTACCTCTGCTGCCAGTCTGGTGGATGCAGAGGATGGACATGGGCGGACAAGCCGTTCAAGTATTGTGGTCAGTGTGGCTCAGCCTTCATAGGACGAAAGACAGGACAGCCTGCTTCGGCCCCCCAGTCACCGACTACATCAGGCGGCACTCCCAACAGGTGGCGCAAGCGCTCGTCCAGCCCAGCGCCGAAGGGCCACCAAAAAGGAGCTGCAGTGTGCGTGAACCCGATGAGCCAGATCGAGATCCAGTTGCTGTGTGCTCGGCAGCTGTTCAGCTCTGGAAGAAAATGGAAGGCATCAAAGGGAGTCACTACCTGCAGGCCGTGGAGGAGTTAAAAGCAGTGAAAGCACCGACGCTGGCAGCAAAACCTTGGGACCAGCAGCGGAAGTCGCTGCAGGGCCAGCTCGAAGTCGCCAAGAAGAAGCTGCTCAGTGCCCAATAGGATTGTGACAAAACGTGTGAGGCCATGGTCACCCTGGCCAATGACTACACCAACCAGTGCAAGCTCGTCGCCGACCTGACAGCGGAGACGCAGCAGTTAGAGACCCAGCACAAGATGGCAGTTGAGCAGGCGTTGAGGAACACGTCAGCTCCTCGGCCCCCTCGCTGGGGACGTACATCACCAGCCAGTTCCCGCCTGGGCTCGCACCGTCCGCCGAGGTGAAGCAGGCCGTTATGCAGTTGTCGGCGAAGCTACATGACGAGTGGCAGGCAGCCCAGGCAACCCAGGCCAGCTCTCAGCTACCCCAGACGGCGCCCCAGGTGGCGGCAGCGTCCCAGACGGGCGCCGAGGAGGTGGCCGTAGGCCCAGCCGCTGCCGCTGCCGACCTGACGGCGCCGCCGCTGGCCGCGGATGACACATGCCAGTCGTCCCAGGCCGCCACCGCCACCCCATCGGGAGACGTCAGCCGTGAGCTGGCAGCAGGCCTGGACGCCGAGGCCGAGGCCATGCAGCTGGACCAAGACGAGGCAGACAAGCGGGGCCAGGGCATGAAGCGCGCAGGCGACGCGATTGACCAGGTTCTGAGCATAAACGGCCAGAACACGGCGCTCACGCCCCCGCAACAGATGGCCAACACAGCGCCCCAGTCCAGCGCGAAGGCTCTCTGCCTGGCCAACAAGGGCAAGGGCGGCAAGGGGGCGGACGGGACGCCGTGTGGGTAACACAGTCAGGTTCGCCACAATCAATGGAAGCTGCTGGAGATCCATTCGGAAGTTTCTGAAGTCAAAAGCAGCCGAGACGGTGGACATCATCTGCTGTCAAGAAGTTCGGGTATTGAAGGATGCGCTCCCTTTCATCGTACAATGGTGTGAGCGAGAGGGGTGGAATGCGATGCTCTCTCCAGCCGTGCTCAGTGAGAAAGGGTACCCAGTCCGAGGGAATTTTGATTCGTGACGGGCATGACTTTGGAGTATATCGCGTGCCAGTGCCTGCAGGGGTAGCAGAGTCACGGTGCGCAGCAGTTTCACTAGAGCCCCCTGGACATCGTCCATTCGTACTAGTATCACTCTGCTTGGCCGACGGGGTGGGCCTTAACAAGTATCACTTAGAGCTCCTAGCTGGGGTCGCAATGATTCAGGACGCTGCACGACAGCCACTCATCATTGCTGGGGATTTCAATGTTCCGACGAGTAAGCTTGTCGAGTCGAACTACCCGCTGAGAGCAGGCCTTAAGATTTTGGCCCCGACCAAACCAACATGTAAGATGAAGAAGTCTAAGTCCATCATCGACTCCGTTCTCGCCTCGTCGCGTTTCGACCAGGACCTCTCAGGGGCCACTGTTCTGGACGAGTACCCCATGAGCCCGCATAGGCCCGTGCTGTTCCAGCTGCGCTGCGGGGGGCCCTTCATGGTGCCAGTCTTGGAGAAGCCCCAACCTCTCGCTACTTCCAGGCCTTATGGGCCGACAAACCATGTGCCGTCTTGGGGCCGAACGGAGGCCGCCTTGGATTTCCTGGACCAGGTCATTGATAGAGAGTCTGGGATTGAGGCCCGCCTGCTGGCCCTAGATTCGGCATGCCAGTACTTCGCCTCGGACATGGCGAAGACGATCAGCATTCGCACGGGCACTCCGATCAAGTCGCCCACCGCCCCGCAAGTGGGCCTTCCAAAAGTCCGCCGGGCACCAGGGGCCGCTCGGGAGGTGGAACCCAGGGCCAGTTGGAGGAGTCTATCTATTCCGATTCGGTGGTTGAAAAAAAAGTTATGGATGTCATCCGACGGTATATTCTAGGGAGGAGTTTTACCTTTCGGAGATTCTGACCGGCATCCAGCCACCACCCCCAGAGCTCGAAGGTACCGAGGAGTTTGCCCGTTTGCTCGCCAGTGTTGGGACTGCTCTAGGCGCTGCTGCCCAGGACCAGGACAATGGCCAGATGGATCCCAAGCTCGTGTTGGAGGTTTTTGAAGAGCTCGATGATGCAGTCGATCACGCGCTCCAAGCTGAGGAGGCCAAGGACCGACAAAGTGATACAACGTCTTGGAACAACTGGGTCCAGGAGGCCATGTCTCGGGGAGTTGGTTGGGCCCATCGCTGGACCTCGAAGCTCACGCCCTGGCAACGTCAGAAAGCTTGGCGCCCCGAGCTGCAGACATTTTCAGGTCGGCCTTCAGAGTTGCTCCAGTCCGAGGCAGCCCGCCTCGCAGGATTGCGGCAGGCCGCGCCGCAGGAGCAGGACTTTAACTTGTCGTCGGCCGAGCGTGACCGCTCGGAGCCCATCGCGCCTGGCCAGATCAGATCGGCTGCCAAAAGATTCCCAAAATCTACCAGCCAGACTTGGGATGGGTTTCACCCTCGTCACTTTGCTTATCTCAGCAATGTTGAACTTGAACATGTGTGTAAGCTTTTGGCGGCGACCGAGGAGATTGGAGTATTTCCGACAGCCATCCGTGGCGTCATTATCACGTTGATTGAGAAGCACGAGCCTGACCAGTCTGAGGGCCCCTCGTACCGAGGCATCGGTTTGCTCCCTGCCCTCTGGAGGGCGCGGTCCAAAATTCGCCGGGAGGAAGCTCGTCGGTGGGAAAGGGCCAACAAGAGGCCTTATACTGCTCATCAGTCTGGTCGAGGAGTGCTTGAAACTGTTTATGCTCAGGCCTTGAAGGCTGAACTTGCTGGCTATCAAGCTGTTCACGTTGGTGGGGTTTTATGGGATTTATCTAACTATTATGAGAATGTAAATCGGAAGAAATGGAAATCTCGGGCGATCTCCTCTGGATTTTCGGAGACGCTCACGTGTATTATGATGAATCAGTATGGGGGTCCCATGGCTGTCGCTACCAGAACATTGGCTACCTACGCGGGGTGTGCTACCAAAGGCTTCCCTGCTGGCTGCTCGTTTGCGACCTACAACGTCCAAATGTACGCGGTTTCCCCCATGGACTCCTGGGTTCCGAAGTTCCCCACCGTGGACCCCTCAATCTTCATAGATGATTTCATGTTGACAAGCAACAACACAAGCGTTCGCCTGTTGGTGTCGGACCTGGCGCAGGCCGCCGACAGCATGCTAGATTTAATCGAGGAGGGCCTCGACTGCTCGGTCGCCTTGCACATGGCTGCGGCGCTGGGCTCGTCTGCTGCAGTCCAGAACCGCCTGGCCAAAGCTCTAGGCAAGTACAGTGGACCAGAGGGAGTCAACCAAGCACAGTCTGCGCCAAACCTCGGAGTCGATTTCACCATGGGCAATAGGGTCTCGAAGAAGGCCCGAAAAACTCTGGCGAAGCGAACCTCCAAGATGGAACGTCGACTCCACCGCATGGCCCAGATTAGGCGAGCAGGTGCGAATATGCGGAAGGTTTATCAGACAGGTTTGAAAGCAGCCGCCTACTACGGCGCCGAGGTCGTCGGCCTCACCAACCCTGAGTTGCACGAAGCCCAGTCCCTCTACCTCAAGATTGTAGGGCCCCGCTGTGCTACAAGATCCAGGTCCCTGGCATTACCGATATTGGGGGGCCCGACGTGGAGTGCTGCTCTGGGGCCGGCCTGTCATTGGGCCAACCTGATCTGGAGAGTTGCTCATTATCCTGGTACGATCGGCTTTTCTCTGGTGGGTCTCCGTGAACAAGCCCTCCAGGTCCTCCACAAGCCCCCGACGAAATGGTACCAGATCCGAGGGCCCTAGGGACCACGCTGCTCAGCTTGAGTCGTCTGGGGTGGTCCATGCCCGACCCGCTCGTCATTCGAGACTCGCAAGGCCAGGACTACCCTCTCATCACTACCTCCCCTGCTCTCATCAAGAAGCTGTTTCAATCCCAGTGGCAGTTGCAGTTAGACATGAAAGCGGGGCAGAAGCTCGGTTTCGACGAGCCGCTCGACCCGTCGGTCATGCAGCACGCGCTGCAGGATAATACAGCGCAGGCCTACAAAAGGAAGACGCTGCTTTCATATGGCTGCCAGTGTATTTGGTCTAAAGAAAAGATGGCCGAGACAGGCTATCAGAATGAAGTCGAATGCGAGCTGTGCAAGGGCCCCGTGGACTCTATCCCCCACAGGCTCCTCGAGTGCCCGCAGACCCACAACTTGAGAGAGGAAATGATAAAGGAAGAAGATATCGAGGAGTTCAAGGACCCGAGGAGAGGATTTCCATATGTGTTAGGATTTCAACTTCGACCTGAACCCATAGCTCTGAGGCCCCCTGGTTTAGGACTAGATCAGGCTGTATATTGGTCTCGCGATGGGCTGCCCAAGGGGGTGGCCATGCAAGGAGAAGTTGTCCACGACGGCAGTGTTTTGAAACCTGGGCCCGCGGTGTACGACGCCCCCGCCTGGTCCGTGGTCAAAATCGACGAGGACGGCGACCTGGTTGCCAGTCTCTCAGGCCCTGTGGGGGCCAGTCTTCCCCCCGCGTCGCCTGCTGCCGAACACCTGGGGTTTTTAGTTGCTACCTCCTGCCCCAGAGTCACCAAAGCGTGGACGGATTTCAAGGGCATCCTCTCGGTGCACCAGGGCGCCGAAGTCTCACGAAAGGAAATGTATTCAGGAGTTTCGGTTCTGGCCAGGACCCAGAGCTGCTTTGCGTCTCTCGAGATCGGGCGGGAAAGTCAAGGCCCACCAGGATCTGTCGTCCCTGGCGGTTGGCTCGAGGGACTGGTTCGTTGCAAAAGGAAATGACTGGGCGGACAAGGTGGCCGAACAAGCTGCTGCCAGAATTCCCGCCCCGTCCCAGAGAGAAATCGAGTATTATAAAGAATGCCGTAGCCGAGTTCAGAGGCTTGCGAAGTATGCTGCTGAGGCGCTCTCCCTGTGGGCCCCTCTCGCTCCGAAGTCGGGCAAGAAGGCCTACGAGAAGCCCGCCCAGAGCCTCAGCCCCCCAGTCGGGGCAGCGGGAGCAGTCAGCCAGTGGACTGCACCACCCCCGCCCCCTGGGGGTCGTCCTCGGCGTGCTCGTGCGTGCCGTAACCCCCGGGGCGCGGTCAGACATCAGTGGGCATGGCTTAATAGTCATTGGCTGTGCCTAGCGTGTCATACCCGCGCCCGTACGGACAGTACCCGCAAGGCCCGCATGCGAGAAGCATGCCCAGGTAATTCAGCCATGTTGTCAAAGCTAATTCGGGAACCCCAGAAACACCATTTAATGATATGCGATTATCTTGATGTCGAGTCCTTCCTAGTCATTTGTAAGAGGTGCGGCCGCTACAGCGAAAGCAACCTCAAAGGACTCAAAGGTGAATGCAAGGAGCGCTTCCAAAACAAGTTCTCCCAAGGTGCGTGGTCCCTCCTGGCTAGCGGCCGTCATCCCAAGATTAGTATGAAGGCCCGCCCCCGACTTTCCCTGCCCATCCCTGCGGCCCAGCTCCTCAAGGAAGGAAGGGCGACGTAGTGACGAAAGTGAACGTAAGGGGAGAGCGGATGTAACCCTCAGGTTTCGGTTAGGGTCGGGCCGGCCTAACCCTAGCCTTCCTCATTAGCATGCGATGGTCCTCCTCCTCCTCCTCCTCCTCCTCCTCCTCCTCCTCCTCCTCCTCCTCCGCCCCCTCCTCCTCCTCCTCCTCCTCCTCCACCTCCCCCTCCTCCTCCACCTCCTCCTCCTCCCCCACCCTTGCCCTGACCAGACAGCGGCCTGGCCAAACCCCGTGTTATCGGCCGGCCCGCCTTGCTGGCCGCCCTGGCGCGCTCGCCAGCCACCGACGCTCGCCTGGCCGCGCCCTTGCCCAGCGCCTGATCCGCCGAGGCGGAGGAGCGGAGGAGGAGGAGGAGGAGGAGGAGGAGGAGGAGGAGGAGGAGGAGGAGAAAAAAGAGGAAGAGGATCGAGGAGGAGGAGGAGGAGGAGGAGGAGGAGGAGGAGGAGGAGGATCGAGGAGGAGGAGGAGGGGGAGGAGGAGGAGGAGGAGGTGGAGGAGGAGGAGGAGGAGGAGGTGGAGGAGTGGGGAGAAAAAGGCCATGTGCGGGGCAACGGGGCGGGCCTCAGCCCGCACGCCCCGCCGCCGCGTGGTGGCGGACAGTCCATGACGAGAAGGGCTACGAGACCACATCCGGCCGCGGGAGGCCGAGGGCAGCACGCGCCGCACCGCGTAGGCTGGGGCACGCCGCGACTACATCACTGAGAAGGACGTCGCCTTGGTGGTGAAGCGCGCCAGCCAGTACGCCGGAGCGCCACGAGGGCGCCATGAGGCGGCAAGCTGCACAGAGCTGTGCAACAGGCAGCCTCAGGGTGACGCGTCAACGGGGGCGCACGTGCCGAAGTACGACGAGTACGAAAGCAAGCACGACAATTGCAACGCTGAGTACGACGCCAGACACGACAAGGCCGAGCAGACCGAGGGGGGAAACAAGTACATCGTCGCGGAGATGGCGGTGGATCACGGCTACGCCGCCTGCGACGAAGACGACTACGACGCCCACAAACTTCGATGAAAACAACGGCTACGACGATGATTACGCCGCATGCGGCTTCGTCGCCCTGTCGCCCACCGTGCTGGCTGGCTCTTCGAGAGCCACCCGCAGAACTTCGAGGGCCATCAGCAGAGCTTCGAGGGCCACCAGCAGAGCTTCGACGGCGAGAAGCACGGCTTCGAGGACCACTTGCAGAGCCACCAGTGTGCCAGGGCCACCCGCAGAGGTTCGAGAGCCACCAGTTGAGCCACGAGGGCAAGAACCAGAGCCTCGAGAACCATTGGCTGAGCCTCGATGGCCTCCAGCAGAGCTTCCACGGCAAACAGCGGAGCGTCGAGACCACAAGCCGAGCCACGAGGGCCACCAGCCGAGCTACAAAGGCTACGACCTGAGCTACGCGGGCCACTAGCAGAGCTACGAGAGCCTCCTGCAGAGCTGCCAGGGAGACGAGCTGAGATGCAAGGGTCACGAGCAGAGCTTCGCGAGCCACCTGCTGAGCTACGAGGGCTGCGAGCATAGCTTCGAGGGCCACCAGCTGAGCTACGAGAGCCACCAGCGAAGCTTCGAGGGCCACAGGCAGAGCTTCGAGAGCAACCAACTGAGCCACGAGGGCCACGAGCTAAGCTACGAGGACCGACGGCAGAGCTACTGGAGCCACCACCAGAGCTGCCAGGGCCACCTCCCGAGCATCCAGAGCCTTCAGCAGCGCTACGAGGGCCACTGGCTGAACTGCGAGGGCGACCTGCTGAGCTACGAGAGCCACCACCAGACCTGCGGGGGCCATCGGCTGAGCCACCAGGACCGTGCGCTGAGCTACTATGGCTTCCAGCAGGGCTGCAAAGACCACCCGCCGAGCTACGGGGGCCGCCAGCCGAGCCACGCGGGCAACGAGCTCCTTCAGGGCTGCTGGGGCGACGAGCTGAACTGCAAAGGTCACGAACAGAGCTGCGAGAGCTTCCAGCTCGCCCCGGGCAGCCTGCTGAGCTGCGAGGGCAACAAGCTGAGCCGCGAGGGCCGCGAGCTGAGCCAGGGGAGCCGTTGGCAGCGCTGCGGGGCACAGCAGAGGAGAGGAGAGGGCAACCACCCGAGCTGCGAGGGCCACCAGCAAGACTGGCCGGGTCACCAGGACACGCGGGAGCCTCTGAACACGCAGGATTACGACGAGGGGTGCCCGCCTGCATCGTCGAGCTGGAGAGCCAAAAGCGCCACAACGGCCTCACGGATACCTTTGGCGCGTGGGATACGACCACTGAGCGCTGGGCATTCCGGCCAGGATCGGTGGCTGTCAGCGTCAAGAGTACCAACGTCGAGGCGACTGGCAAGTATCCAAAGAAGCGGTTCGCCATCATATACCCAGAGACGGCTCGAGCCTACCAGTTCAAGCGCTTATACAACGTCGCAGCCTCCGAGGGCCAGCCAGGGGGTGCCAAATATGTCGTCGATTTGCTCCATGATGAAAGCTTGCTCGGTGCAGCTTATGATCGAGTGGCGCAACTGATACGGTGATACCGGCCTACCTGAAGCCGCAGACCACGGATACCGATGCAGGAGGAAGAATACGGATATCCCGTCTACAGCGCTACAGACAACGGTATTACATGTACAATGTCGCATACAAGATGCTACGACTTCAGCATTCGCGCTGCAGCTCCACTGAGAGTCCTGGCCACTCCCCCTACATCTTTCCCCCCTCCTTCCTTATCGATCAGAGTACTCTGGATTATAAAAAGCGTTGGGGGGGGCCATCCGACGGGGGTCAACCTCGCATCGTCGTCGCGCCGCGACGGGGGTCAGAGCGCCTTCGGCGCGGGGTGGCTGCCCGCGACAGGGGTCGATGTGGGGCTGTCGGCGGGGGCGACGCCCCCCCGACGCTCACGAAGAAACTCAGAGTATGGCAACAGCGTGCGGCCCTCCCCCTACGCCTTCCCTCTTCGGAACCTACCATCGCTGGCGTGCGGCGCTATCGCCGCGGTATCAGCCCCGCGCCCGCGCGGGGGGCCGCGCCGCGGCGGAGATGGATAGCCGCGCCCCGCGCCAGGCTCTCAGAAAACAGTGGAGAGAGAGAGGAGGAGGATGGAGGCGGCGCTGGCAGAGGAGGAGGAGGAGGAGGAGGAGGAGGAGGGATAAGAAGAGAAAGAGGACGGAAGAAGAAGAAAAGAAAGAAACAGACACGGCAAGAAAACAACAAAGAGGGGGAGGAGGAGGAGGAGGAGGAGGCTGAGGAGGAGGAGGAGGAGCAGCAGCGATCACATGAGAAGATGCGCCGAGTTGGAGTGTGAGGCGGCGGAGGAGGCGGATAATAAAGGAGAAACACTATGTAGCAAGTCGAGCGAGAAAATAAATACAACTACGAGTAAGAATGTGATTCAGAAGGGGAACAAGACAATACTAATACTACTACCGTTATTGTTATCAAGGCGGCGAAGAGAACAGATAGCGAGGATAATAATGGGCAGAGGAAGAGAAATCGGATGGAGAACAAGCTGGAGGGATGACGAGGGGAGGAAGAGGAGGAGGAGGAGGAGGACCAGTCTAAACCCAAGAGTCATCAACGATGCTGGAATAAGCCCTCCCTCCAAACTCCCTCTTCATAGGCTCCTACAACGGGTCACTTCCACTAAGGGAATTGCCTCGTTAGAAGGCAACCGCTTTGAGACCCTGAAGCATGCCAAAACATTGCTCTCGGAATTTCAATGCCAAGCGTAAACCTGACTGTTGCGTCTTGACGATCCTGAATCGTGCCAGAACGCCGTTCCTGGGACTTCAAACTTGCGAATCAACGTAATTGTTCCGCCCGCATTATCGTGAATCCTTCCAAAAAACCATTCCTGGTACGGTGACCCCGGGAATCCGTGAAACTCTTGCAAATGTTTAAAACGAATGCGCGCGGCGCTAAGGCGAGAACCACATTTTGAAAAGGAACCACCCGCAATCCGTGAAGCTCTTGCGAATGTTTGAAGCGAACGTGCGCGGCGCTAAGGCGAGAACCACATTTTGAAAACGGATCGCCCTCAATCTGTGAAGCTATTCAAACATTCATAAACGAATGTGCGCGGCGCTGAGGCGAGAACCACATTTTGAAAACGGGTCGCCCTCAATCCATGAAGCTCTTGCACATGTTTAAAACGAACGTGCGAGGCGCTACGGTGAGAGCCACATCTTGAAAACGGGTCGCCCTCAATCCGGGAAACTCTTGCAATTTTTTAGAACGAATGTGCGCGCGCTAAGGCGAGAGCCACATTTTGAAAACGACCCGCCCTCCATCTGTGAAGCTGTTGCCAAATTTCAAGCTCCAGAATCATACATGGTGAGGAAGTCGCAGGCGAAACGCCCAGCCCGCCCCAAAAATTGGCCTCGGGGTGCGACAGGGAGAAACTACTTAGAAGGAAAAGGAATGAAGGAGGAGGAGGAGGAGGAGGAGGAGGAGGAGGAGGAGGAGATCGAGGAGGAGGAGGAAAGAGGAGGAGGGAGGAGGAGGGAGGAGGAGGAGCAGAAGGGACGAGGAAGAGGAGGTCCAGGGACGAGCAGGAGGCACGAGCAGCAGGAGGGAGGCGTGGCGAGCAGGCAGGACGAGACCCTGCCCTGACTCCGGATCCGCCCTACTTTGGGGAAATTCGTAAGTAGGGCTTGGAATTTCCGCCTTGAGGAGGAGATCGAGGAGGAGGAGGAAAGAGGAGGAGGGAGGAGGAGGGAGGAGGAGGAGCAGAAGGGACGAGGAAGAGGAGGTCCAGGGACGAGCAGGAGGCACGAGCAGCAGGAGGGAGGCGTGGCGAGCAGGCAGGACGAGACCCTGCCCTGACTCCGGATCCGCCCTACTTTGGGGAAATTCGTAAGTAGGGCTTGGAATTTCCGCCTTGCTTTTCAAGCCCCGCAATTTTAAGCTGGAAAAAGCCAAAGTAGGGCGGATCTGGAGTCAGGGTGGGCGGCCAGTGAGCCTCCTTCCCCGAGGCCGGGTCGCTCTGACTGCCGCCGCGCCGCACGGGCGCCCTCGCCGGCGCCCCGCCGCCGCCGCTCGCGCCCGGCGCCCGCTGCGCCGAGGCCGCAGCCTCGGCGGGCGTGCGGGGGCGGGCGGGGCTCCGGGGACCCAGCCTGACCGAGGAGGGAGGAGGGAGAGGAGGAGGAGGGAGGAGGAGGAGGAGGAGGAGGAGGACGAGGAGGAGGAGGAGGAGGAGGAGCGAAGAGAAGGAGGGGGGGAGGAGGAAGAGAAGGAGGAGGGGGAGGAGGAGGAGGAGGAGGAGGAGGAGGAGGAGGAGGAGGAGAATGAGGAAGGAGGAGGGAGAAGGAGATCGAGGAGATCGAGGAGGAGGAGGAGGAGGAGGAGGAGGATCGAGGAGGGAGATCAAGGAGGGGATCCAGGAAGAAGATCGAGGATCGAGGAGGGGATCGATGAGGAGGAGGAGGACGGCATCGAGGTTCGAGGTTTCGGGAGATTTCGTCGGTCCTTGGCGGCATTCCAGCCTCTGGATGCTTTCCAGCAGCTGCGCCTCGCCAGGAAGCGTCCGGGTGTGCCCGGATCGTCCCGAACGGCCACCAGAGACCCGAATCCCACCAGCCCTCTGGGCGCAGGTGGTCTAGAGCGTTTCCTTTTCCAACCTCCTGCCTTTCCCTGCTTGGGAGGTTTACCTCCCCCGGGCCCCGACCCATAGCAGCGTCCAGGATGGCCCAAGATGGCTCCAAGAAGGCTTCAGATAGCGGTCGATGGGTCAAGATAGCCTCCGCCACCACGTCGAAGAGGCCTCAAGACGATCCCAAGACGGTTTCAAGTGCCCTCCGAGGCCTCCAAGGACCCCCCCAAGAGGCCAAAATCTTTCAAAAACCTAAGGAAAATCAATATCGTTAGCCTTCTCGCTTTTTCGCCTCCGATGGGCTCTTGAGGCCTCAAGATGGCCCCAAGACGGCCCAAGATAGCCCCAAGAGGGGTCCAAGAGGGCCCCAAGACGGCCCCAAGAGCGCCCAAGAGCGCTCCAAGAGCGGCCCAAGAGGGCCCCAAGACGGCATTTTTGAGCCTCCGAGGCGGCGAAGGGAATTAAGACCCCCCATCTTTTTTAGCGAAAGGGCCCAAGACGGCCCCAAGAGGCCCCTCAGGCTTCCCAAAAGAGCCCCAAGAAGGCCCCCAGACCCCCCAAAAGAGCCCCAAGAGGGCCCAAAAGAGCCCCAAGAGGGCTCCAAGAAGGCCCTAAGAGGACCTCAAGGGAGCCCCAAGAAAGAGCTCCAGGAGGGCCCCAAGAGGGCCCCAAGAGAACCCCAAGAGAGCCCCAAGATGGCTCCAAGTTTCGAAACGCACGCGAGTTTATCAGTGCAACAGCCATTACGAGTCATCGAAACACCCCTCACCCCTCATCGAAGCACCATCGTAACTTGCACCGATTTCCATCTTAAACTTCAATGCGGGAAGCTCTTTGTGATCCTTGTTTTCCCGAAGACGGCTGCGCGACTGCATGCGTCCTGCCGCCCCTGATTCACCAACTCCCCTGCTAATCGTTTGTGGATGGGCTGGTGGGGATACTTTTTGATCGCGACCGTAGCGATAAATCGCTCGGCGTCACATGGCTGATGGGGACTTTTTTTTTTCGCGAGCGTCGCGGTCCAACCGCGCGCCGTCCGAAGCTGGTGGGGATACTTTTTTTGTTCGCGAGCGCAATCGGAGGAGCCGCGCGCCGTGCCGTCGCCTCCGCCCAACTTTCCAGCTCCTCTGACGTCGAATTCCGCCACACTGTGCCGCCGCCTTTTCCGCCCCACCTTTGCAGACAGATCCGCACTTTTCCCTGAGCCGGGAATTTCCGCCCTCCTTCCTACTTTCTCGTATCGCTTGGGATGCATGTCAAACACACTTGTCAATCGGAGAAACAACCAAAATACGTATGGCGAATCTGGACTCAGGGCACCCCCCTGAAATCCTCTCAAGACTCTCGTTACGACAGAATCGCAACGGAAAAAGGGTTGTTCGTTCTGAGCCTCGGGCGGGCATCACTGGGCCGGCAGCCGCTGGCTTCGCCCGGGGCTGGTTTCGCCAGGCTGGTTTCGCCCGACTGGTTTCGCCCGGCTGGTTTCGCCCAGGCTGGTTTCGCCCGAGGCTGGCTTCGCCCGGGCTGGTTTCGCCCGGCTGGTTTCGCCCGGCTGCTTTCGCCCGGCTGCTGGAGGAGGGATGACGAGGAGGAGGAAGAGGAGGAGGAGGAGGAGGAGGAGGAGGAGGAGGAGGAGGAGGAGGAGGAGGAGGAGGAGGGGGAGGAGGAAGGTGGGGAAGGTGGGGGGGGAGAGATGGAGGTGGAGGTGGTGGAGGAGTGGCTGAGGAGGGCAGGACGGAGGGAGGAGGGAGAGGGTTAAGGCCGCCGGACCCGACCCGACCCGACCCGCCCGTTAGGGTCCGCCCGACCCGACCCGACCCGACCCGCCCGTTAGGGTCCGCCCGACCCGACCCGACCCGACCGTTATGGCTCTCGCGTGCCCACTCGATTATGCACCACACTTTAATGTCCCGCCCGCCCGACCTGGCTCGCCCGTTAGGGTCCGCCCGTCCCGACCCGACCCGACCCGCCCGTTAGGGTCCGCCCGACCCGACCCGACCCGACCGTTAGGGTTCTCGCGTGCTCGATTATCACCACACTTTAACTCTTAATGTCCCGCCCGCCCGACCCGACCCGCCCGTTAGGGTCCGCCCGTCCCGACCCGACCCGACGGCGACGGCGACGACGACGACGACGACGACGACGACGACGACAACGACGGCGGCGGCAGCGGACTCGGCGAGACCAGCCCCGGTGAAACCAGCGGGGCGAAACCAGCGGGGCGAAACCAGCGCCGGCGAAACCAGTGTCGGGCGAAACCAGCGCTGGCGAAACCAGCGTCGGGCGAAACCAGCCCCGGCGAAACTAGCCCTGGCAAAACCAGCCCCGGCGAAACCAGCCCGTGCCACTGGGCCCCGGGACCGTCAACAAAAGACCACTCAGGACGAAAAGCCCGTCCTGGGGAAGGGTTCCGGACCTGGGGAGCCATGCTGCCACAACAACCACGACGTTCAGATGTCTGGGCCTCTGCTCCACCTAAGCGGATTCACTGCAGAACCGGATCTCGAGCGGAGCTCTCTTCCAGCTCTCCAAGCCCATGAAACGTGGCCGTGCCCATTTCGCAGCGTTGTCTCAACTTGCTGCGGTCACACGCCCGTGTTGGCGGGCATGCTGTGTGAGCCCTCTGGGGAGCCCTCGGAAGCCCGACAGGGCTGGCGTGAGCCCGTGTTGGCCCCCGTGGCCCCGTGGGGCTGTGCGGTCCCCGTGTTGGCCAGGGCCGCCGCTCCTGTACCGAGCCCTCGTGGCGCGAACCGAATGGACGGCGCCGGGTGCGACAGGGCTCGCGGTGTGCGGCCCGCGAAGGCCCCCGCCCTGGGCGCCAGCCCAGACCCGGAAGCGGCAGGCTGCGCGAACGAAGACGGACACCACGACAGAGGAGAAGGAGGGAGAGGAGGACGGGGAGGAGGAGAAGTCAGGATAGATGACGAGCGGCGAGAGGAGAAGGGTGAGGAGAGGGAGGGGGAAGGGCAGGAAAACGAGAAGGGGGAAGAGGCGGAGCAGAATGCTCGAGCCACTTTGGGCTCAAGCCATTTGGGCTCGTGGGGGAGGATAAGGCAGCCCAGCGGCGGGGCCGAAACAAGCTGGCTGCGTGCAGCAGATGTCATGTCCCCCCTGCCCCCGGGAGGCCTCTGGAGGTCTCCAGACCCAGACCCCCTCGCGCTGTGACAAAAGTCGTGACGGAACGGTTTTCGCCATTTTCGGCCTCCGGGCAGCCTCACGAGGCCCAGGAGCACCCCCTCTCGTCCGACCCGGCTCTCCTCTCCTCTCCTCTCCCCCCCCTTTGGGGGCGCCTTCCTCGGGCAGTCCGAACCCAGCGCCGCCGTTGGGCAAGGGCCTGGCTGGACACCCGCTCCTGCCTGGGACGGTGCTGTGACGAACCGTGCGGCGGCCTGACGCCAACTCCAGCAGGAAGCACTCTTGCACCCCTGGAACGCTCTCTTGGGGAGGCTTGCGGTGTGGGCGTCCCCCCCGAGGCCCTGACGCCCCTTCCAAGCTGCCGCCTCGCCGCCGCCGCCGGCCGCCCCCCCCCCCCCCCCCCCCCCCGCGCCCCTCCCCCCTCCTCGAGGTGCGGGCGGTCACAGGACGTGCCTCGGTGCCCCCCCCCCCCCCTCAATCGGGCACGCACCTGACATGGACCAGGGATCTCGGCGGATCTGCGCGTGGGCGCCAGATCCACCGACCTGAGGAGAGTCCCCCCCCCCCGAGGCATGCAGCCAATGCCGCCTGCTTTGTTTGCAGCGGTCGCCGCTTCCGCATGGATATGCGCGGCCCCTCGCTGACCCATGCATCGCTAATCTGGCCATCGATCGGACGTCCATTTCCTGTGCTTTTTCTCGGTTTCGTGCGTGGTTTTTTTCGCCAAATGATCAAGGATGCTCCTCGATGGTCCTCGCCGAAGGAAAACTGCACACGTCCGAGCGATGCGATGCCAAGTAATCCATTTCGTTGCGCTTCTTTGGCTCGAGCCCTCCAGTCCGCTGCGAACGAGGCGCTGGCCAGAACAAGGTCCCCCCAAGAGCCTCCGTAAGACCCCCAAGCGATGCCCCGCAAGCAAGTGCCCCCGCGAGAACCACGAGCGATCCCCCCCCAGGAGCCTCCGCGAGGCCCCCGGAGCGATCCCCCCCAGAGCCTCCGCGAGACCCGCAGAGCGATTCCTCCTCCTGCTCCTGCTGCCGCTGCTCCTCCTCCTCCTCCTCCTCCTCCTCCTCCTCCTCCTCCTCCTCCTCCTCCTCCTCCTCCTCTTTCTCCTCCTCTTTCTCCTCCTCCTCCTCCTCCGTCTCCCTACCCTTCACCGCATCCTTCTCTCCTCCTCCGCCTCCTCCTCCTCCGCCTCCTCTTCTCCATGCACCGTGGGTCTCGGTCATCGGCAGGGGGACTCAGGGGCCCTCGTCGTACGAGGCTGAACTCGATCGATTTCGGCCGCTCCTCAGTCGATTTCGGCTCGTGGCTTGGGGGGGAAGCGTCTCTTGCGCCACCCCGCGATGCTGTGCCGAAACAATGTGTCGCCCGGAACCTGGTCGTGCTTGGCAGGGGCGTCGCCAGAAGACCAGCCGACTGCGTCCCGTGGGGCCGCGGCTTCGGTGGTGAGCGCAGAAACAGGCGGACCAATGCACATGCCGCTCTTTGCAGGAGGGTGCGGTCAGGAACTTGTGCTTCGCGTGTCGAAGTGGCGCCCCCCCGCGACGGGCCATGCCTTGCAAACTGGTGGCGCGTCGCTCTGCCTAGAAGCTCCGAGGATTGCTGTTTGGGGACGGGGACGGGAACGTGGTTCGCGTATCGCGCCGACGCGTGGTGGGGCCAAACGGGCGGAGCGACGAACGGCCATGCCCGTCAACATGCCGGCGGCCATGGCGCACGACCGCCACTTCTGGGAGCCAGGCGCCAGCAGAGCAGGCGTCTGCGCGAGCCTTCCGGCCATCTGAGCGCACGACGCCACGAGCTTCGAACGCGCCCGAACACTCCACCGTTGGCGTGGTGCCCTCTCCGCCAACGGCTGCCTACTTGCACGGTGTGGTTTGCCCCGAGATCTGCGGTGCGATCACATTCGCGGCGGCGTCGTGGCACGGGCTGCTCGGCCCTGGGCGCCGGGCACCATCTAGCGCGGATCACATCGAAGAGCTGCACGGTGAGCGGTTCGAGCGCACCGGTGGGACTAGGCGCATTCAATGGCACACGCCCGCATGCCACTCCTGTTTCCTTCCTCCCCCGACGTCGCCCAAGCGACAGGCGCGGAGACCGAGGGCCGGAGCGGCGGATCCTCCGTGCTCTCGTCCGCGAACCAGCGGCCAGGAGCCTCCTAGCCTGAAGGATATTCTGGAGCGTCCGTGTTGAGCACGCTCAAAACAGAGCCTCCCCCTTCCAGGGATCCAGCAGGCTCTGCACGGGCACCGCGGCGTCGGTGGCGACGACGGCGGCGGCCAGCGCCGATCCTCTGGAGGCGGTTGAGCGGTCCGTCTGGTCGGCAGCCGCGATGGGCGACACAGGGATGCCGTACTCGTGGGCTGCCAAATTCCTGCGCGCGACGACGACGACAGTGGGCACGGGCACGTCAGCGACGCCTGCTGCGCGCGACGACGACGACAGTGGGCACGGGCACGTCAGCGACGCCTGCTGTAAGAACAGGCTCGATGAGGCGGACACGCCCAGCAACTTCGTCGCCTCCGTGCGGGACGTCCTTGGGCGCATTCAGCTCCGCTCGCAGCTCCGCCGCTTCTATCGAAACCGCCGACTGCTGACGCTGTAGCTGACGGACCGCTGTGGCCGCTGCAACAGCCCGGGCAACTCTCCTCGCCGCGGACAAGCGAAAAAAAACACGCTCCTGGCAGCCAGGATCGGCCGCCACCCGCATCGCCATCCTCAAACACACCGCTCCAGACGCCGCATGCCGCGCGGGAAAATGGCACCCAGGGGGCTTGAGACAAGCTTGAGCCAAATGGCTACGGAGGTCCTCCTCCTCCTCCTCCTCCTCCTCCTCCTCCTCCTCCTCCCCTCCTCCCCCTCCCCTCCCGCCCTCCTCCACCCCCCTTTTGCCCCCTCTCCCGTTCCTTTTGCGCCCTCCTTCCCATGTGCGCCCTCTCTCCCCCCCTTCCCCGCCGCCCGCGCCCGCCCGTCCCCCCTCCGCTTGGGCTTCCCAGCGCGGCCGCCGCCGCCCCGCGCCCGGGCCGGCGCGAGCCCCCGGCCAATGGGCCCCCCCGACGGGAGGGGGGGTCGCGGCCGCCCGGGCCCGCTCCTCGAGGGACGTCAGCCGGCACGGCGTGGCGACCCCACGGGCGGGCCCAGCCGGCTCGCTCCGTGCAGATTTTGGCGGGCGGGCGGCGCCCCCCGCCGCACGGCGGGCGCCGCCGCCGCCGCCGCCGCCGCCGCACGGCGGGGTTCGGCTGCGACGACGACGATGACGATGGCGACGACGATGGCGACGACGACGACGTTGACGATGGCGAGGATCGTCGTCGTCGTCGTCGCCGTCATTGGGGGCAGGGTGGCGCGCGGCGCGGCACGGCACGGCGCGCGGCGTGCTCGGCCGTGGGGGGCGGGGGGTTCCAGCCGCGGAGCGGCGCGGCGACGGCGCCGGCGCGGGCAGGGGGGCACCGTGACTCCCGATCCGCCCTACTTCTTGGGGAAGTCCGTAAGTAGGGCTTGGAAGTTCCGCCTTACTTGTCAAGCCCCGCTGGTGCCAGTTTCCGCCCTACTTTTCTGCTGCTGTTTCCGCCCTGCTTCCGGGAATTTCCGCCCTATTTCATGTCGGGTGCAGAACTTTCCGCCCTACTTTTTCGGCTTCTTATAGGTGGATCTCCGACGCAATCTTACGTTGGAAAAAAAAAGCCAGAGCAGGGCGGATCTGGAGTCAAGGCTGAGTCGGTCGCGCTCGGTCCCGATGCCCGGTAAGGGCACCCAGAGGCCGAACATCGCGAAAAACCTCCCGTCGTGATTGTTTCACAGCGCGAGGGGGTCTGGGCTTTTTGGGCGACCCACAAGGACGTTGGACAAAAAAGCCAAAGCAGGGCGGATCTGGAGTCAGGGCAGGGGGCATGGGGGCAGGGGGCACGGCGGGGCGGCGGGGAGGGGGCACGCCGCGGGCTCGGAGGCCCGACAGAGAAGGCCTCCCTTTTCCTGCCGCCCTGGCGCCGCTCGGCGGCGGGCACACCTCCCCTTTGGCGCGCACCACTCTTGAGTGACGACGGCCTACAGTCGGGGCGTTGACCTAAGGAACCCTAAATAAGGAACGAGGCCCCTTGTTTCCCATAAGTGAAACTTCGATTTCCCAGCGAAGACCTAAGGAAGACATAAGGCGAACTGCAAAACAACTCAGGAACACCGAGCCCCTCCCCAACGAAAAGGGTTCCTTCCTCAGCGCCCCGACTGTATGACCGAAACCGACGGACCTGGACCCGCAAAACAGACGGCCGCGACGCCCTCTCGCGAACCCAAAACGGCCAATTCGCTAAACGACGTGTCAGGTTAAGAGGTCGATCAACCTCCGAGCCACTGCTTGGTGTCCGTTTCGTGGGAGCCTGCGTGGCCCCAGGCGCCGTCCGGTTCGGGCCGGATTTGGACCGCAACTTGGACCGGAGTTGAGTCGGATTCGCCCCTATACCCTGGAAGACACATCAAAAAATCTATGTGGGTAGCTCATTTCCCCAGCGGCAGCTGCATTCGGAAGGACCGCATTGTATCTAACATTCCTCTCTGAGTCTGTGTGTTTACAGCGTTCTCATGAAGGAAATTAGATACGAATCGTCATGTTTCAAGAATAGATACGTTTAGAAATTATTACGTATGTTTAGATACGGGATGTATATGTTCTTCAAACTTTTACATACGGGGTCATTTTTATAAACGAATGTATATATATATATATATGTATAAATATATATGTATGTATATATTGTGTTTCGATATGTTTAGATACAGTTCGACATGGCGCCCATCGCTGGAAACATGTCTACAACAAATAGATACGAATAGATACGGCGCCATGTCTCCACTGCCAGGCCTAGGCCGCTCAATGACCACGAACAAGGAAGACAATACACATATGCCAGTCAGGACGACTATGACGATGATGAGGAGAAGGAGGAGGAGGAGGAAGCGAAGTGGGAAATCATGGACGGCGGGCGAACCGAACGATCATAAGGACGAGGAGGACGAAGCAGAAGACCCAGTTTCTTCAATCGCTGATCGACTTCATCCCCGTCCTGACTCCCCCTCCTCCACGTTCTCCTTTTGACGCTCCCACCAACTCCACCGCGCTCCTCTTGCCTCCTCCTCCTCCTCCTCCTCCTCCTCGTCCGCGCTCATCGTCCGAATCACTCCTCCTCCTCCTCCTCCTCCTTTGCTTTCCCCATCTTATGGTTCCCTGTTCCGACCCAGTTCTCTCCTAAATTTCGTTTCGTCGTTGTTCTCCATCCTACTCGTTGCTTTTTTATATATATATATATATATAAATATATTCTCGCAGAGAAATAATCACGGTGCCAATGTTGTACCAATGCGGCGGCGCTCCCGCGCAGGCCAGGAGCGCGCATCTAAACATAATATCAATATTGTCGTCGTTGCAGAAAAATAGATACGATGGGCTTCTGGCCTTCTCCTGGGCGCGATCGCATCTAAACGCATCTGTTGTGTTTAGATGCGTCCTGCAGGGTATGCAAAGGGAGACGGAACGAATC
>CAUYUJ010018806.1:181832-194906 GCA_963575745.1 Prorocentrum cordatum | reverse complement strand
CCCCGCGGGCGGCCCCTCACAGGGGGGCGGCCTCCGCGCGCCAGGGGCGCGCAGCCGACAAAACCACCAAGCCGCCGCAGCTCCAGCGGCGAAGAGGCAGGGCTTGTTTCGATTCTTCCGGCTCGATTCGATTCGATTATGATGGCCTCCGATTTCGACTCGATTCGACTTGGGATTCTTTGGATTCCGATGTACCACAGAGCGCTCGTTTGCCGGTGGACCGAAGCTGAGGGCATCGGCCTCGAGTGTTCTCCCGTGGCTTGGTTGCGCTGGCCGTTCGTCTTCTTCACTTGGCGCCGTCGGTTGTTTATTCTTTCTCGCACACGACACTGGAGGCCTACTAGCGTGCCGATTTCCGCTGGTACGACTTCTCCCGACCCGGCTGCCGACTTCCGCCGATCTCAGTACTCTCGATCACCGATCCGACTTGTCGATTCTAGAGGAAAGAGAACTATGCACATACACCGCTTCTGGCCAGGCCCAACCCTGAGCCCAGGATCGGTGCATACGCCCTCCTACCTTGGCCAGGAAGGCATATGCACCGATCCTGGGGCCAAGGACGGGCCTGGCCAGGACCGGTGCACGTGCATAGTTCTCTTCGCCCGAGATTCTGGGCTCTCCTGAAGAGGAGCGGAGCTTTCTGTGCCCCTCGGGGGCCGCTCGTGGCCACGGCCGGACGCAGCCTCACAAGCTGGCCGGGAGCGGCCCTGGCAGGGGACCGCCCTCCTCCTCCCTCCTCCTCCCTCCTCCCTCCTCCTCCTCCATCATACTCCCACTCCTGCCCTTCCTACTACCTCCTCCTCCTCCTCCACCCCCTCCATACTCCACCTCTCCACACTCCTCCCATCCACTCTCCTCACGTCCTCCCTCCTCCTCCCTCCTCCTCCCCTCCTCATCCACAATCTCCTCTCTCCTCCTCACCTCATCACCCTCCTCATCCTCCATCCTCCTCCTCCTCCTCCTCCTCCTCCTCTGCCTCCTCCTCCTCCTCCTCCTCCTCCTCCTCCTCCTCCTCCTCCTCCTCCTCCTCCTCCTCCTCCTCCTCCTCCAGCTCTGAGTGGATCTCAGGTCGACGACGGCGAGGGGCTCCGCCTGCTTTGGGGAAAGCAGCGCGCTTCTCAGAGGGCTTCGCCCGGTTCGGTTGCGCTCCTGGTCGGTTGCGCACAGGTCGGTTTCGCCCGGGTCGCTTCCAACGGGTTTCGCCCGGGGTCGGGTTCGCCCGGGCCGGTTTCGCCAGGGCGGCCGGGATTGATTGGGCGGGCGGAACGTTGATGCGGACGGGTGGGCTCGCGGACGAGCGAGCAGGCGGACCTTGATGGGCGCGTCGGCCGGCGAGACCTCAGCGGGCGGGTCGGGCGCGCGGGACACTTACAGCGGGCGAGCCTGCCAGCGAGCGGGCCGCGACCAGACCTAACAGGCTGGTCGGGCGGGCGGGACCTTGACTGGCGGGTCGGGCGGGGGGGGCACTAACAGATAGAAGACGGCCGCGGGCGAAACCGACCGGGGCGAAACCGACCGCGGGCGAAACCGACCGCGGGCGAAACCGACCAGGGCGAAACCAGCCAGGGCGAAACCGACCATGGCGAAACCGACCTGGGCGAAGCCGGTTGGGGCCAAACCAACCGCGGGCGAAACCTAACCTGCCCCCCCCGCGGCGCCTCGCCTCGCGCGGCGCGAGGTGCGAAAGACGGGCGGCACAGGGCATCGTGGCCCCCGCGACGCCTCATCACGGGGGGCATGCCGCCACAGGCAAAGGCCGCCTCCGGAGCGGTGTTCGATGCGACTCGCGCCAGCTGGGCCTGCGGGCACGCTTCGATGTGGTTCGGTTCGATTTGCCGACATCGGCCAGGCCAGTCGGCGCCAGGCGCGGCGATCCGATCTCGATTCGATTCGGGACGAGTCGGTCGTTGGCGGTCCGATCCGTTTCCGACCCGACCCGACTTCGCGGTTCGACCGAGCGCAGGCCTGGCAGGGGCAGCGCCTCTGCCCTCCAGCTCGGGGGGGCCTCCTCCTCCTCCTCCTCCTCCTCCTCCTCCTCCTCCTCCTCCTCCTCCTCTCCTCCTCCTCCCTCTCCTCCTCCTCCTACTCCTCCTCCTCATCCTCCTCATCCACCTGCTCCTCTCCTCTGCCTCCGCATCATCCTGCTCCATCTCTCTGCTCCTCCTCCTCCTCCCCTCCATCCTCCTCCTCCTACTCCTCCTCTCCTCCTCCTCCTCCTCGTCCCCCACCCTGCCGGAGGAGAGCGGGCGGGGCGCCGGGCGCGGGCGGCTCCCTGGCCTTGCCGCCCTCTCCAGGTCGGCAGGCGGCATCTATACTGAGGTATAAGTCTGGCGCGTCCCTCTACAGGAAGAATATTCAAACATAGAGAAGAACAAAGTCTGGGGACTACTTTCTATGTGGTTTCGAGTCTGTTTGAGTATTGCTGGGTGGGGTATGTTTTTGTTTTTCGTCCAAAATCCGCCTGTAGGGGGACAGGCCCGACCTAAACTTAGGTCGGGCGTGTCCCTTTACAGGCGGATCTTGGAGGAGAAGTTCAAGAGAGGCAGAAATACGCCAAGAATGCCCCAAAATATTCAAAACATTGTCCCCAGACTATATTTTCCTCCTGTAGAGGGACAGGCCCGACTGAAGTCTACACACCACCACCGTGCCTGGCCAGGGCCATCCTGAGTCCCACCATGGTGTGCACAGTCAGCCCGCACGGTAAGAATGCGCAGCTTCCCAAGGTTACCCTCCACGATGGCGTATACCGTCAACCCGCACGGTGGGGAGGAGCAGCTTGCCCAGGTCATCTTCGAATCCTTGCCCCTTCGGCCCATCCTTGGCCGCTCCCGCTGGCCGCGCACCCCGCCCGCTGAGCGCCGACGTGGCCCTCCATGGCCCTCCATGGCCCCTGGCATCCTTCTCGCGCGCCCCTCGTGGACGGGCTGGCGGTTGGCCCTGCTGGCCCCGGCCACGAGGCGCCTGCACGGTGCCGGGTCCAGGGTGGCCCTGGCCAGGCACCGTGGTGTACCGTGTGCGCGGAGGAGGAGACGGAGGAGGAGGCGGAGGAGGAGGCGGAAGGAGGAGGCGGCGGAGGAGGAGGAGGAGGGGGAGGGAGGAGGAGGAGGAGGAGGAGGAGGAGGAGGAGGAGGAGGAGGAGGAGGAGGAGGCGGAGGAGGAGGAGGAGGAGGAGGTGCAGGTGTAGGTGTAGGTGGATTATGACTACCAGGGTCGCCGCCGCCGCGGCGGCGCTGCTGACTATCTCCCTGCTGCCGGCGGCGCGGCGGGCGGCCGGCCGGCACCCAGCAGGGGCCACGAGCGATGCGGAGGAGCCGGCGACACGCAGTGACGCTGCTGCCGACGACGACGCCGCCGCCGACGACGCCGACGCCGACGACGGCGGCGGCGGCGGCGGCGGTCGTTCCTGGAGGGTCTTGGGCGTTTGTTTCTGCAGACTGGGCCCGCTTCGACCGCAAGAGGTGCGCTCTCGACCCGCGGATCGAAAAAGCCTCTGCAGACTGGAGAAGCGGCAACAGCCATACACGGGCTCCGAGCCTGTGGGAGCCGCCTCATGACGTGCGACCCCGCGAAGCCCACGAGCAGAACGGAGCGCTGCTGCGGGCTCCTCGTCGCCACGGCCAGAGAGGTCTCGGCAGGTTGGCCGGCGGTCCCGAGCGGGCTCTGGGCGGGGCGCGGCCTCGAGGCGGCGGGCGGCACGTCTCGGAGGGGCCCCGGGGCCCCTCGGGGAGTCTTGCCGGGAGGCCTTGGCATCGCTCGGGCGTGTGCATGTTCGCTCGGCGAGGAGCCTTCGAGGAGCATCCTGGATCGTGTCGCCAGGTAAACACGCACGCCACCGAAAGATGCACGGGGGGTGTACGCCCGAGCGGTGGCGAGAGGCAGGAGGGCTTCTAAAAGGAGGCGGGGTGCCTTCTCTCGGGTGTGGGCTCCAGGGCACCCCTCACGAAGCCCAGAGGGCTCCAGGGGTCCCAAGATCGAGCGAAGACTTTGGGGACACCTCGGGCCAGGGGCACCTGTAGCAACTCCCGTGCCTTGGAAGGCCACCACTCTCCCCCCCCCTCTGCGCGCCGCTGCCAGAGGAAGGCATCGTGCAGGCGTCGGAGGCAGGGGACCCCACGCTCTACTGCTACCTCTTCATCATGCCGAACGGCATGGAGGCCAAGCTGACGACCAAGATGTACGAGAGGCAGATCGGGCCGTTCGGCTGCGACGCCTACGACGTCCTGAGCAACGCCTCCTTCAACATCGGCCAGGTTGTAACCACCGTGGTGCCCGGCAGCTTCTCCTGCGAACACGGCGGCAAATGGGGCACCGCGCTCAACACAGATAATTTCATCAGGGTATGGCAGACGATGGCGTCGCTGGGCCAGTGGCAAAGTTACGACTGGTCCATCAAAAACGACGCTGATGCCATATTCTTCCCCGAGCGTTTCCTAGACCTCGTCACCGGCCGCTCGGGCCTCATGGCGGCCGTGCCGACGGGGCCGGTGTACCTCAACAACTGCCAGTGGGGCATGCACGGCCCAGTGGAGGCCGTGTCTAGAGAGGCTCGGGGGCGGAAAAGAGGGGGGTGATGACTAGGGGGGGTGGATATCATGGCGTGGGCCATGATATTTCCCCAGATTTCATGGGGCCTCTTCTTATTTCATTACGTCCCTGGCCCCCCCGCTGGGCCGCGCACATGCCGCCGGTCATGATTTGCACCCCCCCCCTCTTGGACACGCCCCTCTTGGCCGCTCCCGAGAGGCGATGGAAATGTACTTCCAGAGTGGCAGTACTGGCTGCGCCGACATCCTCCAGCGCGCGATGACGTCCGAGCTGCCTGCGGGAGCCGACGAAGCCGACTACTCGTTCGGCGAGGACCAGTTCATGCGCGAGTGCCTGGAACAGCTCGGCGTGACGAAGGTCGACGCCATGCCCCACCTCCTCAGCGAGCGTTACGCCTGCGGTGAGAGGCCCCAGGACTGCGGGGGCGCTAGGGTCACGTTTCACGCCTTCAAGAACGTCCCAGAGTTCATGGTGTGCCTGAACTACGCGGAGGTCACGGGAGAGTCCTCCTGGCCGGTGTACCACAAGGCCTCCGACGCTGCCGTGGCGGCCTCCCAGATTGGGTGGATATCGCCAGAAGACGCTGCCGAGGATACGGGAGGGAACACCCAGGCCGCAGCCGTGGACTACCCGTCCGAGACCTGAGCGCGCGGCCTCCGCCACGCTGCGGCGGCGGCCTTCAGACCGGCTGGATGCCGCCAGAGGACGCGGCCTGGGGCGGGAGGGCGCAGAAGCGCAAAAACTGAAATTTCGGACGTCCACGGACCAGATGCTTCCCGGCCGACGCCTTCCCCATCCCTCCACGGTGCCAGCGCGCCCAGCGCGCCGCCGAAGGCGCCTGAGTCGTGGGCAGGGAGAGAACTCTCACAAGAGGCCTCTTCTTGCCCACGGCTCAGGCGGAGGAGGAGGAGAGGGAGGAGGAGGAGGAGGAGGAGGGGGAGGGAGGAGGAGGAGGAGGAGGAGGAGGAGGAGGAGGAGGAGGAGGAGGAGGAGGAGGTGGAGGAGGAAGGAGGAGGAGGAGTGAGGAGGAGGAGAGGAGGAGGAGGAGGAGGAAGAGGAGGAGGAGGAGGAGGAGGAGGAGGTGGAGGAGGAGGAGGATGAGGGAGGGGAGGAGGGGGAGTGAGAGGGGGAGGGGGAGGGGGAGGAGGACGAGGAGGAGGAGGAGGAAGAAGAGGAGGAAGAAGAAGAAGAGGGGAAGTAGGAGGATGAGGAGGAGGACGAGGGAGGAGAAGGTGACAGGAGGAGGAGAAGGAGGAGGAGGAGGAGGAGGAGAGGGGATAGGAGACCCCCTGGGGCCCTCTGGTGGCCTCCGGGTCTCCTGGAGGTCTCTGGGGGCGGACGCCCTCCGAGGCAGCACGCCTGCGCCCGTGGGCGGAAAACTCACCTCCGTGTGCGCGGCCTCGCGGGCCGGGCCCCTGGGCCGCGACCCCTTTTCGGCAGTCGTTTTTCGGCAGTCGTCTTTTCGGCAGTTGGCCTCCCGGGGGGCCCTCTCATGGCTGGGCGCGGCGCAGATCTGGAGCGAGCCCGGGGCTCGGGGAGCCTCGGAGGGTGTTGAGGGGACCCACGCGCTCAAAGTCAATCCTTGGAGCCTCCAGAGGGGGAGCGGCGTCTGGCCTAAAATGGTTCGAGAGCGCTCCCGCGCGTGCCCGCTCGCACGCGGTGCCCTGCCCCAGGCGTCTTTCCGGCAGTCGTCCGGCCATGGGACACCTAGAATCACCACACAAAACAGGGTTGTCCCTCGTGGCGGTTCCAGGAGGAGGAGGAGGAGGTGGAGGAGGAGGAGGAGGAGGAGGAGGAGGAGGAGGAGGAGATTCGCAGGCCTCCGGCGGGGATGCTCCGCGCGGAGCGCGCCCGTGCGGCCGCGCATCCGCCCGCGGGCCCACGCCCTGGAAGCCGGCCCGCGAGGGATGCGGATCGTGTTCGCCGCTCGTGCTGCGCTTAAGTCGGGCCTGTCCCTCTACAGGCGGAACATTCAAAAAAAGTCCAAAAATAGTTTGGGGACTATTTGTTTGTATGTTTGGGCATATGTTGCACATTTGTTGAGTTTTTTTTTTGGGGGGGAGGGGAAGAAGGAGCGGACACAGCAGAATGATGCCCAGCCTGGCGACGCCATCGTGAAGCATGTGAGCAACCTGCAACGCTGTGTGCACGAGTGAGACAGAGGCTCAAGGAAGAACAGCCAAATGACCGAAGATACGAAAATGCCCTGAGACGTATCCGGTCCATGGTCGCCGACACGAGGCGTTCAGGCAAGCGAGGCGGCCCATGTCGGACTGCAGATTTCTGCGCCCGCACGCTGGAGGGAGGAGCAGGAGGAGAGGAAGAGGAAAACTGGCGTTGTGCGAGCATCCCCCATGGTCAAGACGACCATTTATACAACAAGGCCCGATACAACGACAAACAAAGAGAAGCCTAGCAGCTCCGATCATCTCAAATCCCCTGCCAATCACAGGAAAGAGAAACGTACCCGGGAAGAAATTACGCCGGCGGCGGGATAACTTGGAGGACGGAAGGAAGCAGAACGGGAACAGAAGCGTTGGGTGCATGCACTCGCCAACTTGTGATATAAACTATGAGGTAGGGCTGGGGTGCCCGGCCAGGCGCGGAGCCGTTCCGCGGCGGCTGGAGTGCGAGCCCGGGCCGATTAAACAGACCGGAGTCGGCCAGCAGCGGCTGCAGTACCGCTAGCACGCCCTGCCTGTGCAGAAAGTGGTACACTAACCACGAATTGGGAGCAGGAGAGGGGGCGGGAAGGAAGAGGAGGCCGAGAAAGCGGGAAACGAGAAGGGGAAAATCGCCCTCGTCGAACGTCGCATGAGAATACGTGCCTTCCAGCCGACCTGGACACAGCGGCACTGTGAGAAAAAGGGATAGGGTGGTAGGGCCCGACTGCCCAACTTCACGACAAACATCTGCTGCGCCACCCGCCCTCCGGCTGGCCTGCAACACAGTTGAAACAAGGGGGAGGGGAGGAGGGGAAGAGGGGAGGAAGAAGGAGGATGAGGACAAGAGGGGCGGCCAGCAGTCGTCCTCGCCAATTGGCCTGGGACGCGTCGTCTGACCGTGCATTCTCGACACACCAGCACAAACTCGTACGCCCAGATCTGGATTGTCAGAGGCATCCTGGCCAATCCCAGGGGTGGCCCAGTGAACACAGGCAAACAAAAACAACGGCGTTTTGCAGCGTGGTGTCCGCCGTTTCCAAATATTTCAATCAGGCGCGTGACGATCCATCAGCAAGCAGCAACGACAGGGGAGAGACCGCGGAGGGCACAAAGGCGAGCGGGGGGCCATGCCGAGCCTCGGGAGGCGAACGGAGCATTCCCCAACTCCCGCAGGCGGGAGCAGGGAGCGCCCCTTCACCAGCCCGAAACCAGGAACGGTCCCCCGAGGGGTGGAGGAGACGCCAGCGGCGGAGGAGGAGCGGGAAAGGGCGAGAGAAGCGGAAGAGACGAACGACGGACGACGACGACGAACGACAAAGACGACAGCAGAAGGGATCGTTTTTTTGAAACCCAGAATTTTACACAACCTGTGCACCACAGGCTCGCGTTGAACCCCGGCCCCGTCGGGCGCCCGCGCTCGCCAGGGAGCCAAGCTCGGACATACAGGCTCGGCCTCGCCGAGCGTCCTCGCTCGGGGGCGACGACCCGGGAGGGGGAGGAGGACGGAGGAAAGAGGGGGGGAGGGGACCGCCCTCGACGAGCGTCTCTGCTGCACCACTGGCCCTCCGGCCGACCTACAACACAGTTGAAACAAGGGGGAAGCGAGGAGGGGAGGCGGAGGGCGAAGGGGGAAGGCAAAGGGAGGCCTCAAAGACTCAGCGTCACCACCGCGCCTGCGCCTCGTCGTACACGTTGCCCGCGCGCCGGTGGCCCCTGACGACCTCGCGGCAAGCCTGGGGCAGCGCCTCCCTCGCGGCGTGTCCCCTCCTCAGCGCACCGTGCCGGCAGTGGCAGTGCACGCGGCACATGGCCGCCAGCCTAATGCCGCGTAGCACTACCGCCGAGTCTTCCGACCTCGGCCCGACATCGAGACCCAGGAAAGTCGCCAGCCGGTCTGCCGGGCAGTCGGGCCGCCCCAGGCCGAGCTCTCTCGCGATGATCGCGTGGCCGACCTGACAATTGGAGTAGTGCTCGATGCTGTCCTCTGCGCCGGGCGAGCAGTCGAACATGCAGCCTGGCAGACCGCAGCGGCCCTGGGTCCGGCGGGCCGTGGGCCACCCGTTCCAGAGTGCTCGCCACGTGGCCGCCCACACCCGCGGCGGGGCCTGCTGACCAAGAGTGGCTAGAAACCGAATGCATCGCGCGACGCGAACACGAGGGTACTGCGGAATCTGCCACCGCTCCAGCTTGTGCGGCGACCGCATTTCCAAGCCCGCCGTGCCCCTGGGGGTGAGCAGCTCCGTTGCTGCCCGTTGGAAGCCCTGCCGAAGACGCCGGTCGAGGTGCTTCGGCAGCGGTCGCGCAGCGGCGCCTGCCCCCAGAAGCTGTCGTTCCACCCGGCCCGCCGTGACGCCCTCTTCGCGGCACCGATTGATGTTGTCATCCAGCTGCAGCAAGAACGATCTGTCGAACCACCCTGCCCACGTAGCAGCGACCATCAAGTTGTCTGTGTCGCGGCGGGCGCGGCGGAGAGCGTCGGCGCCGGGGGGTCACGCGCAGGCCTCCGACAGCGCTGTTCTCCATCGTGGCCACTCGGAGCTGCGCCGCCCGGCAACGAATGTGGAGATCGTCAAATCCGCTCGGGAAGCCCAGCGCGCGCAGATGCCGAAGGTCGTCGGGGCATGCCCACTGGCTGGAGCCTGGCACTAGGAGACGGAAGGCCTCTTCCTCGACTGACGACCAGCGCGGGGGCAGGGAGTCGAGTTGCATGAGGAAGCCCAGCACGGAAGTGATGTACACTGTGTATGCGAGCGCCGTCAAAAACAGCCCCCCGCCCGCGGCGCCCCACCAGGCGGCGCGATCGAGAACCTTCACCAAAGCTTTGTCGTATGCCGCGTGGCCCCGCTCAGGGCCGCGGACGAAGCCGAGGTAGCGGGCGCTCCCGGCTACCCGCACGCCCCCCCACCCGGGGTGAGCCGCAAGCAGTGCGCGCAGTAGGTCTGCCCGGTCGCCGTGGAACAACGGCACCGCGACCGTCTTCGGCAAGTTCAAAAATTATTCACTGCGTGGAGCTCCCCATATGTGCATCTACTCGCATGGACCTGTCCGCCGTGAATGTCTAGGCGCAAGAGCTTTCGAATATTAACGGGCTTCAGTTGTGACGGTCTGGACATCAATCTAACTGCGAATGAATTGGAGTGTGAATGAGCCTCAGTAGTACGAGCGCGTCTCTGTGCATGAGCCTGGGGCCTCCTGGGGCCTCCTGAAACCTACTGGGGCTTCCTGGGGTCTCCAGGAGCCTCTTGGGACCTCCTGGGACCTCCTAGGAAGGTTTCGTGCCCCAGGAGAGGCGCAATCTATAGCAACAGACGTACATAAAACATTGCGGATTAGAGCCACAGGAGAAGGGCAATCTATAGGAACACGCGTAAAACACCAAGGACTCGTGCCCCAGGAGAGGCCCAATACATAGGAACATGAGTAAAACATTTAGGATTGTGTACACAGGAGAAGGACCATCTATAGAAACATACGTAGAACATCAAAGAATCGTGCTCCAGGTGAGGCCCAATCGATAGGAGCATACGTAAAACACATGGGATTGGAGCCACTCCTGTTGCCTTCTGAGGCCTCCTGCTCCTGGGGCCTCTCGGGGCCTCCTGTTGCCTTCCGAGGCCTCCTGGCGCTTCCTGTTGCCTCCTGGGGCCTCCTGTGGTTTCCTGAAGCCTTCTGGAGCTTCCTGGGGCCTCCTGGAGCCTCTTGGGACATCCTGTAGCCTCTTGAGTCTTTCTGTGGCCTCCTGATGCCTCCTGGGACCTCATGTGGTCTCCTGGAGCCTCCTGGAGCCTGTTGGAGCCTCCTGTGGCATCCTGAGAAGAATCTGCGCCCACGAGCCTGGCCACCAAAACTAGCAAACCGATCGAGACATCCTCAAAATCTGGCCCACCTGGGGGGTGAAAATGAGCGCCTCGCTCGAGACATCCTCCAAATCTGCTCCGAAAGCGAAGGATGTTGGGCCCAGAAACAAGCAAACCGCCTGAGACATCCCCACAAAATGGCCGCGAACGAGCCCGTGCAACCACCCCTGGCGGCTCCCCTTAGGGGTGCTGAAATGAGCGCCTCGCTCGAGACATCCTCCAAATCTGCTCCGAAAGCGAAGGATGTTGGGCACAGAAACAGGCAAACCGCCTGAGACATCCCCACAAAATGGCCGCGAACGAGCCCGTGCAACCACCCCTGGCGGCTCCCCTTAGGGGTGCTGAGTATGAGTAAGTCTGTGTATGAGTAAGTCTGTGTATGTGTACGTCTGGGTATGACTAATACTGTGTATGAGTAAGTCTGTGTATGAGTAAGTCTGTATATGAGTATGTCTGAGTGTGAGTAAGTCTGAGTATGAGTAGGTCTGAGTATGAGTAAGTCTGAGTATGAGTAAGTCTGTGTATGAGCAAGTCTGAGTATGTCCGACAGGAGGGGAGGAGAAAAGAGGAGGAGGAAGGAGGAGGAGTAGGAGGCGTCCAAGTAATAACAAGAACCCCATCTTAGGATATGGGGAAAAATGCATATTTGTTGAGTATCTGTTATCTCTCGTCCAAGATCCCCCTGTAGGGGGGCAGGCGCGACCTGACGCTCGTGCTGCGCTCGTCTGCCCCCCCCCCCCCGCCAGGACGCGCCGCTCGTGCTGCGCGGAGCTGCGGGACTGCCCGCCCTGAGGGCGCGGCTGGCCGGGCGCCGGGCGCGTGAGGCGCCCGGTGCTCCCGGCGCCTGCTCTCGGAGGCGACGACAGGGGCGAACAGCCCAGAGGGAAACAATACACGTGGGTCGTCGTCGTCGTCGTCGTCGCCGTCGTCGTCGTCGTCGTCGTCGTCGTCGTCGTCGTCGTCGTCGTCGTCGTCGTCGAGTCGTCGTCGTCGTCGTCGTCGTCGTCGTCGTCGTCGTCGTCGTCGTCGTCGTCGTCCGTCGTCGTCGTCGTCGTCGTCGTCGTCGTCATGGGCCATCGGCGCCCCTGGATGCACGTGTTCCGCAGGCGCGCTGACGGCGGTGCAGGTCATGGCGACGTAGGTTTCGGTATTGTGGGAACGCGCGGCTTGTGCTCTCTTACAATCGCAGGCCGACAGGTTTACACCAACACCAAGATCGGCGGTGTGCCTCCACCGAGTGAAGAAGATCCCGATCTCGGTGATGGTGGTAATATTCTGGCTTCCAAGGTGACCGAAATATTACTACCAACACCGAAATCTAGGATCATCTCCCCCTGGTGGAGGCAACCCCCTGTGTTGGTGTTGGTGCCCATTTCCAAGCCTCCGATACAATTCGCTATGTCGTTTTCGTTCGGTACATCCTCAGATCGGCAATCTAGGAGAGGGTAGCTCGCGATGTCCTGCAGCTCGGTGTCCGAAATCACCGTTGAGCAACACCGCCGTCAGCGTGGCCTCGGGTATCGCTCTCCCCTGGGCTGTGCGCTCCCATCGTCGCCCCCGAGCCCGCTCCCGCTGCGCGCTACGCCCTTCTTCCCCGCCCAGGCCTCTGCACTGCCTCGGGCGGGGCCGCGCGGCGGCCCGAGCTGGCGAAGGAAAGTGCAGGGGCGGGGAGGAGGAGGAGGAGGAGGAGGAGGAGGAGGAGGAGGTGGGTTAGACCAAACTCTCCTGTCGAGCTTCATCTCCTGATCGGTGTTGCGATGGCGGCGGGGGAGGGTCGGCTGCCGTAAGGCTTTCTGCAGGACCCCTGGAGAGTTAGGGGCAGCCTGGTGTTGCAGGCGCGGGTCCCTGGAGGGGGCCGAGTGTTGTTCTGCTATTCGTGCTGGCATTACGCCGTCCAGCCCGGGCAGAGAGGCCTCGCGGGCCCGTGTTTCGGGCCCCGCAGATGGTCTGGCGGGGCCGTCTACACCGCTCGCCTCAGGCTCCAGAGAGTGGAGCACCCACCCACACTTGGCAGATTGCTCGTCGACGTCAGCGCGGTCCCGGAGTTCACCCGAGTGCACGGGAGCTCGCACCTAGGAGTGGAGGCAGAGGGTGCGCCCGGCTCACCCCGCTAGGATGGATGGCGCCGTTGCCCTCTTCGCTTTGGGACTGGGGGGCGATGCAGAGGTCGAGGAGCTGGGCCCGCACGAGCTGGACGATCGAGCCGAGGCGCAGCCTCGGAGGTGTTCCGGGAGGGAAAAAACACACAGACACAGGTAATCGTCGACTGCCCAGGAAAATATGGGAAAATGTGGGACGTGGGGGGGAAGACGAAAATCCATAAAATATGAAAAAAACAAAAAAAAATAGGGGAATCCTTTTATGTATGTGTGTGTGTGTGTGTGTGTCTGTGTGTGTGTGTCTGTGTGTGTCTGTGTCTGTGTCTGTGTCTGTGTCTGTGTCTGTGTCTGTGTCTGTGTCTGTGTCTGTGTCTGTGTCTGTGTCTGTGTCTGTGTGTGTCTCTG
>CAUYUJ010018806.1:131362-181732 GCA_963575745.1 Prorocentrum cordatum | reverse complement strand
TGTGTGCGTGTGTGCGTGTGTGCGTGTGTGCGTGTGTGCGTGTGTGCGTGTGTGCGTGTGTGCGTGTGTGCGTGTGTGCGTGTGTGCGTGTGTGCGTGTGTGCGTGTGTGCGTGTGTGCGTGTGTGCGTGTGTGCGTGTGTGCGTGTGTGCGTGTGTGCGTGTGTGCGTGTGTGCGTGTGTGCGTGTGTGCGTGTGTGCGTGTGTGCGTGTGTGCGTGTGTGCGTGTGTGCGTGTGTGCGTGTGTGCGTGTGTGCGTGTGTGCGTGTGTGCGTGTGTGCGTGTGTGAGTGTGTGCGTGTGTGCGTGTGTGCGTGTGTGCGTGTGTGCGTGTGTGCGTGTGTGCGTGTGTGCGTGTGTGCGTGTGTGCGTGTGTGCGTGTGTGCGTGTGTGCGTGTGTGCGTGTGTGCGTGTGTGCGTGTGTGCGTGTGTGCGTGTGTGCGTGTGTGCGTGTGTGCGTGTGTGCGTGTGTGCGTGTGTGCGTGTGTGCGTGTGTGCGTGTGTGCGTGTGTGCGCGTGTTGCGCGTGTTGCGCGTGTTGCGCGTGTTGCGCGTGTTGCGCGTGTTGCGCGTGTTGCGCGTGTTGCGCGTGTTGCGCGTGTTGCGCGTGTTGCGCGTGTTGCGCGTGTTGCGCGTGTTGCGCGTGTTGCGCGTGTTGCGCGTAGTTGCGCGTGCGCGTGGCACGTGAGCGTGAGTGTGCGCTTTTCTTTCTTTTGTGCGTGTGCGTGTTGAGTGTGCGTGTGAGTGTGCGTGTGCGTGTGCGTGTGCGTGTGCGTGTGCGTGTGCGTGTGCGTGTGCGTGTGCGTGTGCGTGTGCGTGCGTGTGCGTGTGCGCGTGCGCGTGCGCGTGTGCGCGTGCGCGTGCGCGTGCGCGTGCGCGTGCGCGTGCGCGTGCGCGTGCGCGTGCGCGTGCGCGTGCGCGTGCGCGTGCGCGTGTGCGCGTGTGCGCGTGCGCGTGCGCGTGCGCGTGCGCGTGCGCGTGCGCGTGCGTGCGTGCGTGCGTGCGTGCGTGCGTGCGTGCGTGCGTGCGTGCGTGCGTGCGTGCGTGTGTGTGTGTGTGTGTGTGTGTGTCCCAGGGCCCCTTCAGTGCTGCTCGGGCCAGAGGCCACGTGGACGCCCTTTTGGAGGGCGGGCCGCCCTGCTCTGGCGGGCCCTCCCTGGGGAAGGAGCCTGGGCGGCGGGCACGCGATGCACCGTCGGATGGGCATCCCCACGCCAGGGCTGGACCTAAACGGTGTTTGGGGAGATTCCATGGGCCGGTTTCGTTTCGACCTCGCTTTGCGGTGAAGGCGGATTCTCAGAGCGTGAATTACCTACCCCGCTTTCGCTTCCAGGCAAAACCAAGTCATACCACACGCCTCCTTGGCAAGCGGCCTGACCAGTACATGCCGTAGTTTGGCATCGCTTGGTACCTCTTGGAAGCGAGGGTGGTCAAAAGCGAGGTAGGTTTGCTTGCCCCCTAGATTCGAGACAAAAGCGAGGGAAAACGAAAACAGAACGAAAGCGGAAAGCCCGAGCGGTGAGCACAAGATGCATCGTCGGATGTCAGGAGGGAAAAATCACACAGACACACGTAATCGTCGACTCCCAGGAAGATATGGGAAAATATGGGAAGTGGGGGGGGGAGACCCAAACCCAGAAAATATAGGAAAATATTGGGAATCCTGCTATTTTTGTGTATTATATATATATATATTTATATATATAGTTATATATATATATGTGCATATATATATATATATATTATATATATATATATATATATAGATATATATATATATATATATATATATATATATGTGTGTGTGTGTGTCCTCGGGCCCCTTGAGGATGGGCATCCCCATTTTTCCCCAATCAGTGCTTGAAGCTGAAAGATTTGGCGAAAGCTTCCCGCCGATTTTGGTAGCAGGCTGGGTTCCTGGTTCCGGGCTCCCGGGTTCCCAGTTATTGGTTCCGGGCAGATTTCGGTGGGTTTTGAGTTCCCAGGCTCCCGGGTTCCCCGTCGATCTCCTCAGCGAAAACCATCCACTGATTGGGTTTCTACTCTGGTGTATTTTTTGTTGTCGCCCTCCTCTCACTGTCGGGATCTCCTTCTTCCTTCCGCATATGGGCAGTGGACCTCTTCCCTCTCCTTGAGGTTAGAAGGCTGCCTGAAATCTTGAAGTTTCCTTGATTGGGTTCGCACCCTTCACCTTCCGTCACGTTCCTCTATTAGAGTGTTACGCAAGCATTCCAAACGAGTTGACCCGTCTGCAAATCTGCACCTCCAGTCCCGCCCAAGCCTCCCTCATGACTTCGAGTGGGTTGGCGGCCTCCCAGCGTTCAGGCCCCTGAAGGAAGGAAGCTCAAGCCAGGATCCCCCCTGTTCTCTGGGCTCGTGGACCCGACTTCGTGCGCCTCGAGCTCCTCCTTCGTGCAGCCACTCCCCCTGACTCTTGCAGCCGGCGCCCTTGTCGCCTGCCCTCCGCGGCCCCTCGCCCCGGCCCGCGCGAGCAGGCGGCGCCCCTCCCCCCGCGGTCGCCGCCGCAGCCGCGCAGGCTCAGGGCACCCCCGTGCCCCGCGGCCGCGCTCCCACCGCCACCGGCAAGCGGCAGAGAGGCCAGCCATGGAGCCCCTCGGGTGGATGGCGTGCTTCTGCGGCGGCAGCGGGAAGGCCGGAGCCTCTGCGCGGCGTGCGCTCCCGGAGGTCCGCGCGGATCTCTCCGGGCAGCGCCGAGCCCCCCCTGCCCACACCCCTGGCGGGGGCCCCCGGCGCCGCCCCCTCCTCCTCCTCCTCCTCCTCCTCCTCCTCCTCCTCCTCCTCCTCCTCCTCCTCCTCCTCCTCCTCCAGAGCTCCTCCTCCTCCTCCTCCTCCAGAGCTCCTCCTCCTCCTCCTCCTCCTCCTCCTCCTCCTTTTCCCTGCACGGGCGGCCCCGCGCGCGCGCCCAGGAGTCGAAACGCCCAGAGCCAGGCTCGAGGGTCGACGTCTGGGAGGCGCCTGGGGAGGAGAGGAAGGCCCCCGGCGCGCCCCGCGCGCCAGGGGGAAAGGGCGTGGGGAGGGTGGTCCGGCGCTGGCCCAAGAGATGCCCCCACGGACTCCGACGGCGCACCTCGGCGTCGTGGCTCTTGCCTTCCAGCATCGGCGTCGGCGCGTGGTTCCCGCAGAGGATCGAGAAGGCCTTCACCGGGGCGTTCGTGGGCTTCGAGAGCTTCTGGATGACCAAGGTGCTCAAGGCGCGGGACAGCAAGCACCCGTAGCCAGCCCGAGGCCAGGGCGTCGCCGAGAGGGGCCGGCGCGAGGTGCTGCCTCGCGGCTCTCTGTTTTTTGACCCGCGGCGCGCCACTGGGTCGGGGTGAGAGCGACGGTCGGGCGACGCCAACCAGACACCGACGCCGACATCGGCCAGGCCAATCCGAGAGGGGCCCTGGGACACACACACAGATACACACGCGCACAGGTAACAGGATGCCCCACGTCTTCGAACCCTTTCTGGGTCTTCGTCTTCCCCCCACTTCCCATGTGTTCCCAACATTTCCTGGACAGTCGACGATTCATTGTGTCCGTGTGTGTTTCCCCTTCCTGAAATCCCAACTTTTCCTGGACAGTCGACGATTCATTGTGTCTGTGTGTGTGTGTGTTTCCCCTTCCTGAAATCCGGGGCCCGGGGTCGGCTCACGCTGGGTGCGCAGGGGCACATAAAGGGTCGGCCGACGTCGAACGATCTGCGCCGTCGGAGTGCCGCCGTCGCCCAGCGCGGAGCAGTCCGCGCGGCGTCAGGAACCACAGCGCCGAGGCCGTCGCGGCGCGAATCTGCAGAGGCGCGCGCCCCGCTCCGTCGGGGCGCAAGAGTTAAGTCGGGTGTGTCCCCCTACAGGGGGATTTTCGACGAACACTATAAAATACCCCAAAAAATATTCCAAGATGGCCAAAAAATGCTCCAAAAATTAGTACCCAGACTATTTTTGGATTATTTTTTTATTATTTTGGGGGTGTTTTGCATTTTTCGTCGAAAATCCCACTGTAGGGGGACAGGCCCGACTTAACTCAAGAGACGGGGGTCAATTCAAACGGGGGTCAGCAAGGGCGCCAGATCCTGCAGGATCCTGCGAAGACCCCCTCTGGCTGACCCGGGTTAGCGCGAGCCACTCGTGGCCGCGAGGCGGCCGCGCATATTGGCTGACCCAGGTTTGCGAAGACCTGCGTTGCAGTTTTTGTTTTTCCTGCATTGCAGTTTTTTGGTTTCCTGCTAACCCGGGTCTGGATTGACCCGGGTCAGAAGATCCCCGACTCTGGCCAGTCGGCGGCGTCGGTGTGAGGTCGGCGTCCTCCTTGATCTGGAGTCGGTCGGAGGTTGATGGACTTCCTTCCCTGACACGTCGATTAGTGGATTGGCCGTTTGCGGTTCGCGAGAGGGCGTCGCGGCCGTCATTTTTGCGGGTCAGGGTCCGTCGGTTTCGGTCCGAGGCCGTCTTCACTCGAGGGAGGTTTACCACAGGGAGGTCTGTCCACCGCCGAGTCCGCCGGATGGCAATCCTTCGCCGCAGCGCTCGCACAGTCTTCCAGCGACCCCGCAGGCGTCGCGCCGCCAAGGACGTGTCTCCCCGTCCCTCGGGAAAAACAAGCCACTGCAGACGCGTGCAAACCTTCGCAGCTCCGCGGGAGGCTCGTGGGGCGCTGCGCCCCCCCTCCCCCTGGGCGCTGCGTGCGCCGGGGGAGAGGGGTCCAGCGCCGACACAGGCAGTCCGCGCGGAGTTCCGAAAGTCTCTCTCTCTCTCTCTCTCTCTATATATATAACTCTCTTTATACAGGTATGTAGATTTACACATATATATATGTACAATTACATATATATATATATATATATATATTCGTGTATGCCTGTTATTATAGCATGCTCTATCTTTTATGTATCTATATTTCTCTCTCTCTCTCTCGCCCCCAGTCGTGTGGTTCCGAGCTTTCGCCGTCGGCTCGTGCTTTCCCCGCCCGCTCGCTCGCTCGTCCATTCCAGAGGCTGTCCTCTTCCTCGTCCTCCTGTCTCCTCGTCCTGTCCCTTCCCCTCCGTCTCATCTTCCTGCTCCTCCTCCTCTCCTCCTTCTCTCCTCCTCCTCCTCCTCCTCCTTCGTCATTCTCCTCGGTCTGTTCCTCCTCCTCATTCATCGTCCTCCTCCCTCCCACCCTTGTCCGTGCTTCCTCCCTCATCTCATGGGTCCTGCATCCTGATCCTCGTCATCATCTTCCCCTCACCATCCCTCAGTCCCTTCCCCTCCCCGCCCCCTCCTGATGTATTCCCATCCCCATACCCCCTGTAGATCCTCCTCCCATCTGCCTCCCCATCCTCTGCCTGCTTGTCCTCTTATCCTTCTCCTCGTCCTCGTGCTCCAAATGGGTATTCAAGACGATGTACGCCTCCTCGTCCGCCGCCGACGCTCAATCGGAAGGCCTAGCATGAGGAAGAGTAGGAAGTAGACGAACAAGAAACAGCTGGAGTCTCCTGAGCTGGGTGCGGGTCTAGCTCCTGCAGTCGTTGCTAGTCGGCATTGACGAACCATGTGTCATGCGCATTTGGCGGGTGCGTGTCGGGCGGCCACCGTGCTTTGATCCTCGTTGTTTCCGTAGCCTTGCTGACAACGAGGAGTGCGCAGAATGCTAGCTAGCATCCTCGGCCATCGCACGCTCCTCGTCTCTCCCCTCTCTCCATGGAGATGTTTTGCCCCAGCGGGGTGTCGCTCCAGCACCGCACATGTCGCATCGAGCGGGGACGTTCCAGCAACCCGTACAGAAAGCGAGGGCGAGCTCCAGCACTGCTTTTCTATCGAGCGCGACCGTTCCAGCAACAGCCCGTGGTGCACCGTCCAACACTTCATTTTCACGGCGCGAGCCTTCCAGCAGTTCAACCAGAAAACAAGGGTGTGCTGTCGCCGTCGCCGTGGTCGTCGCCGTTACCGCCGTGGTCGTCGCCGTCGCCGCTCTCGCCGCCATCTCCCTCGCCAGCGTCGTCGCCGTGGTCGGCGTCGCCCTCGCCTTCGCCGGCGCTGTCGCCGCCTCGCCGCCACCATCGCCATGGCAGCCATCGTTGTCGTCGTCGTCGCCGCCGGCGTCGTCGTCGGCGCACCTCCCCCCCTGGGGTATCCTGCGCCGCCGCTTCTGGCCCCCTGCTTCGGCCAGGGGTTCGTCGGCCTTCCGCAGCTTCTGTTCCGGCCCTGCCTGTGGCGCCCCGCGGGCCCTTGCCGGGCTTCCGCCGGCCGGGCGACCCTCGCTGCACTGCCGGCGCCTCGCCCCTCTGCCTGGTCTCCGGGCCGCCCGCCCCGGCACCGTGCCTGCCGGCGTGCCTGCGGCTGCCGCCTCCGTGGCACCCTGCGCCGCCCTGGGCCTGCGTGCGTGAGGGCCCCGTGGTCTGCGCTCGCGCCCGCTCCCCCGGGTCCGCCGCTCCCCCTCTGTGACTGGCGTGGCCCCTCCGCTCCCTTCCGCCCCCGGTCGGCGTCCGCCCCGCCGGGTCGCCGCGGCCCGCATCCCCGCCCCGCGCCTCGTGGGCCCCCCTGGTCTCGGCGCCGTCGCCCTTTGGTCTGCCGCGCCCCGTGGGCCCCCCCGGGGCCGCACCCTGCGGCTCGCGGGGTCGAGGCTCTGGCGCGCTCGCGCTGCTCCTCGCCGCTCGGGCTGCGGGGCCGCGGTTCCCCCAGCTTCGGCTCGGCGCAGCTCAGCGCGGCTCAGAGCCAGCGCTGGTGCACCCCCTCGGCGCTCCCCTGCCGCAGTCGGCGACTCGGGGCCCAGCCGCCTCTCTCCCTGTCGCGCCGGGGCTCATCCTTTTCCTCCGTGCACGGCGACTTCATTTGCACACAGCGGGTCCCTTGTTGCAAATCCGCCAGAGCAGTCACCGTCTGCCCAGCCGCCGACTCAAAAAGTGTGCGGGTGCGTGTGTGTGTGTGTGTATGTGTGTGCGCGCGTGCGTGCGTGTGTGTGTATGTGTGCGTGTGTGTCTGTGTGCGTCCGTGCGTGCTTGCGTGTGTGTGTGTGTGTGCGTGTGTGTGTGTGTGCGTGCGTGCGTGTATGTGTGCGCGTGTGTGTGTGTGTGTGTGCGTGTGTGTGTGTGTGTGTGTCTGCGCGTGTGTGTGTGTGTGTGGCAATCCGCCGGAGCAGTCGCCCCCTGCCCAGCCGCCGACGCAAAAAATGAGAGTGTGTGTGCATGTGTGTGCGCGTGTGTGTGTGTGTGTTTGTGTGGGTGTGTTTGTGTGTGTATTTGTGTGTGTTTGTGTGTGTATTTGTGTGTGTGTGTGTTTGTGCGTGTGTTCGTCTGTGTTTGTGTGTGTTTGTGTGTTTGTGTGTGCTTATGTGTATTTTTGTGTGTGTGTTTGTGTGTGTGTGTGTTTGTGTGTGCGCTTCTGTGTGTGTTTGTGTGTGTGTTTTGTGTGTGCTTGTGTGTGTTTGTGTGTGTTTGTGTGTGTTTGTGTTTGTGTGTGTGTGTTTAAGTGTTTGTGTGTGTGTTTGTGTGTGTGTTTGTGTGTGTGTTTGTGTGTGTTTGTGTGTGCTTGCGTTTCTTTGTGTGTATGTGTTTGTGTGTGTGGTTGTGTTTGTGTGTGTTTGTGTGTGTTCATGTGTGTTTGTGTGTGTTTGTGTGTGTGTTTGTATGTGTTTGCGTGTGTGTGTGTGTGTGAGTTTGTGTGTGCGCTTGTGTGCGTGTGTTTGTGTGTGTGTTTGTGTGTTTGTGTGTTTGTGTGGGTTTGTGTGTGTGCGTTTGTTTGTGTATGTGTATGTGTTTGTGTGTGTTTGTGTGTTCTTGTCTGTGTTTGTGTGTTTGTGTGTGTTTGTGTGTGTGCGCTTCTGTGTGTGTGTTTGTGTGTGTGTTTGTGTGTGTGTTTGTGTGTGTGTGTGTGTTTGTGTGTGTGTGTGTTTGTGTGTGTGTGTTCGTGTTCGTGCTTGTGTGTGTTAGTGTGTTTGTGTGTGTGTTTGTGTGTGATTGTGTGTGTGTTTGTGTGTGCTTGTGGTTGTGTGTGGTTGTGTGTTTGTTTGTGTGTGTTCATGTCTGTTTGTGTGTGTGTGTTTGCGTGTGTTTGTGTGTGTTTGTGTGTGTGAGTTTGTGTGTGCGCTTGTGTGTGTGTGTTTGTGTGTGTTTGTGTGTGCGTTTGTGTGTTTGTGGGGGTTTGTGTGTGTGTGCGTTTGTGTGTCTTTGTGTGTTTGTGTGTGTGTGTTTGTGTGTGTTTGTGTGTTTGTGTGTATTTGTATGTGTGGTTGCTTCTGTTTGTGTGTGTGTTTGTGTGTGTTTGTGTGTGTTTGTGTGTGTGTTTGTGTGTGTTTGTGTGTGCGTGTGTTTGTGCGCGTGTTTGTGTGTGTTTGTGTGTGTGCTTGTGTGTGCTTGTGTGTGTTTCTGTGTGTCTGTGTTCGTGTTCGTGCCTGCATGCGTGTGTGTGTGTGTGTGCGTGTGTGTGTTGTGTGTTTGTGTGTGTTTTGTGTGTTTGTGTGTTTGTGTGTGTGGGGGGTTGTATGTGTGTGGTTGTGTGTTTGTGTGTGTTTGTCTGTGTTTGTGTGTTTGTGTATGTGTGTGTTTGTGTGTGTGGTTGTGTGTTTGTGTGTGTGTTTGTGTGTGGTTGTGTGTGTTTGTGTGTGTGTGTTTGTGTGTGTTTGTGTGGGTTTGTGTGTTTGTGTGTGTTTGTGTGTGTTTGTGTGGTTGTGTTTTTGTGTGTGTGTGGCTGTGTGTGTGTTTGCGTGTTGGTTTGTGTGTGTGATTGTGTATGTTTGTGTGGTGTTGTGTGTTTGTGTGTGTGTTTGTGTGTGTGTGTTTTGTGTGCTTGTGTGTGTGTGCGTTTGTGCGTGTGTGTGTGGTTGTGTGTGTGTTTGTGCCTGTGCTTGTGTGTGTGTGTTTGTGTGTGTTTGTGTATTTGTGTGTGTTTTTGTGTTTGTGTTTGTGTGTGTTTGTGTGTGCGTGTGTGTGTTTGTGTGCGTGTTGGTGTGTATGTATGTGTGTGTGTTTGTTTGTGTGTGTTTGTGTGTGGTTGTGTGTGTTTGTGCGTGTGCGTGTTTGTGTGTGTTTGTGTGTGTGTTTTTTTTGCGTGTGTGTGTGTGTGTTTGTGTGTGTTTGTGTATGCGTTTGTGTGTGTTTGGTTGTGTTTGTGTGTTTTTGTGTGTGTGTTTGGTTGCGTTTGTGCGGGTGGTTGTGTGTTTGTGTGTGTTTGTGTGTGTGGGCTTGTGTGTGTTTGTGTGTATGTGTGTGTGGGGTTTCGTGTGTGGTTGTGTGTGGTTGTGTGTGGTTGTGTGTGTTTGTGTGATTGTGTGTCTGTGTGTGTTCGTGTTTTATGTGTGTCTTTGTGTGTTGGTGCGTGTGTGTTTGTGTGTGTGTGTGTTTGTGTGTGGTTGTGTGTGTTTGCGTGTGTTTGCGTGTGTTTGAGTGTGTGTGTGTGCGTTTGTGTGTGGTTGTGTGTTTGTGTGTGTTTGTGCGTGTGCGTGTGTGTGTTTGGGCGGGTTTCTGTGTGTGTGTGTGTTTGTGTTTGTGTTTGTGTTTGTGTTTGTGTTTGTGTGTGTGTGCGTGCGTGCGTGTGTGTGTGTGCCTGCGTGCGTGCGTGCGTGTGTGTGCGTGTGTGTGTGTGTGTGTGCGTGTGTGTGTGTGTGTGTGTGTGTGCGTGCGTGCGTGCGTGCGTGCGTGCGTGCGTGCGTGCGTGCGTGCGTGCGTGCGTGCGTGCGTGCGTGCGTGCGTGCGTGTGTGTGTGCGTGTTGTGTGTGTGTGTGCGTGTGTGTGTGTGTGGGGTGTGCGCGCGCGCGTGTGCGTGGTGGGGGGGGCGGGGGAGGGGGGGGTATGGGTGTATGTGGGGGGGGAGAGGGGGGGGTGGGGAGGGGGTGAGAACGGGGGGGGGGGGGGGGGGGTGGGTGTGGGGGGGTGTGGGTGTTGGGTGTTTGGGTGTGTGGGTGTGTGGATGTGTGATGTGTGGTGGGTGTGTGTGGGGGTGTGTGGTGTGTGTGTGTGGGTGGCGTGTGGGTGTGTGGGGTGTGTGGTGTGTGTGGGTGCGTGTGTGTGGGTGTGTTGGGTGGGGGTGGGTGGGTGTGTGTGTGCGTGCGTGAATGCCTGCGTGCGGGTGGGTGTGGGTGGGTGTGGGTGTGGGGTGAGTGTGTGTGGGTGTGGGTGTGGGTGTGGGTTTGGGTGTGGGTGTGGGTTGTGGTTGTAGGTGTGGGTGTGGGTGTGGGTGCGGGTTGTGGTTGTGGGCGTGGCCGTGGGCGTGGGCGTGGGTGTGGGTGTGGGTGCGGATGTGGGTGTGGGTGTGGGTGTGGGTGTGGGTTTGGATGTGGGTTGTGGTTGTGGTGGTGGTGGTGGGTGTGGGTGTGGGTGTGGATGTGGGTGTGGGTGTGGGTGTGGGTGCGGGTGCGGGTGCGGGTGCGGGTGGGGGTGTGTGCGTGCGTGTGTGTGAGTACGTGTGCGTGTGCGTGTGCGTGTGGGTGTGGATGTGTGTGTGTGTGAGTGTGGGTTAGCTCGGATTTGTGGCGGATTCGCCAGGCGCGTGTGTTCGTCGTTACGAGCTTGCTTTGCCGCAGCGGCTAGTTGCGAGTGTTGCTTGCAAATGCGCGCTCGTAGCCCACGGGAAGAGCAGGGCTTACGTATGCTTGCATTGTGGGCGTCGCCCACAGAGTACCTTTGGCGATTGTGTGAGCGCAAGGTTTCGGGATCGGTGTGTGTGCGTGTTATCTTAGTGGCGGATTGTTGCTGCATCGTGCTAGTTGTGTCGTTGTGGGTTGCCGTTGTTGTCGGGCTGTTTGGGTGGCCGCAAGGCTACGCGTCGTATCATCTGGTTAGACGGATCGAATTCCCAACCATCGTGTGTTGAGTTGGGCCCTCGTTTTGAAAAGACAGTCCCCGCGTCCCTTTCATTCTCCTCCTCCTCCTCTTCTCCTCCCCCTCCTCCCTCCTCCCGTCACCACCCTCACTTTGGCACACCCGTCACGCGTTTCGTGGCCCCACAGGGAGCTCCACCGATGGCGCCGTTGGCTGTGTTCGCATGCCGCCCCCCTCCCCCCTCCACGTCGGCACACCCCTCACACGTTTCGTGGCCCCTCAGGGAGTTCCACCCAAGGCCCCAGTGGCTGCGTTCACATGCCGCCCCCACCCTCACCCCTCCACTTTAGCACACCATTCACACGCTTCGTCGCCCCATAGGGTGCCCCACCGAAGGCCCCAGTGGTTGCGTTCGCGTGCAGCCCACCTCTACGCTGGCACGCCCCTCATACTTGTCGTAGACCCCTAGGGATACCGAAGGCCCCAATGGCTGCGTTCGCATGCCGCCCCCATTCCAGTTTGGCACACCCCTCACACGCTTCGTGGCCCCATAAGGAGCTCCACCGAAGGCCCTACTGGCATGGTACGCATGCGTTTCCCCCACCCAGTAAAGCGTTTCGTGTACCCATCAGGGAGCCCACTGATGGCCCCAGTGGCGGTGTCCGCATGCGTTTCCCCACTCAGCACAACGCTTCCTGGCCCCATAGGGAGCTCCACCGAAGGCCCCACTGGCATGGTTCGCATGCATTTCCCCCGCCCAGCACCGCGTTCCGTGACACCATCAGGGGGGCCCACTGAAGGCCCCAGCGGCGGTGTCCGCATGCGTTTCCCCACTCAGTACAGCGTTTCGTGGCCCCATAGGGAGTTCCACCGAACGCGCCAGTGGCATGGTTCGCATGAATTTCCCCCACCCAGCACAGCGGTTCGTGACCCCATCAGGGGGCCCACTGAAGGCCCTAGCGGCGGTGTCCGCATGCGTTTCCCCACTCAGTACAGCGCTTCGTGGCCCCATAGGGGGTTCCACCGAAAACGCCAGTGGCGGTGTCCGCATGCGTTTCCCCACTCAGTACAACGCTTCGTAGCTCCATAGGGACCTCCACCGAAGGCCCCATTGGCATGGTTCGCATGCATTACCCCCACCCAGCACAGCGTTCCGTGACACCATCAGGGGGGCCCACTGAAGGCCCCAGCGGCGGTGTCCGCATGCGTTTCCCCACTCAGTACAGCGCTTCGTGGCCGAACGCGCCAGTGGCGGTGTCCGCATGCGTTTCCCCACCCAGTACACGCGCCGTGGCCCCGCAGGGAGCTCCACCGAAGGCCCCAGCAGCGGAGCCATGCGTTTCTCCAACTCAGCACAGCGCCTCGTGGTCCCACAGGGAGCTCCACCGAAGGCCCGGGTGGCCGTGTTCGCATGTTTGTTCCCCCACTTGTTACAGCGCTCCGTGGCCACATACGCAGCTCCACCGAATGCCCCAGAAGCGGTGTTCGCATGCGTCCCCCCCCCCCCCCCCCCCACCCAGAACACCACTTCGTGGCCCCATAAGGAGCTCCGCCGAAGGCCCCTTGTGGCGGTGTTCACATGCGTGTCTTCCACTCAGTACATCGCTTCGTGATCCCATAAGGAGCCTCACCGAAGGCCCCAGTGGCGACGTTCGCATGGCGGCCCCGCACCATTTCGGCACACCCCTCACACGCTTCGTGGCCCCATAGGGAGCGCCACTGGAGGCCCCAATGGCTGCGCCCGCGTGCGTCCCCGCCCCATGTCGGCACACCCTTTACGCGCTTCGTGGCCCCATAAAGAGATCCACCGACGACGATGCCCACAACGGCGATACTCACAACTGCATCTGGTCGGGCCCCTCTCCAGGATAATTGTTTTGCGGTATGTCCCGTTGCAGGGCTTATTTTTCTTCATGTTTGCCGGGGGCGGTGCTGAGCGGCACGCGCTCTCGTAGCCAGCGCGGTAGTCGGCCGCGGTTTGTTATGTTACGCGAGCGGCGCATGCACGGGTAGCTCATTGCATTGCGAGATAATAGTGGGTATGCTTGCAGTCTCTGTGTTGTTGATGGCTTCGGGTGTGGGGTTGGGCTTAGTTGATGTTTTGTTTGTAGTGTTGGTGTTCTGCAGAGTGTCCTGGGAGGGGCATTGAAGATGGGGCGATGTTCTCTTTCGAAGGATTTGCAGGGTCAGCTCCACAGCCTTCTGGCAAGTGGACCGTCGGTTCGGTTTTGGGGTGTTCTTTCGCAGAGGTGAGTGGATTCGAGTGCCCCTGGGGATGGGGATTTTTTGAGCAGGATCGGTTAGTTACGGGGCGGGTGGGTGGCGGTGGGCACTGAGTGAGGCAGATAGTGTTGGGACGTGGAGCACGAGCACGCGGATGGGCGCGCCGGTGGTAAATGGGGAGGGGGGTTAGCATTTGTCGGGGGCCCCCAAACGGGGTGGTGACCACATCGTGCGGTGAGCCGGTGGGGATTCGGGGTCACCGCACGGTTTTGGGACTCGGGTCGTTCTCCGAGGACGTCTCGGGAGACAGGGGCCTCCAGGGTCCCAAAACCGTGCGTTGACGGACTGTGCGGTGAGGTCTCTTGGGGTTCCGAGGTCACCGCACGGTCTGTCACCGCACCGTTTCGGGATTGCAAATTAGGAGAGTGTACATGCATGTATGCAGCAAAGGGCGTCGGGGGGGGTATTACTTTGAGGGAGCGGTGCTGACTTCCAAAGCCTGGCGGGTTAGGTTCACAAGTGTTCTGGCAAGTGGCCGACCCAGACCGCAATCTTGGCGGGGGGGGCGCGGAAAGATCGGCGAACACAAAACATTCGCGAGTCGCCGCGAACCCACGGCAGGAACCTGCGCGGACACACGTGGCAAAGCATGAACGAGAAGCGGGCCAGCTTTAGCAGTGTAAGCTGACTTGGGCAGTGAGCGCGCCAGACCCCACCCCCGACACTCAGAGCAAGAGAACACAGATCTCGGCCAGCACAATAAACAGCAAACTTACAAAGCAACAATTATCCCAGTGCGACCCTACCTAGGAGTTGGAGCCCCTAGGAAAGCGGCATTAGTAGTAACAGTAAAGCTAAGCTAAAGCTAAGCTAAAGCTAAGCTACAGCTAAGCTAAAGCTAAGCTAAAGCTAAGCTAAAGCTAAGCTACAGCTGAGCTACAGCTAAGCTACAGCTAAGCTAAAGCTAAAGCTAAAGCTAAAGCTCCCAGGGGACTGTGGGAACCGCGGGGCGGGGACTGGGGGAACCGCCTGGGGCGAGTTGCACTGCCCGGCCCCTTTAAGAAAGAGAGTAAGAACCCTCTAGGCAGAGCCTAGGTAGGGAAAAACAGTAAGAGAATGCTGTGCTGCCCGCACGACCTGCTGGCCTTCGATTGGATATTATGTTGCGGCTTGGAACGCGTGGCCAGCGTGCGGCTTCTCGGTGAAGAAAATACAGCAGTGCGCAAACAGCGTGCATCTTTTTGTTGCTGCCGCGCCGTCGGATTTGTTGCGGTGTGGGGGGGGGGACGCATGTTGGCTTCGCGTGGGTGCAGCTGCCAGCGTTTTCCGTTGCCTTGGGATTGCTGATCGGGGTTGTGGTGGTACAGTCAACGCGCATAGTAAGGACGCGCGCCTTTTCTAGGGTACCCTGGTGTCCTTGCCTCTACGGCCCGTCCTTTGCCGTTCCCCCTGGCCAGCCTCTCCGGCCGCCGCCCAAGAAATCCCAACCTCGGCCTCCAAGGGTCTCGCGTCCTTACCACCCGTCCTTACTATACGTTTTCACTGTAGTGTTGCTCGTCGGTGTCACGGGGTTTGCTGTGTTACTGGTATGGGGTGTCGTCCTGCTGTTGATGCTGCTGTTGGTGGCGGTCGTGGCGGTGGTTGTGCTGGTCGCAGTCGTGGTGCTTTCTCTTGTGCTTCTGCGTCGTAATCGGTGGGGGCGTGGGGAAGATTAGAGCAGTAGTGGTGGTGCTGCTGATGGTCGCCGCTGTGGCGTTTGTTCTGGTGCTGCTGCCGTGCGGCGTCGCCGGGGTAGTTTTGCGGGCCGTCTTTTTTCCTTCCTCGCGCGGGCTTGCGCCGAGCCGAGGCGCTGCGTCGGCCCGCCGCCGCCGGCTTTGGCTTCGGGCCAGCCGCCTCCCTCCGTCGCCGCCGCCCCCTGTCCGCCCCTCCTGCCGGCGGGCGGCCGAGCGCGGCCCTGCTCTGGCGCCCCCCGCCGCCGCCAGCCGCCGCGCCGCCCGCTGCGCGCCTCGGCCGGCCCTTGGCGGGCCCGCCTCCGCCCGCCGCCCCGCCGCAGCCGCCGCCGCCCGCCGGCCCTTTGGCGGGCCCGCCGCCGCCCCCGCCAGCCAGCCGCAGCCCGCCGCCTCTGCCGCCGCCCCCCCCCCGCGGGGCCCCGCCGGCCGCCGCGCCTTGCCGCCGGGGCCGCTCCCCCGTGTTCCCGCCTGGCGCCGCGCCTGCCTCGCTCCCCTCCTCGTCTTCCTTGCCCTCTGCGTCCTCCTCCTCCTCCTCCTCCTCCTCCTCCTCCTCCTCCTCCCTCCTCCTCCTCCTCCTCCTCCTCCTCCTCCTCATCCGCCCTCGTCCTCTTCCTCTGCCGCCTCCTCGGCCTCCTCTTCCTCTTCCTCCTCCTCCTCCTCCTCCTCCTCCTCCTCCTCCTCCGTAGCCATTTTGGCTCAAGGTTTTGATTCCCTCGGGGTCAGAGTGGAGACCTCTGATCCGAGGACAGCTCTCAGCAGTTGCGGCCTGTTCGCCCAGGTCAGGACCGCCCGACACCCAGGTCGGGCCGCTTTTGTGAGCACGGCGCCACCATGCCGAGGCGCCAGACGTACACGGTCTGCAGCGGCTGCAGCAACTGGGTGTATGATTGGAAGCTGCAGCGCACGGGAGGCTGGTGCAACAAGTGCAACGACTACCTCAGCGGTTGGAGTGAGCAGCCGCCGTCTGCGGGCCGCAGCCAGCGAGGGGATGGCAAACCCCCGTGGGCAAAGCAGCCAGTCACTTCGCCCGCGGACGAGCTGCAACACATCATCAACAAGTTCCAGCTGGGGAAGGGCGCCTACGCCACAGCCAAGGCCATGGTCGACCTTGGCCCGCTGCAGGCGCTCCAGGCCCAGCTCACAGCCAAGGCGCCGACGCCAGCGGAGATCCCGAAGGCAAAGGCGCTCAGGCAGGCGATCGGCAACTTGGACCAGAAGAAGGCGGCGCTGGCGAAGGCGACGAGCCAACTCGCGGAGGCGGAGCGCAGTCTCGGCGTCGCCACTGAGAGGCACAACAAGGCGCTGGAGGAGGCAGCTGACGCGGAGGAGGAGCACGAGGCAGTCCTGCGGGCGTACTCCAGCGAGGCCATCCCCTCACAGGACGAGGCTTCGGCTACGGAGTGGAAGGCGCCCGAGGTGGATCCCACGCTCTTCGACAACCTGGACGACTTCGAGCCAGAGGATAAGAAGAAGCTACTCAAGTTCAAGTCGGATCTGTCGTCCCTCGCGAAGCTGCTGGAGAGCGCCCAGAAGCAGTACACGGAGTTCACGGAGCTTAAGAAGCAGGCGGACGCCATCCACGCTTCCCACAAGGCGAAGAAGCGGAAGGCGAACACAGGCGAAGAGGCACCAGCAGCTGCACCTCCACCAGCAACTGACGACGACTCCAAGGCAACCGCTGGCTCTGAGGCGGACAAGCAGCCGTCAGAGGAGGAGGTGCAGCAGCGCAAGGACAGACTGGAGAGGCTCCGTAACGACGCGAAGGTCAAGACGAATCCGAAGCAGGAGCCTGCTCAAGCTGAAGGCGCTGCTGCTGCTGGTGGCCATCGCCTTTAGCAAGGTGTTCTTCTCGAACATCACGCAATGGGGCCCCAAGGCCCACAAGTTCATCAACGAGCAGGGCAACGACATGGACATAATCATGATGTGCGAGACGCACTTGGCGCAGGATCAGATGAAGCAGGTGAAGGTGGACGTGGCGAAGGACGGCTGGAAGTCGGCGGGCACAGCGGCGGTGGCCACGAAGCGCTCGGCGAACGGGACCTCGGGAGGTGAGCTCATCCTGGTCAAGTCTCACATCGCCTGCTCCACCTACGACACCATCAGAGAGAGGCTGCAGAATGACGGGAAGAAGGACCCCTTCTACGGCTTCACGGCGGTGAATCTCCACACCAAGGCGGGCAACGTGGTCTTGGTCACAGCATATTGGTTACCAGGAGCTGGTCTGCACGGACCCAACCGAGAGAGGGTCAGAGCGCTGGCAGGATTCGTGAAGGCGCTGGCGGACCCGTGGGTGGTCTTGGCGGACTGGAACGTCACCTTCGCGGACATTGCCAAGACGGGCTACGTGCAGCAGATCGGCGGAGCGCTGGTCAAGCCAGACGTGGAGGTCACCTGCGACAAGGGGAAGGGCAGCCTGATCGACTACGGCATCGCAAGGAAGGACTTCGCGCACAAGGTCAAGCTGGAGGCAGTCCGCACGGTGCCTTGGCGAACACACTGTGGACTGACGCTCACGCTGGAAGGCTCGGCGACGGCCTGGTGGCACCGCAAGATGCAGATACCGAAGGAGCTGGCGACACCGCCGCGACCGAGGAAGTTGGCGGATCCGAACAGCAAAAGGACCCGCAAACGACAGGAAGAACGGCAACGAGCAGAGGAGCGACTGGAGCCACACCTTCGGGAAGCCTTCCAGGAGCAGGCCATGATCGAAGAAGCGGAGTCAGAGAAGAAGGTTAAGGACTTCTACATCACAGATGGGACTTGGACGGCGGCGGTGGCGATGGCGAGCTTATCAGGTTCGAGCTCGACACCCTCGGCGTCCCAGATAATTCTTTTCGGGGGCAGCCAGGGCCGCACCCCACCTCCAGCCTCCAGCGCGTGGCCGCTCCTTGCGAGCGTTGAGCCGCCTGAGGCTGTCGGCCCTCCAAGCATGGAGGATAATGGGGTGCTGGCGTTCCCTGCTGCTTGGCCCGCCGCATCTCAGAGGACCTCATGCTGGCACCTGTCTAAGGAGCTCCAGTCATGGGACGACAAGCTCATCATCCGAGACGTCAGGCACCGCGAGGCAGAGGCAGCAGCGACGAGGATGTACGGCGACTGGGTCACCTGTCTGGAGGAGGCGGCGATCCTCACGGATGAGATCGACGAGGAGGAGGCCGAGCACTACAGAGGACGGGCTTCGGGCTTCGAGGTCAAGTGGGTCAAGGCGCGTTCGACACCAGGTCGCACCCACATGAAGTTCGGTCCAGCGGAGCAGTGGGGCATCCTCAACGCCATCCTCATCAGGTACCAGGCGCTGTACACCAACGGCACCGACGGCAGGCAGCAGGCAAAGTGCTTGGTGGAGGCAAAGGCGCAGGGCAAGGTCCTCCAGCAGATGGATCAGAGCCAGGTCTTCGGCAGGAAGCACGGCACTGCACAGCAGCAGATGTTCTACGATATACTGGACGACCTGGCGGACTTGGATGAGGGGCAGCTCGGCAACTTAGTCATGCAGGCAGAGGGCCACCTCGCCACTGCGCAGGCGCGTGGCTTCACGGCGCAGCAGAAGAACTTCACGGCGTGGGCAAAGAAGGCATGGGCAGGCAAGGTCGGCCTCCTCCATCGGCACGTGAAGGAGCAGCAGGCGCCGAGGTTCGAGCTGTGCACGGAGGAGATGGAGGGCATCGCGGACCCAGACGCCCTCATTGGCATCAGGAAGCACGAGTGGGAGCGCATATGGACGGACCCAGTGGACACGAAGGAGGACATCGCGTACCAGCTGGGCAGGCTGCGCGATCAGTCCTGGGAGCACGTGCTGGAGCCCCTCACGCTGGAGCAGCTCGACGGGGCCATCGGCGCGTCGTCGTCGGCCAAAGCAAAAGGAGTTGATCATCTTGGCCCGCACGATCTGGCTCGGGCTCCCAGAAAAGCAAGAATATGGTTACTTCACATCTTACAGTATTGCGAGCAGGAGGTCACATGGCCGAGGCAATGGGTAGCCACCAAGTGCGCTCTGGCGGCCAAGCCCAAAGGAGGAGATCGGGTACTCGGTATGCTGGCCCTCCCCATCAAGCTCTGGTCTAGGGCTCGGGGAGGGTGTTGCACAGAATGGAGTGACGCGTTATCGGCCCATTGGGACACAGCCCTCAAAGGCAGCTCAGCCCTCCGTGCGGGGCTCCTCAGGGCGTGCCTGGACGAAGTGGGGGCAGAGCTCGGAGCATCGGCGATGACGCTTCTGTTGGACATTGAGAAGTTCTACGACACAGTCTCGCTCGTCATCCTGTCCCAGATCGCCCTCAGAGTGGGATTCCCCGCAGTGGTGGTGGCGTTAGAGATCACAGCGTTCGTGGGCCCGAGGTACCTGCAGGAGCGCAACATTCTCAGCGAAGCGATCTGGTCCACGAGGTCTCTGGTAGCAGGCTCTGCCAGAGGCGTGGGGTTGGCGAAGCTGTTCTTGCACCCGATATTAGACAGGGCGCATCGGAGGTCGCCACAAGCTTCGCTGTGGACATTCGTGGACGACACGGTGGCGAGACAAGAAGGTAGCAGGCAAACAGTCGGCGATGGCATCATCCAGGTCACGGAGATCATCACGGACGGCCTCAAGGAGCAGAGGATGAAGATCTCCAGCAAGTCGGTCCTGATAGGCACCCACCCGAAGGACGTGAAGCGGACGGCTAAGTCCATGAGGAAGAGGCAGATCCCCGTCTACGCAGTCACGGAGGCACTGGACCTAGGCCTGGATTCGTCGGCTGGGAGGAAAAGGGTTACGACGAAAGCGAAGCAGCGTGCCAAGAGAGCGAAGCACAGGTTCGCCAAGATCGTGAGGCTGCGACGCACCGCGGCCTTGGCCAAAGAGAGTAAAGGATTATGGACGGCAGGAGCAGTACCACAGGCAGTGTACGGCCACCAAGCTTTCGGGTTCGCAGTCCATGAGCTCCAACGCCTACGACGACAAGCTGGACAGGTGGCAGGAGGTAAGGCGCGTGGCCGATGCTTGACGACGACACTGGCGGTCGAGTTGTGGAAGGGCGATCCAGGGGTGGCAATACGAGTTGCCGTGGTCAAGGAGTGGATCAACCTGTGGCAGCGCTACCCAGAGAACCACGCCAGGATCGTCAAGGCATGGCCGCGGATATTCGACCGTCTGTCAAAGCTTGGGGCAAAACGCTGGAGAGGAGTTCGCGGACCAGTCGGAGCGGTGCAGGCGACCATCATGGACGTGGGCTGGTATGCACCAACGGCGACGGTGTGGATGCGACCAGTCGGAGCAGATGAGGATCCAGCAGAACAGTGGGACATCCCGTCCGCCACGGACGGCACGTTCGACAACACGGGGTGCTTCCAGCAGCTGATAGACGACTTCGAGGACGACATCGTAGCTCAATACTGGAAGGCTGCAGCAGCACACCCACATGGTGAAGGTCTGGAGGATGGAGCGGATGTCTGGCAGATCCGCGCAGAGCAGCGAAGGTTCGAGAAGCAGGGGCAGCTGGACATGGTCGGGGCCAACATCGCCGTGGTCGCGGGAGGACAGTGGCCGAAGCAGCGATCCGTCGACCAAGGATACCTCCTGGACTGCAAGAAGTGCGATAGGTGCAAGGAGGAGGACGAGACCTTGATGCATCGGATCTGGCTATGTCCCAAGAACGTGGACCACGAGGACTTCACCAAGTCGGCGGACCTCCTGCCGGCTGCGATGGCGCAAGCTGAAGCAGAGCCAGCGCTGTGGCTGCGAGGACTGCCGCCAGCCTCTCTCACGCACCCTAGGTTTAATGATGAACTGTTAGAGGGGAGGGAGGTTCGGTTTGGTGAGCTGGGGGACTGGGAGGAGTGTCGGTACGAAGGAGAGATCCACATTTTCGGCGACGGCTCAGGAGGGAAGCACTCCTCGGACCCTCGCCGACGCCGCTGTGGATCAGCGATTGTAGCATTGCAGGTGCGCGACGGGGAGTGGAGTGTGGGTCGTGCTGTTGCAGTCCCACTCCTCGGTCGCAGGCAAACGGTCCCCCGCTCTGAGATTTTAGCGTTCGCTTTGGCGCTCGAAGAGTGCCACGCTGATTTTATTTTCATTACTGATCACAGGACGATCGCGAAGACCTGGAAATACCGCATGGAGCACCCTAAAGCCACGGGTCCCAATGAGGACCTTTGGGCCCGAGCCAGAGTGGCCTGGCAGACCCACCCAGACAGAGTTGTAAAGGTAGAGTGGACGGCGTCCCATCTGGACGAGACGCCTGAGCTGCTTGAATCGCCGCGGCAGCTGTTCTTGGCAGCAGGGAATTTAGCAGCTGACGTCTGGGCGGGAGTCGGGGCGGAGCTGGCTTGGGAGTTCGGGCTGGTGGGGAGGGTTCCTGAGACTGACAAGATAGACGCGATCGCACACCTCGTGCGGAAGAGAGCGCGCAGAGCTTTGCTACTGGCCGCCGCGTCGGAGACGTCAGAGCGTGCTGGTAGAGCCCCAGTTAGTAAGAGACTTTTAAAGCAGGAGAGATTGATCCGAGATTCTCCCCACCAGCTAGAGCGTGTTGGAAGCAAATGGAGGTGCTCACAGTGCGACGTGATCGCGACTGGAGCCAGGTTTTTGCGTTTTTCGGTTTCTCCGTGTCCTGGGCCCCCTGGCAAAACCAGGTCGGTGGTCCCAGAGTTCCTGCCGATTCAAGGAGTGGACCTTGAGATCCACGAATCCCACACGATCACTAGGGTCGATCGCTGGTTCTTGCAGATCTGTTCGGTCTGCGGCATGTATGCGACTGTGGACTCGAGGTCCTTGCGTCTGAAGTGTCGAGGTCTCACACCGAACGGTGCCGAGAATATTCGTCGAATTGAATTAGGTCTTTTCCCTCGGCGTGAGGGCCCCCCCAGAGCCATCAAGATGGCCATTGCTCGCAGAGATGAGGGTCGTGTCGTGTCGGCCCACGAGGCCAGGGGTTCGCAGGAGAACAGCGAGCGTGGGGGGGGCCCCACCGAGCCTCCCGCGGCGACCCGCGCCCGCAACGACGGGCACGAGCGGGAGCAGCCGAGCAGTGCAGCCAACGAGTCGCGCTTCCAGGCAAACGTTCAGAGATTGCTGGCTGCTGCGAGAGGCACGGCTGCGCATGTGCGGGCGCCGCGGGAGGATTCAGAGTCTTCCGATTGACGGCAGATGCCCGTAAGCCAGGACGGAGACTGAGGGACAGGGGTCCGAGAGCAAAGAGGTCCAAAGAGGTCCTCCTCCTCCTCCTCCTCCTCCTCCTCCACCTCCTCCTCCTCCGTGGTGGTGATGGTGGTCGCTGTGGCGGGGCTGCTGGCGGTGCTGCTTCTGGTCGCTGTGTTGGTGGCGGCACTAGTGCTGGTCGCCGTCGTGGTGGTGGTCCTGCTGGTCGCCGTCGCAGTGGTGGCGGCGGTGGGGGTGCTGGCGGTAGTGCTGCTGGTCGCCGCGGTGGTGGTGGTGGTTCTGGTCGCCTTCGTGGTGCCGCGAGTCGCCGTGGGGCTCGTAGTCGTCGCCGTGGCAGCGGTGCTGCTGGTGGCGGGCCTGCTGGTCGCCGTCGGGGTGGTGGGGCTGCTGGTCGTGGTGGTGGTGGCGCTGCTGGTCGTTGTCGTGGTGGCGGTGCTGCTGGTGGTGGTCCTGGTGGTGGTGGTAGCGGTGCTGGTCGTCGTCGTGGTCATCGTCGTCGGGGCGGTAGCGCTGCTGGTCGCTGTAGTGCTGCTGGTCGTCGTCGTCGTCGTCGTCGTCGTCGTCGTCGTCGTCGTCGTCGTCGCCGTCGCCGTCGCCGTCGCCGTCGCCGTCGCCGTCGCCGTCGCCGTCGCCGTCGCCGTCGCCGTCGCCGTCGCCGTCGCCGTCGCCGTCGCCGTCGCCGTCGCCGTTGCCGTCGTTGCCGTCGTCGTCGTCGTCGCCGTCGCCGTCGTCGCCGCCGCCGCCGCCGTCGTCGTCGCTGCCGTCGTCGCCGCCGCCGTCGTCGTCGTCGTCGTCGTCGTCGTCGTCGTCGTCGTCGTGGTGTTGTTGCTGGCCGCTGTCGTGGTGATAGTAGTGCTGCTGGCCGACATCGCGATTGTGGTGTTGCTGGTCGCGATGCGGTACTACTGGCCGCAGTCGTGGCGGTGGCGTTGCTGGTCAAGACCGTTGTGCTGCTGGTCGCAGTCGTCGTGGCGGTGGTGCTGGTGTTGCTGGTCGCAGTCGTGGTGCTGCTGGTCGTCGTCGTGGTAGCGGCGCTGCCGCTGCTGCTGGTCGTCGTCGTGCTGGTGGCGCTTCTTGTAGTGGTCGTAGTGCTGGTCGTAGTCGTCGTGGTGGTGCTGGGCGTCGTCGTGGTGCTTCTAGTCGCCATGGTGGTGCTTGTCGTCGTCGTGGTGGCGCTGCTGGTCGTAGTCGTGGCGGTGCTGCTCTCGGCGCTGCTGTTGGGAGTCGTCGCGCCTCTGGTGGTCGAAGTTGTTGCTGCGTTGCTTGATGTGGGCTTGCTGCGCAAGGCAGAGCGCCATCGGGGACCGCAGCGGCGCCGCGTGAACCCCGACGGGGAACTGGCCCCAGGGGGACCCTGTCGTGGAAATGGGGCTCTTCCCCTGGGGGGCTCGGGCTGCAGCTGGCGCCAGGCCCCTCCCTCGGAAGGGGCTGGGTGGCGGCCAGGCGGCTGGAGTGGCCGTCTGGGGTGGCGGAGGGCCTTGCTGACTGCTGTCGTCCTGACCGCTGCCAGGGTGCTTGCTGCTGCTGCTGCTGCTGCTGCTGCTGCTGCTGTTGCTGCTGCTGCTGCTGCTGCTGCTGCTGCTGCTGCCGCTGCCGCTGCCGCTGCCGCTGCCGCTGCCGCTGCCGCTGCCGCTGCCGCTGCCGCTGCCGCTGCCGCTGCCGCTGCCGCTGCCGCTGCCGCTGCCGCTGCCGCTGCTGCTGCCGCTGCAGCCGCTCAGCCGCTGCAGCTGCCGCTGCAGCCGCTCAGCCGCTCAGCCGCTGCAGCCGCCCTGCTGCTGCTGCTGCTGCTGCTGCTGCTGCTGTTGCTGCTGCTGCTGCTGCTGCTGCTGCTGCTGCTGCTGCTGCTGCTGCTGCTGCTGCTGCTGCTGCTGCTGCTGTGGCGGTTGTGGCGGTTGTGGCGGTTGTGGCGGTTGTGGCGGTTGTGGCGCTGGTCGCTGGCGTGGTGGGGTTGTTGCTGCCGTGATTGTGCGCGGGGCGGTGCTGCTGGTGGCGCCTTCGCTGGTGGCCGTCGTGGTGGTGTTGCTGGTGCTGCTGGTCGTCGTGGAGGTGTTCGTGCTGTCCGTCGCCGTGTCCTCGTCGTTTTTCTCTCGGCAGAGGCTTCGTGGCGGCGGGGGCCCGGGCGTGGGGCCTGTAGGTGGGTGCGCGGCAGGCAGCCCCGTCCCACGCCGGGGAGGTGGGGCCCGCAGGTGGTCCCGACCCGGTTCGCGAGTGTAAGGTATGTTGCGCCCCTGGTTGTCCAGCAACTTTCTCTGACCCCTGGAACCAGGGGCCCCGGCGTGAGGCCCGCAGGCGGGTGCGCAGCAGCTTCGTCCCACGCCCGGACGGTGGGGCCCGCAGGTGAGCGCGCGGCAACCCCGTTCCACCTCCCGCCCCCGCCCCACTAGGCCCCTCGCCCCGTGGTGGTGGTGGTACTTGTTGTGGTGGTAGTGCAAGTGGTGCTGCTGGCTGTTTGGCGCTGCTGTCGTTGTTGTGGTGCTTCTGGTGCTGTGGGTCGTCACGGAGGCGGTGTCGGTGTTTGTGATCATGGTTGCAGTGCTGCTGGTTGGAGTCTTGGTGGCGCTGGCGTCCGCTGCAGCTGCTTCGCGGTGGCGGCGGTGCCCCGCGCCCCCGGCATCAGCCCCGCGACTCATGCCTAAACCCCCCTACCCCTGGCCGGATTTTTTTTTTTTTTTTTTTTTTTTTTTTTTTTTTTTTTTTTTTTTTTTTTTTTTTCCGCGGGGGTCCATATTCGCGGCGACCTGTTAAACCCGGCACCCCTGGCAGCGCATGGACCCCCGCGGGTGAGAATCCATTCCTCGTCCGGATTTTGAGGCGGCTGCGCCTCCCGTTGTCGCACCCTTCGCCAGGTATTTGTTTTCCTCCGCGGAGACCCGACCCCTTGGATTCCCAAAGTAGGTCCTTCGTTGGCGTCGCGGGGCTGCCCCCTTGGCTCTAACCCTGCCGGCGGCCGCCCCTCCCAGGGGCGCGCCGGCATGCGGCTAGGGATTGGCGCCTCTGTATGGCACGCGTCCGCCAGGACGTCCTGCAGCCAGGGCCCGTCGCCATTGCAGGCAGTGCCGCCCAGGGGCAAGTGAAGCAGGGCAGCTGCGAAGGCCCGTGGCGCCGCCACCGAGGCGAGGCTGCCCACCGCTGGGCCCAGAGCCAGAACCACGAGCCGGCAGCGCCTCGCGTCCTGGAGTTTTGGGGTAAGCGGCCACCTTGCGCCGACGGGCCTCGCGAAGCCACGCCCCCGTCCGCATCTGCTCCTATGCTGTTCGTGGGTGGGCCGTGCCGCCTCGGCCCAGCGGACAGACCAGCGTGGCGTCCACGGCCAGCTATGCCCCTCCCCCCCTCCCCGCAGCGGCCTGTCGTTGGCGACCTCGCGCGTGTGGGGAGTCCGCGCATAGCCCCACTATATCCGCACAGACCGCACTTCAATCAGCTCGACTTTTCTCTCACGCTCTTCACCGCGTGATTCGCGTCATCGTGGACTCCGCCGCTTGGCGCTGCCCTCTCGGGGCGCAGGGCCTGCAAGTGCGCAGCGTCCTCGACGGCGCGCGATCGCGACGGCTCCATGGAGAGGGCGACGGAATTTGTGGTACCCGTTCCCTCCTTGTCCGGAACAGGCAGTACTGCTTCCCTAGCGGCTGCACTGGAAGCTCCTACCTGGTTCTCCGCTGCCGCCGCCGCCCGCGCGCTCACACGTCGAGGACTTTTCGACAACGACTGGATTCGCCCCCCGCAGCGCCTGACACGTCTGCGTCCTGTGCGCTGGTGGCAACACCTGCCGTTGACCAGTCAACCCTCGAAGCCGCGGCTGTTTGCGCTGCGCTGCACCCACCGCCTCCTTCCTTCCACGTTTTTTTTTTTTTGTGTTTTGTGTGTTTGTTCTCCGTAGTCCGCGCCCCCGCGCCGCGGGGCGCGGCCAGGCGCGCGGGGCGCCCTCGCCGGCGGCGGCGCCCGGAGGGGGGGCGCCGCCCTAAGGCGCAGCGCGTGGGGGTGAATGGGTCCGGCCTTTCGACGGCCCAGGCCCCCACGCGCCCGGGGAGGGGGGGCGAGAGGGAAAGAGGAGGAGCAGGGGGGAGAGGGCGCGGGGACCGCGAAAAGGCAGAGGGGGGGGAAGGGGGCCCACACCCCGACCACGAGGAGCCACGAGCGGCCAAAGGGACCCACCGCAGGACCACGGGGAGCCACGAGGCGCGCACAGCACGGGCCGCGGACCACACCGGCCAGAAAACAGGACAGACAGGACCACGAGGGGGCGCGAAGCACATACAGCACGGGCCACGGGCAACCGCTGTCGAAGAGCCACGAGGAGCCACAAGGGCCACCACCAACCCGACCGGGCAACCACGCCAGCCAGGGCCCGCGCGCCACCACGAGGAGCCACGAGGGGGGGCAGGCGGCAGGGCGCGGAGCGCAGCAGATGCGCCGGAAGGCGCAGAGGGTATCAACGTGAGAGAACGCAATCAGATAGACCCACCAGCAAAGTGAAGGAACACAGTTATGCCCACCTTCACTGTGAAGAGGGTAGCAACGTGAGAGAACGCAACCTGATATGCACACCGTCAAGGTGGAAGAACAAAGTGATACCCACCTTCCACGCGGAAGATCAAAGTTACACATACATAGAAAGTAACACGAAATAATACAACAAATGCCTCCACAGGACCACGGGGAGCCACGAGAGAGGACAGGACAGACAGGACCACGAGGGGGCACGAAGCACACACAGCACGGGCCACGGGCAACCGCGGCCACAGGACCACGAGGAGCCACAAGGGCCACCACCAACCCGACCGGGCAACCACGCCAGCCAGGGCCCGCGCGCCACCACGAGGAGCCACGAGGGAGGGGGGCAGGCGGCAGGGCGCGGAGCGCAGCAGATGCGTCGGAAGCCGCAGAGGGTATCAACGTGAGAACACGGAGTCAGGTATACCCACCACCAACGTGGAGGAACAAAGTTATACCCACAATTTGATGGATACCTTCACTGTGGGAGAGCAAAAGTTACGCCCACCGTCCAAGCGAAATAACAAAGTTACACATACATAGGAAGTTGCATGAAATAATACAACCTAAGTTCCCTTACGACGCACCACATGGAGGAATGTCCTGTCCCCCCCCCCCAACGACGCGCCAGAAGGAGGAGGTGGCCGAGGAGGAGGAGGAGGAGGAGGGGGGGGAGGAGGAGGAGGAGCAGGAGGAGGAGGAGGAGGAGGAGGAGGAGGAGGAGGAGGAGGAGGAGGAGGAGGAGGAGGAGGAGGAGGAGGAGGAGGAGGAGGGGGAGGGGCAAGCTAGGTGCGCTCGCGTCATATCTGACGTCCTACCCCTCCCTCCCATCCCTTACCATGGCGCTGATTTTCTCTATCCGCGGACGCGTGTCGTAGCGGACCTGTGGCTCCGCGCGCGCGTGCGTAGTGGGTGGTGGTGCGCGTGCGTGCGTGTGCGTGTGTGCGTGGTGGTGTGGGTGGTGGTGCTGGTGCTGGTGCTGGTGCTGGTGCTGGTGCTGGCTGGTGCTGGTGCTGGTGCTGGTGCTGGTGCTGGTGCTGGTGCTGGTGCTGGTGCTGGTGCTGGTGCTGGTGCTGGTGCTGGTGCTGGTGCTGGTGCTGGTGCTGGTGCTGGTGCTGGTGCTGGTGCTGGTGCTGGTGCTGGTGCTGGTGCTGGTGCTGGTGCTGGTGCTGGTGCTGGTGCTGGTGCTGGTGCTGGTGCTGGTGCTGGTGCTGGTGCTGGTGCTGGCTGGTGCTGGTGCTGGTGCTGGTGCTGGTGCTGGTGCTGGTGCTGGTGCTGGTGCTGGTGCTGGTGCTGGTGTGGTGGTGGTGGTGGTGGTGGCGGTGGTGGTGGTGGTGGTGCGGCGCGGTGGTGGCGGGCGGATGGGCGCGCGAGAAAAAGGCCCGCGCTGGGGCGAGAACGCCATCCTGAACGACGGAGGCCAAACACCGATCCGAAAATGAGGCCCACGCTGCAGCGGGAGCACGATTCGGAACGATTCGGGAGCAGAAATGAAGCCGGCGCCTAAACGAGAGCAGCACTTTGGGAAAAAATTACGCCGGCGCCTCAGCGAGAGTCGTTTCCCGGGATTTCCCGGGAATCCTGTGTGTAAGAAAACAGTACGCGGAGGGTGCGCGGCCATCACCCAGACGCCATCAGGGGAAGAGGGAGAGTATTTTCATATTGAGTAACTGTAGTGGGGAGAGAGGGGCGGGGAGAGGGAGGGGGGGGGGGAGGCGCGGGGACCGCGAAAAGGCAGGGGGGGGCAGGGGGCCCACACACCCGGACCACGAGGAACCAAGAGCGGCCAACGAGTGGCGCCGGTGGCAAGCAATTCTTCGGTCTCCCCTCTCGCACAGTCCAATCTGTTCATTTTTAACTTTCTTGTCTAGGGCGCTCGGCACGCGCGCTGGCGAAAGGAAGCAGGAGCCGGAAGGATGGAAAATCAACGGGGAGTTTGCCGCAGGACCCAAAGAAGCTGAAGGTCGAGGCGTCCGGGAGGATCGAGGAAATGTTCGAGAGCTTGACTTTGAAGATCGACAGCCCCACCACGAAGGTTGACTTCAGAACCACGACCGCTCAGGAAGCGAAGGCCGCTAAACAGTCCGCGATTGAAACCAAGCTCCGTACGGCTCAGCTGGAGAAGGAAATCGATAAGACGACCAAGAAGCTCGACGACATCACGAAGCAGATTGAAGCTGGACCGAAGCCCTGTCCAAGAACGCGAAGCACCTCCTCGTACAAGCAACAGCGCCAGCAAACAGGGGAAGGAGGATGGGGAGAAGGAGGACGACGATGACGAGGTGCGTGCACGTCAGCTTGTCGCACTGGGTTTCAAGGAGCGCCTCGAGGCCGAAAAGGTCATTACGGAAATGGAGCGCATGTTACAGACAATTGTGGGTGAAGGGCACGGGACCCAGGTCGAAGCAGTGACAGACCCGTGCAGGTTCGGAATGGTCACCTTCCCGAGCGAGAAGGCCAAAAAAGAGTTCCACAAGACGGTGCGGGACAAGCTGGCCATGGATGAGCACGCCTTGGGGGGCATGTATTTCTGAAACAACCTCACTACAGACGAAAGGGGTCGGGATAAACAGTTGTGGTCTTGCACACATTTTTATGCTAGACATCAAAGCTGCAAAAAAAAATTGCGGTGGTGATGGCGCGCCCGGCCGCGCCCCGCGGCGGGGAGCGTGGACTGCGGAGAACTAGAAAAATAGAAGGTGGAGGGGCCCGTAGAGAAGAAAGTTGCCTGGTACGACGAGAGTGGTACTTGGCGCACTTCCTCGACTGCGCAATCCGCGAAGAAGGAAGCGGAGGAAGCCATGACCAAGTGGTGTTCACGGGTTGACCTGGAGCCGGGCACGGAAAGCGAGCGAACGTCGACTGCCATGCGGCATGAGCCTCGCAAAGACGACGTTTTGGCGAGGAGTGGTACCAGTAACAGTGCGATCCCTTCAAGAACGATTTTGGGACCACCGGGGAGTGGAGGAAGAGGGGGAGGAGGCAGAGGAAAGTATCAATCTATTTCTGGAGATGTGTCTTTCGGCATATCTTTGGCACCAGTCGACACGCATCGCGATCCCCGCCCAAGCACGGCGTGCCAAGGCAAACCAGCACCAGTTCAGACACCCGAGAAGGAGACAGACCTGGCAATTTCCCACAAAAACGTCAGGGGGCGAACGGACACCGACCGGATTGCAGAGCTGATCGCGGGGCTTGGCAATACAAGGTGGGATTGTGTAACGATCAACACGAGTATGGGCTCACGGGGCGCGGGCACGTCTTCATGGCTAGTGCAAATCTGAAGCCCACCCGTGGAGTGGCTATTCTGGCACATAAAAGATGGCGCCATAAAATAACATCGTCTCACCCTAACAACGGGCGGGTCGCATATGCCGACATCTCGGATAGCAAGTTTCACTTATGCCTTGTTGCAGGTTATTTCCCTCACTCTGGGAATGCAGACGCACACGTGCAGCAGCTTTACCATGTCTTGTCCAAATTACACAGCGAGGCCGATCTGCACAACATGTACTTCGCCATCGGTGCAGACATTAACGCACAAGTTGGCGAAGCTCACGCTACTTCGCGAAGCACTGGTCTCTACGGACTTGGCGTGGAGAATGTCTGGGGGCAGTGGCTCAACAATTGGGCTTCTGCGAGGCGGCTGACATTCACAAATGCACACTACAAAAAACAATCAGATTTACGATGGACGTGTTGTGGGCCAGACAATATCCACCGGCAACTCGACTATCTAGTGATGGACAAGAGATTTTGGAACACCGTGAAGGGCAGTGGCACTACACCTGTTCTTGCTTTGGGATCTGATCACCGATCTGTTTATCTTCGGAGCACGGCCTTGCGCAAGAGGACTGGTGCACGTCGACGGCGGAAGTCGCGTTCAGCATCGCGAAGACCGAGGTGGCCACCAGATGATCACAGACGGTGCCAGGAGCATTTGTCCCTGGACAGTTCGTGGTGATTTTGGGTGGTAGTCCTTCGGCGGCTCGGCCGGACACCCAGCTCATCGAAGATGGCATTCAGACGTCCATGAAGGCATCCACGGATCCTTTGGAGGTTCACGCGAAACCAGTCAGGACGTCCAGGCTCACCAATCTTCTCTCTCAGAGGTGGCACTCTGCCGAGGACGACCGAGACGAGAGACGCCTACTCAACAGGAAAATCCGTCGGACCATCCGAGCAGAGAAGCGCAGCAAGCGCAGAACAGAGATCAATGGTACACTTGCCCACTATCGCAACTTGAAGTAGATAGCAGGCATCAAATCGCAGAAGAAGGAGATCATGATTACGAGCATGGCGGATGCAAAGGGGACCGCCCAATACGACCGACAAAGGATTGCCGATGTCTTCGCGGAGCTCTACAGCGAGCTGTACAAAGACGTGCGCCAAAACAGCGGCAGCAACGACCCCTCGCATTCAAATTCATCGCCTGCGTGGCCACCGATTGCACCGTTCAGCATGGAAGAGTTACCAACGGCACTGCAGAATTTAAAAAGTGGAAAGTCAACGGACGCCAGCGACATAGCTGCGGAAATGTTGAAACATGGCGGAGTGAGTCGACTCGCACAGGATTCTTCTCATGATGTACGAGGATATCGTCAGCAAGCAGGCGCCAATGCCAGACACTTGGAAACACACTGTGATGAAGGTCTTACACAAGAGCGGCGACGCGAACCTGCCTAAGAACTACCGGCCAATCTCTGTCATTCCGATGCTATACAAGTTGTTTTCGAGATTATTGTACAACCGGCTGCTACCAGCACTTGACAAAAGGCAAAGCCCAGATCAAGCAGGATTCAGAGCGGACCGATCTACGACGGACCATTTGTTTACAATTGCAATTCTACAGGAGACCGCGGACGAATGGCAAATGCCGTTATTGGCAGTGGCAATCGATTTTAATAAAACTTTCGATATTGTCACACACAGAGGCATATGGGACGCACTACAACAACAAGGCGTGGACAATGAGTATATCGATTTACTGCAGTGCTTGTACCGGGGACAGACCGCGTCTGCGCGTACAGACCGAACAAGTGCGAAGTTCGAAATCCAACGTGGCACCAAGCAGGGCGTCCCGCTAAGCTCGTTACTTTTCAACAGTGTATCAGAATGCGTCATGGGTGGTCTGAAGAAGCAATGGGAACGGGCTCGAATTGGCATTGAGCTTCACAAGGTGCACAGCACGCGGCTGTCAAACCTACGCTTCGCAAGTGATGTGTTGCTCGTTGCGTCTCCATCCCAACATGTCTCTGAATATTTGGCAAGGGAGGCTGCCTTGGTGGGCCTGGAGCTTCATCCAGAGAAGACCAAGCTTTTACATAACGTTCATTGTGCAGGTGGGCGTTCTCAAATACCAGACTTCGTGCGCATTGCTGGGATGAGTATTGAAATCTTGAGCGTGGAAGATGCCGCGAAATATTTGGGCAGAAAGCTGTGCTTCCGTGAACCGAACCGCATGGAGATCGAGAGTCGGATATCTGGCGCCTGGGGGAAGTTCCACGCCCTCAAGCAAGAGTTGACTGGAAAACGTTATTCTTTGAAAGACCGGATCCGTCTCTTCAACGGCACAGTGGCACCTACTATCTTATATGGGTCGGAGGCTTGGGCGATGACCAAAGAACTGGAGAACCGCGTCCGGCGTACGCAGCGACAAATACTGCGCATGATAATTCATTTGCCAAGGAGGCGGCTTGCGACGACCAGACGAACAACGAGTTCCCATCCGTCTCCCCCTCGATCTCCACATTCAACACGCAGCCGGCTCTCGCAGCAGACAAACAGCGGGCGCGATGTATCCAGCGTGCCATCTCCTGTTCAGCCAGAGGCAGACAGTAGCGACGAAGAGCACCTCGTGGAATTGGAGCCTAGTACACAATGGATCAAGAGATGTACACATGAAGCCGAGCGAGTTCTACACGATCTACACATGGAAGATTGGATTCGTCAGCAGCGCCGGCGAAAATGGAAATGGTTTCGCAAATTATCTGTTCCATCTGGATCCGAATGGGCGCGCAGAGTCCTATGGTGGGAGCCGGATGATCATCCCGATCTTGGCGCTCGACGGCGACAGTGCCGACCTAAACGGCGTTGGCTGGGTGATTTACCCCACTTCTCTATTTAGCACCTTGACAAATGGAGGCCGGGGCGCCACGTGATGCATGGCACAGTCTTATACGCATTGCGCAGTCGAGTGCATGGAGGAGCCTTGAGCAGGAATTCGCTGAATTGTCGTTGTCATCATGTTGCCACTCATTGTCTGTGCGTTTCACCTCAACCTGGGCGCTTCGGCCCCTCCCTGCGGCACCCTCGCGGTGCATTCTCGCAGGTCGCAGTTCGCAGTTCGCAGAGTGGCGTCGGTGGCGACGCCCGCAGCGGCGGCACTGCGAAGGCGTCTCCAGACATCGCTTCCGCTCGCAGCCGCCGCTGGGCTAAGGTCACGTCACCCACTCATGTGCTTGTCTCGAAACAGGCGCGCGTCATAGGGAAGCGGACTGGGCCGCCAGTGACAGGGCGGAGCTTCGAGACCAGGTTGAAACGCACACGACCCAACAGTTGACGGGTCTGGCCGCGCAAGGACGGCCACCATCAGACGAGCTTCAACACGCCTATGCCTTGGTTGACGCTCGGATCACCGAAGATCGATCGATCACCCCCGAGGTCCAGTTTCAGGTTGACCAGCTGAGTCACACCGAGATGTCAACTCCAGAACGATCCAGACGCTTCACAACCACCCCCTCTGGATGGAGGCCCAACTTGCGCGCGCTCGAGACAGCAGGACTGCCGCCACCAGGGCGGCGCGCGATGTGCTCCTGCTGGCCCGACAGACCACACCTGTGGAGGTGCATGGACCCAAGGATTCACAGCTACGTGGGGGCAGCAACGCGATTCGCACCCAGGTCATGTTGACCGCTGCCACACTACACTCTCACCATACCACATCCACGTCAGAGTTGGACGGCAAGCTGCGCGGTGCCGAAAATGGCCTTCGCTCAACGTCTTGACGTTTCCGAGGGGCGTGTGCCAACGCGCGAGAACAGAGTTCCCACGGCCAAGCAGCAGTAACCTGCGATAAGGACTGCAATGGCGCAGTTGCGTGTTGCACGGGCCCAGACTGATCAGCTGGGCACCCCCACTTCAGTTTACGATTTCGCCATCCTCGAAGCCCGCCTGGTCGAGGTACAGATGGCGGTGGACCACGCGCAGTGACGACCCACCCAGATCCCCCAAGAAAGAATCGCGGAAAAGGCACGGGCAAAGGAAGCACTCACTTGTTTATTCGAACAAAAGTGCGAAGCACACCAACGACGAACTCAGGACTTATCAACGGCCGGACAGGTACTACCAGCGAGCCCACGACACTAACGTTGAGACACGTGGCCTACAACAGAGCGTCGGCAAGAGGCAGCACGACCTCACGACCAACGAAGCTACACTGACCTCCCACGTGCGCAACACTCAGATGCACCACCCACCTCCCGACCATCGACAAGAGAGAGCTTCTACACTCGCCGATGGTGACATCCGCACAGGCCCTACGCGACGTACCTCGCCAGGTGCCGCCTCTGCAGCGGCTTCACAACAGACGCGTCGCGTTTCCCCTGTGCGACTTTCTTCACCTACCCAACCGGTTTCTTCACAGACGTTAGCACGCGTTTCACTTACCAGTACAACCCCAATCAAGGAGTCAGACACCGCACGCACCCCACAAACGCCACGCACTACACAACTACAAGAGTGGCAACCGACGGTTCGCAACAACTGTTGTAGCGCTTCTGGGCGCCCTGCCAAAGCCTACGCATTCTTGCGCGTTGCAGAACAACCCGCCGCAACCTACGAGGACCTCCAGGACAGCGGTGACTTCGAGATCGTCGACGGCAAACTTGCCGCTGGACTCACCGCCGCCCTCAACTCTGAGCTTTCGCTACCGCATCAAGACCGCGCCGCTCAGGAACACAAAGCTGCCCGTATGCTGAAGGGTAGACTAATCGACTGGACGATACTACAATCAGACAAGTCCACTGCAGTCGACGACACAATGCACGACTTCGAACGCCTACATGCGGGGCGAAAACCTCAAACGGTTTATCGTGGACTGGGGCAAGATATTGTTGGAATGCCGCAAACCACCCGACACGCGCATCCTCGAGTCATTATTCCGAGCTCAGATACGACGACATTACCTGATGAAGCAGGATATGCACGACGACAACAAGATGGCTCATGACGACCCAAATAAAACTTACGAGTGGCTTCGCCAACGTGTTCTCGCCAACCTCAAAAACAACCGACTGGAGCGCAACCAGCACAACCTCAAGAACGAATCGAGCCGACACGACACTGTGATTTGTGCAGCGTTAAAGTCTGGACGGTGAAAGAATGGTGAACGGTGCAAAATACTACGCGCTGGGTGTAGCAGCCGTTCCAGACCACGACCCACACAACGATCCTCGACCCATGGCAGGGACACCCGTGACAGACGACCTTCGGCTGGCCGCTTCTCTGGCAAACCGACGCAGGAGAAGCCCAAACAGAACTTTTGCTTTGTTTTCGCCAAACACGGATCCTGCCCACTTCAAGCTCGTTGCAGATACCCACACATCCGGAAATGCACCTTCCGCGCGGACCCGAAGTTGACGCGCAAGCATGGCAACAACTGCTGTAATGCGCACATTGACGGTGGCGCTAAGACTCCCGATCGAAGTCCTGTTCGGCCCCCTAGCCGTGACAGCCGCAACGGGACACCCTCCCCACGACATGCGGGGGGCCAGAAGCCGTCGCCCTACATGGGCCGGCTCCACTCCAGTAGTCTGGGGAGCACACATTGGTCACGACGAGATTCGCCGCCTCCAGGACGCGGGGGACGCTCCGACTCACGTGGTCCGTTGGGTCGCGGCTGGCCACCCCGCTCCCTACCGCGCCCCCGCCCCTTGTCACGAGACTCCAATCGGGAAGACTTCCGTGGGCGCTCCCCTACAGGAAGTGATTGGACCGGCAGCCGATCTACTTCACGTCGCAACAGCGGATCACCATCCGCTCGAGATCGTGCCAGGTCTCCCGCGGCAGGTCAATACGATCGACGCCGTGATCGCACAGGTGTGACCCGTGAGCGGCTTCTACTTCTGTCCGACTCAGCACAACGGACGATCCGCTTCGATTTCGACAATGTGGACACCACGACCTACACAGTGAAGCGTAACATGTACAAGTGGACTGAATCCTCATACTGCAGAGGAGACAAGGTCGAGCTGCCTGACGTTTTGCCCGATTGGTGATTGAAGGCTAGTGCGCGTGCGCTGCGTGCCACACAGGCGGAGGCCCGACGCTTGCATGAAAAGCTCACGCGGCCCTCCCCTTTGACTACGGTGTCAGAATTGTCTCCGACTCATAAGTGCGTCTGCGGCAACACTTTACGCCGACGGCCCCACGGTCTACAGCGGCGCTGTCACGGACATGGATCTTGGATAGCGGCTCTGCCCATCACAAACAAGACCAGTCCGACCTCCGACCACGCGAGACCACTCGAGTACGACGAGCACGGGAACACATCCTCGAGACAGCCAACAGCGACTGCGTCGTCAACGATCACATCCAGCTTACATTACCGAGCATTGGATTCTCAAGCTCGGCGCTGGCTACGACGGGTTGCCCATCGGTACTCTATGTGGGACAATTTGTACAGGAAGACGGTTTCAGACTGCTCTGGGATCCACAATTTTGCTACATTTTACAGGACCTTCGCAGTCAATGGTACAAGGTCCACGTCAACAACCGAATCCCCGAGATCGGCTTCAACAATCTGCAGAAGATTCCGCCTCCCGACTTGTGCACTGCATCCCCTGCATCGCGACGCAGCCGGCGTGCACGGCAACGGAATGATGACTATCCGACAACTCGCATGCACACATCACGACGGTGCTACGACGGCGCCGGTGGACACACCTGCATCGACCACGGCGGATCGGATTGATTCGACGTCGAGCACAGTTGATCCGACGGTTACCACAGCACCTGTACTACCTGGCAGACCACGTCCACCCATCGACCCGTCGCACTACATCACCCACAGCCCCAAGCACCCTGACTGTGAGATCTGTGCGCGCATCCTGGCCCACAATACACCATGCCGACGCCAGCACCAACCCGACCCACCTACTGACGCTACTGCTGATGACATTCAGCACGAGGCGTTCGTACCGCAACGATTCGGCGCAGCTCTGACCGCGGACCACATCGCCCTTGCGGCGGATGAGGCCGCCGACAAGTATGGTGACAAATACGCAAAGGTTGTGCTGGATCAGTTCACGGGTACTATCATGGCGTACCCGGCGAAGCACAAATACGCCGAAACCACCATGGCTTCCTTTCTGGAATTCCATGCCCCGAATGACAAAGTCAAGCACATTTACGCAGACAGCTCCGGAGAGCTACAGAAAGCATGCCGACAATTGGGATGGCGACGCGACACCAGCACACCACGCCGGCCACAGACCAACGGCATGGCCGAACGAGCAGTCAAGTCGGTTTTACAGGGCACCCGAGCGGTACTCCACAACTCGGGACTGGGTCGATCATGAATTGTGGAAGGAAGCTATGCAGGCATGGTGTTGTGGCCGCAATTTTACTGCCCGGCCATGTCACGGAATTGCTGCCACATTGGAAGCATACACTGACTTCACCTCACATGAAGGCCACTTCGGAGAATCCTTGAAGTGACACAGCGTTCCTTTTGGTATTCGCATCTTCTGGACATGTCTGAACCCAGACCTCAACAGGTCCGCGGCGAAGTTTGACAAGACCACGCGAGAAGGCTTGTGCATGGGTTACCACCTCCACTTTGGTGGGCGCTGGCTCGGTGACTACCTCGCAATCGACACGGCCACGTATGCAAACAACCCAGACGGAGAACATTGCCACATACATCGCGTTCAGAACATTGTGAAACCTGGCGGAAGACCGGTTTTTCCAGTCCGAGAAGGTCTCTTCCGACACCACAACCTAGAGAAACACGAGTTACTCTCGTTCCAAACATCCCGACCCCTGGGCGCACCCACACAGGACGACCCTGTACCCAGCGGAGTGGGATGACCCCAGTAGATCGAAACCTCTCACACCTGAACCACCTGAGGTTTCTAGCCCTGGAGCACAGCCTCCTGAGGCACTTGGGCCCACGGCCCCGGCTCCTGAGCCGGACTACTGGGAACAACGCGGTGAAGCTATTCTACGCCACATCCGGACACCACGGACTCAATTGTTCCGCCCAAGTGACGACATCATTGAGATTCGTGCCCTGGTAGACAAGATCGACGTCATCCGGGTGAGAAATACTTCCGCGATGTCTGGGATGGCTCCGAGAACGACCACCGCCATCTCACCGAACCCTGGACTGGCATTGTACGCCTCTACAAGCGGCCGGAGATCACTGCCGACGGCAAGGGCAACATCCTCGGCCACCAGACTCGCGTCCAAGCTACCTCCCGACCAGGCCGCGCTACCAGAATGTCCAGAAAAAGAACGACTGGCGGAGAGAAAGACTTCGCTGAGGAAGTGCTTCGCGCACGGCAGCCACGACTCTGCTCTTCGCGTCTGGACACGCACCGACAATAACACCCGTCGCTTTCAGACCTCTTGACGGCGACGGGCCACCCTGGACCACGGTGGAACGACGTCTTACTTACGACCTACACAACCACGCCTTCACTAGAGACGAGAATGCGTCGGGCATCAGAGATAAGCGCATTGCACATGCATTGCTTCCTGACGGACCTCGTGACATCATTACCGTATCTTACTACCGTCAAACGCTGGATGCAAATCCCGCAAGCGTTGCACGCTCGCACGTGCTGACGGACAAGTCCGATATGGTACCCGCGATGCCGCGCCTTTCCGACCACCAGCAGCAGCACAGAAGCAAGCTTGATTCCACCCACTGGAGACGACCATATATCGCCACTCGCAACCTAGTCACACGCAACCTTACCAAGAAAGAAGTTGCGACCGAACCTCAAGCACAGAATGCGCTTCCTAGAGCATACGAACGCTTGGAAAAGAAGCAAACGTGGATGCTCGATACGGTTCTAGAACGTGTCAACGTCGGACGCAAAGCACATAAGGAATCCAAGCAGGTCTGCTTCGCGAACATTCTGGAGCTCTCTTCTATCAAACATGCCGAGGTACCTCCTGGACTCCAGAAGTACAAGGGACGCGTCGTGGTCCAGGGCGACAACATGAAAGACGAGAGCGGTTGGGCCGCCGTGTTCGCAGACGCCGCTTCCAGTGCCTCCCATATCGAGGCCTCCAAGCTTTGCGATGCCACGGCCTTGTTACCTGGGAACGGCGGCGAACAGAGTGATGTTCCAGGCGCACGCACTCAGGCCCTGTTCTACGGAGACTGTCGTATTGATCCAGCGGCTACGTGGATTACTTCACCTAATTGGAGGCAGTCTCCTTCGTGGGCGAAGTACAAGAATCCAGCATGCATTGTACGACTTGCTCTGTACGGCCACCCACTGGCCGATGTCTTCTGGGAACGTCACTGTCGCGCCAGCCTTGAGTCGGTGGGCTTTCGCCCCATCCCTGGTTGGGAATGTGTCTGGAAACACGACAAGCTGAATCTCATCCTGTCCGTCTATGTTGGCGACTTCAAAATGGCCGGACCCACTGCCAAACTCAAACTGGGTTGGGATCTGATACGGCATAGTGGCATCGAACTTGACCCACCCACACAGTACGACAATTACCGGAGATGTGGCCAGGACACCTGGCAGGTACCACAGGACGTCTTCGACAAGCGCATGACTACGATCCGACCCATGCTCCCTGAGCATGACCACAAACAATATATATCGGCGCCCAACGTGCGCGGGATTCGACACGATATGCTTGGCCGTATTGACCAGCGCATCGAGCGATACTTGGAAAGCGTTTCCAAGTGGCCTGGGATGCCTGGATCCCGACGACTGCGGTCATCATCGCCCAAGCCTCGTGCAGCCAAGCCTCGATCTAATGCGCCGGTTGGCAAGCCCGCATCTCGATCCTGTGCGTCGGTTGCAGAACCCACAAACGACGCCCGTGGCATTTCCTACGACGCCCTCCCACATGCCGACACCCCTGGCCTAGAGTATACTTCGTTTACCGACAGGGACTATGAGGACGCTGGCGTCCTCGGACCGGACGCCGCCAGCGTTCTCATGAAGATCTTGTATCTTGTCCGATGCTCAAGATTTGATCTGATGCGCCCTGTTTATATGCTCGCACTGGAGATTACGAAGTGGATCTACGCTTGTGTCAAACGGTTACATCGCTTGGTATGTTACCTCAAGTCATCACTCCTTCACTGCCTACACGGATGGATTGGTGACGCATCGGATCGTATTTCGATACTGCTCTTCACTGATGCCTCGTTTGCGGATTGCGTTAACACATCGAAGCCAACCATTGTCTTCTGTGTCGTGCTGGTGGGGCCGAACGCGCTCTTCCCATTGAACTCTGCATGTAAGAAGCAGACCGTGGTCTCCCACTCCTCCGCGGAATCGGAGAGCGTGGCACTTGATGCGGCTCTACGCACAGAGGGTCTGCCTCTCCTGTCATTCTGGGAGGCGGCGGCACGCAGCGCGTCCAGCGACGCATCACTGGCGGCCAGGAAGAAGCGTCACAAACCCGCCACGACGGTCTTCGCCTACCCGGACTCGGACATCGACACGAACTCCACCTCCATCACCACCATCGTCCAACAACATCATGTACGATGACATCGTACTACATGCTCCTCGTTCTCCACCCACTACGACACCACCCCCGGTGGTCAATCTTATTGTGGCAGAGGATGACGAGGCTGTCATTACGATTGTACCCAAGGGACGGACACCAGCGCTCCGTCATCTACATCGTACACATCGCATCAGTTCGGAATCGATTACGGAAACATGTCAGCAATAACACATACAGCTTAAATCTGTGGGTACAAAATAATAGGTTGCAAACATGATGACAAAACACTTTGAGCCTAAAAAGGTTCATCTCTGGCAGGAGTTACTTGAGCTGTCGCTCATTTTTTCCCGCTGCCGCGAAAACCTCAAAGAAACCGGATATCGCCAAGGCCGCCACTCCTTCGGGGGACCCTGTGGCGAACAGTCTCTCCGCCACTTCTGTCCTTCGCACTCGTGTGTTGTTGCTCGTTGCATGCCTGGTCTGCCCTGCGCCCGCAGCCGCTTTCAGGTCCCCGCGCAACCGCGCGCGCGCCGCTTCCCCAAACACCTGCGGACAGAGGTCACCCCGCGATCGAGAGTCGGCCCAGCATGGCGACTCCTCCGAACAAGCTGCACGGGATGCAGATAGGAGATGTGGCCCCTGCTTGCGCCGATGGCAACATCCGCACAGGCCCAGCGTTTGAGTTTCAGCTTGCTCGTCTCTGCCACAAACACGGATATTAGCACTCACCTGGAGACGGAGAAGCGTCCTGACGGCAGCGCCCAGTACTGGCTGCGTTCCAGCAAGCAGGGTCTGGTCACCACGACCGCTCAGGCGGCGGAGGAGACGGCCAACCTGGTCGCTGGAGCGGAGCCTCCGACTCCCAACCCTGCCACCGCCACGCCGTGGATGGCATTCTTCTTTGTCTGGGTCACGGTCTTGGGCTTATACCTCAAGGACCCCTGGATCGACCACGCGCTGCGCCAGTATCCTGATTTCCTTCGGACCAACCCACGCGCCGAGGGCACCGGCGCCCCCAAATGTCCCCCTCGGGATATTTGCACGCGCGTTGCCGGCAGCATGTGGAAGGTCTTGCGGATGCCGTGGGATAGGCTCGGCAACGCGTTGCTTGGAGAAACCGCTGCTGCGACCATTGGCGACACTTTAAAGTTATACCCTCAGGGCCCCATGCCGCCTTTCGTTGGCGATCATGGCCTCACGGCGTACACCTTTGCGCAGCAGAACCGCATGTCGATCGAGCTACCGTCAGACCCGCCCGCAGCTCCACGCACTTCCGACATGGCCGGGCACATTCGCAAGATCGCCGAGTCATTGCAGCGCACATGCTGCCGCGCCTTTCGCGTGCCCACCGCCTGGCGAGACTACGAGATCAAGGCATCATCGTGGGTTGCCGCCCGTGGCGGCTTTGGCGGCAGCATCTGTAGCCTGCGCTGGTGGCAACACTCGCAGATGATGACGTCTCGCTTGAGGGTGCCTACATGCTGGACCCCTATGACCCCACCTGGATGCCATGGAAGCCCTATCGCTGTCACCCCAGTGACATCCCTGAGGACAAGAACGCGGGCGGTTTAAATCGTGACAGTCTGTTTCGCCCTAAAGCAACTACCACGCGCCGGTCTGCGTCCGCGGACGGTCGGTACTTCCTGCGCATGATTAACGACGATGGCTGGGCCTTTTTGTTGAAGGAAGACTGTGGCCTCACCGTCATCCATGCACTCGGCCCCGACGGCCATGCGTTCAGATGGGTCAATTTGCACAACGATTCCAGCTGCCTCATGACGTCCGCTGGCAAGAAGAAGACCACGAACGCACCGTGCGCGGGCGTCGACGAGATGAACGCCGTCCGTGTCTGGCAACGAATTGCCGGCGCCTCCAACCCTGCGTTCGTCTCCCTCGTTTGCCCCAGGATGCGCGACTTCTAGTGTCAAGCTGGCGTCGTGTTAGAGGGTTTCAGCACCTGGACGCGGGGCGACATCCTCCTTTGGGCGTTGTCGCGGGACGACTACAAGCGCTACTGGCTTGAAAACGATACTCCACTGGTTGTGACTAACCGTTGTTGCCCGAGGCCGGCGGCGACGCCCGCACCTCAGACCCAGCGGCTGAACGCGAGGTGCATCACGCAGAGTTGCGACGGCGACTTGATTCCATCCTTGCTCCTCCTGCGCCATACAACGTCGAGCAGCAAAGCGTCATCAAGAATATTCGCCAGGCCCGGGCGTTCTACATGGCAAAGAAGCATGGTGCATACCGCGAGCTCAATGGGGAGAATCTTCTCCCGCCTATGTCAAGCAGCGTCACTACCAGCGTGGTTTGAGCGCTTTTCTCTGGTGGAGTGGGAATGGTGTTGCTACCGATGGCAAATACATAAAGCTACAACCTCATCGGGCTCGTGCACCTCTACACCAGGATCGCGGGCGTTGATGGTTGCAGTCCCAGGACGGAGTGGTCACGGTGACCCCCAGGGAAGTGAAAGTGGATATCTCTCGCTGCATCGAGGTCTTGAACTGTTCCCGCTGTCCTACGGTCATGGGTCCTGGCAAGGCCCATCAATGGGGACTGCCCGAAAAGTTCGATGAGCTCATGGGCGAGATTTTCCCGATGTTTACGGGCCGAGGTATCGCCGTCTTGCCGGCCGATCAGTGGATCAAAACCCAGGACCGTCCATACACCAACGCCTGGCACCCGCTCAAGACGGATCCGAATTTTGCACAGTTGACGCAGCAAGTCATGCATGCCGCCACTCTGCGGAATCTGAGTGCGGTCCCGCTTTCGCTGCTGACGCAGCCTTTTCCCGTTCCGTCATCCGTTGATCCAGCCTGTCAACGGTTACCAGGACCACGCCCAGGCCGCGGAGATGCTCGAAGCATTCCGTTTGCGCCTGGAGCAATCCACGCAATTCCAACGTACCAAGGGTCTTGCTGCGCTGCAGGTGAAGGCTGTCGCTGAACACGACTAGGCTACGTGTATGAACCGGACCTTTCAGGCTATAAAACCATCGGTTTCTGCCTTTCCCGCTCCCCCGCCGGGGACAACTCCTGCACCTGGCTCATCCTCTGACGCTCCGACCCCTTGGGGCCAGGCTTCTTCCCTGGCTTCCAAGCCGGCCCGGGTTGCGTCGACATCAGGGGATGCCCCACCTGCATATGCCCAGGCCGCTCCCATTGCTTATTGCGAGGACAGGGGTGGCAAAGCCATTTATTCGGAGGCGGAGTGGAAATATTTCTCTTCATACAGGATCGGATTCCCACGTTTCAATGATCTGACGAATGATTTCCCCGACTTCTGGGCATCGTGGCCATCCCCCGAAGGTGACTACCTCAAGACTACGGCCAAAAAGACTTACCGGGTGCGCCACGCCGCCACATGGTTGGTCTTCCAGCAGTTCATCCACAAGATCAAACTGCAGGCCGCGGTCAGAGCGAGTGAGGAGGCTGGGGTGCTCGATCGCGCACGTGATGTCAACGCCGACTACATCGAGGAACTTGCCACATGGTTCTGCGCCCAGGCGGATTCTCAGATGGACGTGCCGCCGGATCCTCCTCCAGTGGCGCCTGGTACTTCTCCCGTTGCTCACATGCCCGTGCCGCCGCCTCCGCCTACGCACCCTCCACCACCGGATGCTATTGCTGCGACGAGTACAACCTCGAAGCGGCCACCGTCACCGCCACCTACGCCCCTTGCGTCGGTGGCAACACCCGCACCCCTGCCGCCACCGCAACCGCCACCTTGTGGCCGCTCCGACGGGATCGCCTATCCCGCCGCCACTTCCGCCGTCGGCCCCGGCCGTGGATGTTCGTGCGTCGGAGGCAACTCCCGCAGATGCTCCGCAATCTGCGGACCCAGTGCGGTCCGCGGAGCCTGTGAAATTCAAGGTCATGGGCGCGCACAATTCTTGCGCGCGTTCGCAATTCGAGACCGTGGACACGTTGGAAGACAATGACTACGTCACACCGAGAGAGTGCGCCATCCGCGAGAGGATGCCTGACCCTTTTCCCTTGAGTCCCTCCTCCTCTGCGTGGACACGGTCCATGCAAATTGTGCCAGGATTGTGCAGAGTGTGTGCGCAGTCTGTATTACGACGACTACGTTATCAAGCATGCCCCCGACCTACACAACAGCGGTTGCTATCCCGACTATCATTGGATTACTCTTTGCAATTCGAATACCATGTCGGGACCTCCCCTTCTCACTGGCCCACGCTACTCTGGCCACAACCTGGGGACACCGAAGTACTTCAGTAAATCCATCTCGGCAGCCCTCCGCCATGGCAACAGCGGTGCGGAGGATTTGAGTCAGTTCCTGGACCGCCGTGTCAACATGTGGCCACGTGATGACGTTGAACGTTGGGCCGTGGAAGACCGATCCAGATCCTTCAGCACAATCGCGTCGGAGGTGTTCACGCGGAACATCAGCGGTCCCAACGCAGCCGCGGTCCACGCCCACCTGCGCCGGGCGATCGAGCTTGGTCAGCCATGGCAGAGTGCCCGCGAGCACTACATCATCATTGTCCTTCGTTTTCTCCAGCTGCATATTGATGACGAGAAGGCCCGCTTCCAAGTCTTAGTCCGCCGTCCTGATCCAGATGCTCTCGGCTCCGACTTTGCGCGGGACCAGGTGCTGGCCATTCGGGCTATCGGCGGACACAGCGCTGTGCACAACATGAGCAGACCCTGGAACATGGGATGGAGACGCCTTCCATGGACGGATGTGAAGTACTTGCATCATGCTACTACCCGCGACGCATGGACGGGCATCCGCAAGGCCGGCATCATCCCAGGGCATGGCGCCGAACGCCAGACACGGAAAGAAGCGTTCTTCAGTTCGTACTCTTTCGTCATCGGAGACGCACAGAGCCCGCATGCGGTCCCTGGCTACAAGTTCGAGCGCAAGCAAAATCAAGTCGATGCGGTTATTGACATGGACGCGGCGTCCGTGGCAGGCTGTGAGTTCTGGCTTGGTGAGCAGGGTGCCATCATGTGCCCCCAGACTATTCTTCCGATGGACATCCTGGCCATCCGGACGGTCGGGGGTCGTCCTCTTTTCCCAGAGGCCAACAGACCATGGATCTATCCTCCATTGGCCAGGCTTCCTGCGCCACGCAGTCAATGCGAGGTCTGTGAGATTGCGCCGGTGGTGACACCTGCAGCGGATCGGTCGGGAATGCGCATTCACGCCACCGCCGCCGCCGAATCGCCGAGCCGACGATGCACCACAGGTACCACGTACTCCTCGTGGTTCGGTGGCCGCTGCGCTTGCGCAAAGTTTTTCCTCTGCTGCTGCACCGTACATTTCTAAGTCGCGTGTGCCCTCTGAGGCTGCTGATGACTTGCAAGACGTCCTCCGTTTGGAGACGTACCTGTCTGTCTTTGCGCCGGTGGCCACACCTGCGCCGACTCCGGCCAACCAGCACGCCCAGGAAACGCAGGCGTCCATCGACTGGTGGAAGATCGTGGAGAATTACAAGAAGCAGCACTTTGAACCTCACGTCCAGGCTCTTCCTCCGGGTACCTGGGATCGTACCCCGCGATACGGGGACATCCGTTACGGTGGTTTCATCTACGCGCGCCTGCACGGTTCCGCTCGGTGCCGAGCTGTTGATCACCTGTACCTTGCTGCCACGGAAGTGTCACTCATCCTGGTCAAAGGGAAGATCTTTGGACCCATCACCGACGTCGACTACAACGGACCCCACGTCAGCGTGCACATCCCGCGTCGTGGTCACTGCCCGTTCTGGGTCAACATTTGGTAATGCAATCAGGGTAACGACCAACACGGCTTTCCATTCGTGGTTTCTCTTCGCGCCGACTTGCCGCCAGCCTTGGTTGACCATTTCGGCATTTCTGACCTCGACGAGCACCTTGGTCTCCTTGACGGTGACATCGTGGTTGAGACGTCGGTGGGAACACCCGCACCCCAGCACGACGAAAGTCGTGCTGTCAGGAACGATGACACGATGGTCCTGACCACGGTCCAAGTAATTAAAGACTTGGCGACTGTCTTCGCCACTTTGTCCGACGACGCTCTTCGATGCATTCGTGAGTCTGGTGAGGGTGTCGAAGGCATCCCACTGTTGATCACCCCGCTCTGCAAGGTGGAACAGAGATGTACTGCGACGTACGCGGACAACACCAGTGCAGCAGCAACCTCGATATCAAGTTCCGATTCGACCACGCCGCGCGTTGGCACCACATGTCCTTCAACCCGTTCAGCCCGCGGGCCGAACAGTCACCCGACGCCTGTGGTCACAATCACTTCCTTTCGACAATGATGACGGAGATGGATTGGAACGATGATGACGATTCTGTGCTCTCCCGCTGGATGCCACACCTCTTCGCCCTTATCCAGAACGACGCCACACAGCGCCTCGTGGAAACGACAGCGTCGGACATCCTCACGCACCATCCTGCCCTGGAGCCCTTGGCCAATCTCTGGGAGAAGAATGTGCTGTCCGATCCGAAGTACAATCACTGACTTTGTGAACGACCCGATTGCAGACAAGATCACCCGCAGGGCTGACGCCATTCCGCCGCTTGCCGACGCCCCTGGCCCCGCTGCCGACCCTGGTAGCTCAGCGTCCGCCGTTGCTCCAACCCAGGAACAACTATTGAACGCCCTGCGTTCCGACTCCGGCGACGGTCTGCTGGGCAGCGAGCGAGATGCACGGGACAAGGAGCCCCGCGCCACAGCGGATCGGCCTTTGACGGAGCATCAGGGCACGGGCTCAGCACACCATGCTCGTGATCAGATCTCGGCAGGAGGTCTTTCCGATCCGATGACTGACAATGGGTTGGGATCTCTGGCCGACGATCTGCCCGCCGATCGCGCCCACCTGTTCCCGAATCGCGCTGTCCATGATCTCGGTCGATCATGGAGAGCTGGCGGCGACGCCAGCAATCGCATTAAGCTGTTGATCCAGTGTGGTGCTGCAGATTTGCAGACCGCGCGGCGCCATTGTTCGAGCTGCTACCGAGACCTCCCCAACAATTGCCGTGATGACCTCTGCTACAGATGCACTGGGTCACAAAAGCTTGGGGAGACCGGAGCTGCTCAGATCCAGTTTCTAGCGGATGTGCGCACCTGGATTCGTAACTCCATGAATGCGAACATCTTTCGACAGCTCATGCGCGCTGACGTTCAGCTTCGCATTCAGGGCACGCGCTCCGACACCGCCAAAGGGCAAGATTTCCTTCGCCGATTGGCTGCCCAAGCGGAGAAACGCCACAACAGGTGGCTGGAGGCCGGTTGCCCGCCCTCCAGTGCACGCCGAATCGGCGGGGAAGTGGATGATGATAAGGATTGCACTGTTCTTTACCACACACATCCCGACATCGTGGCGCGTTTTCAGCAAGATTCAATATTCGACGACCAAATGACTGAAGCCCGGAGCAAGATCCAATACTCTACGACCAAATGACTGAAGCCCGGAGACTGAAGAACGAACGGCCTCTGACACTAGATGATATGCGCGACGGCGTCCAATTCCATCGTGAGAGTGTGAGTTCTGGCTACGCGCACCGACGGGCACAGGCCCCCGGCGCGCTCAGCCGCGGCGAACGCGTTGACCGTGGGCCCCTCACCTTCTCAGCTCCCCCTGGTAGAGGTCAAGGTCTGATGAACCAGGTCACGCTGGCTGAGCTGCGTCAGCAGGCCCCCAATGGTGCCGCGAAAGGTAGCATAGGTGAGAACCCGATTCCCACCATGAAGCCTGTCCGCCTTACCCCCGCACCTCCACTCCCGCGCCGCGATGGCCCTGTCGGCGGCTGTGCCCATGGCGGCGACGCTGGCTGGACTGGCGGCGCTGGCTGGATTTGTGGCGCTGACTCTGCATCGAGTTCGCGGCGTCTTACCGCGCCGCCAGGGCGGGCGCCTCGCGAGAATGATATCCGAGGCCGCAGCCGGAGTGCCGCGTGCGAGCGCCGCAACGTGTAAACATGGTGGCGCCACGACCTCCAGCATTACCAGCACGATAGATCGTTGCTGGTCATATTTCCTGCGCAAATGGGCTTATGTCGGCGTCGGCGGTAACGATTGCGAGGACAGAACCTACACCATCAGTTGGTGCGATGACTATGGTAATAGAGTCTGGGGCGAGCGCTACTACGAACCATTTTAGATACGCGTATCGGTTCAGACTGTCTTACTGCATTTCATTCTTGTTTCCGAGATGTACACTTTGCTATGCTTTTTTCCAGCACACTGGTGTTTACCCTGCTTTACATCATGATTCCCATTCTTTGACTTTCATACTTTCTATGTGTTGTCGACTTTGATATCTGTCATTAGGGCATACACGCACCCAGGCAGGTCGCCCGCCAACAATCTTATCGAATGCCATTGCATTTTCTATATTGGGAAGGCGTCCGAGTACGACCGACGCGCAGCATCACCCCAAAAAATATTCTTGCATATTTTGAACATGGCCGCATATTCTTTTGGGGCCTGGAGTGCCTCACAACATGCATGACACATCGACAGAGATTAGTTGTCACCACAACTACCTTGATACGTTCAAATTTGGGCCTGCAGAGCCCCGTGAATCTTTTGGGCCTGGAGAGCTCCGTGATTGAGACATCTGTTCTTTTGATCGACTTGTCGTCACAATTCCGATCCATTGCTTCTTACGCATTATCCACGTGCGTCGGTGGAGACACTTGCATCGAAGGATGCGGTCGCGTCCCCCTCTGATCCTCTCTTTCTCTTCCCAGTCTCGTCACCTGCGGTGACGGGGAGTCGCCCAGGTGTGCCGAGGCGTTTTGGGGGGGCGCACCCTGGGCCCGCAAAGTCGGGTAGACTCCCTTAAGTGCCCAGCGTGACGGGGCTGGTCCTTTCCTTACCTTCATAGCCGATACTTCCTCGTTTGGAGGGGCGGTTGGTATGACGGGGTTGCGAGTGGACCCCGCACCTCTGCACCCGAGCCCTGCCGCTGTCCCCCGCTGGCCCGTGGCCATCGTGGAGCTGGCAGGTCTCGGGGCGGGGGGCGCGCGTGAAGTCCGCTCATATCCCCGTTATATCATCACGCACCGCAGCTGAATCGATTCAGGCATTGGCACAAACACTGACAGCGCGCTGCCCCCTGTGCAGCGCCCTGGAAAAGGGGTCAGCCCCCTTGCCTCTACCTGCGGACTCCGTATAGAAACGACCCCTCGGTCGCCCCCCTACACGCGCACCTCGAGCCGCCTGCCGTCGCTCGCGCCGACGCCGTCGACGTTCAGGTCCCGCGGGAACTTGTTCTCCGCCAAGCTCGCCCTCGCCTCGCGGCAGACGCGGGCCGCCGCCTTCTCCAGGGGGGCCCTTCGTTTCTGAAGAGCGCCGGCTGTTGGGCAGGGCGCCCCGTGGCCCCCTCCGCTGTCGAGTCGTGCTCGGCATCTGCGCGCGCCTGCCGTGAATGGTATATCAAGGCGCAGGCGGCGCCGGAGGACTGCCCGCCCTGGTGGACAGGGCAAGCTGAAATTGCGCTGTAGACGCCACCACCTCCTCGTTGATCTGTCGCGCCACGCAGCGAGCCGCCGGCCTCCTCAGCACGCGTCCTGTCACGAGGCCCCATCGCCCTCCCGCTCGGCCTGCTTAGCGCCACGAGCTGCCCAAGGCGCAGAGCTTCTGCCGCAGGTCCTAGTAGCCTTGCCTGTGCCATCCTCGTCGCCGCGCGGTGTAGTAAGCCGCTGGCGCGCCTGTCTCCCAGGAGCGTTTGCAAGTGCTCGCCGGCCAAGCCCGACGGGCCCGGGGCAGCGCCCCCGCGGCAGCCGCGAAGGTTGCGCAGGAGCTTGTCGGACTGCCAGATAGGGTCCGGGGCTAAAGCTTCCAGGTCCTCTCTCAGCGGCCCCCGCGGTTCGGCGAGCCTTCGCGCCCGGTCCCGCAGCTCCGCCAGCGTGGCCTCGGCCCCTGGCGCGATCGCGCTGGCCGCGAGGGCCTGGCGCGCCGCCGAGACTTCTTCTTGCTGTACCATGGCGCGCGCCCTCGCGCAGCGCTGTGAGAGCTCCTCGTCGCTCCCTGCCGGCGGCCGGTTGCCTCCGCATCGCCCTCTGGCTGGGGGTGCTAGCAGGGTCGCCCGGTCGCCCGATTCGAACCGGGCAAACCGTTCCAGCAGCTGTTCTTTGGGCACCGCGCGGGCGCCAGAGCCTTTGCTCAGCAGCATGCGTGGGATCAGGAAGAGGAGCTCCCAGCCTCGCAGCTGGCGCGCCTCGTTGGCCCCCCCCCACGTGGATCTCCCTGAGCGCTTTGCGCAGCGTGTTGCGCAGGGGTCCTCGGGGAATCCTGGGGCTTTCCGCAAGGCGGCCATCTGTTGCCTCAACGTTGCGATGTTGGTGGTGGCGCTAGTGGTTACACTTGTGGAGGTCGCTGTGAAAA